>JAQJVK010000076.1:171699-513214 GCA_035578135.1 Flexamia atlantica
AATGTCAGGAACTCAGGAAAAGTACTGTGATTTCTTAAAGTTTGCTAGAAAACAAAAAATAACATAAAATAACTGCCATTTAAGTAGCATTGGGATCTAAAACGTCTGCTTTGTTTACATTAAAACATGTGAGCTGATGTTTCATTCAAAGCCAGGTGGATACAGACATATGGCTTATTTAAAGGCCAGATAACTAAATATGTCAAATAAATGTACTATATCGAATACAGATTTTTACTGATGATGTTTATGAAATTTTTTACTCAAACTATAACAGCTGGTAATTTCTCTACAGGATTAAATTGGAAAAGCCAGCTGTTTTGAAGTTTTTAACATTGCATTTTTGTGCCAAGTATAGGTTATTATTTTTGTATAGCCTTTTGGTCCTAAAAGCCACTAGGAGAGTATTTTTGCACGCTTACTTTTGAATGTATATTGATTTTACTTGATGCGAGGCTTCATTTAAATAATTTATTTATGCACTTGAAATTCGCTGAGTATGCAGGACTGCTGCAACGGGGGTATTTGTGAAAGTTGTTACAGGTAAATGCAAAAACTTCCGAGAGGAATAGGCTGAAATTTCGCACCAAGGTATATCATCTACCCAGGCAAAACATGGGTCTACCCAGGTCCTTAATATCCCTTTAAGTTTCACCCCGTATGCATTATTTCTCACTAGTGTTTTGAATAATGTTTGTAGTTTTTATTTGGTTTCCATAGGAACTATAGTTGATTTTATATAATATGGTCATAGCAGTTACCATAGCAAAACTGAGTTGACAAGGATTTAGAATTTCTAAACAGAACTAAAATACTTGTAGTGGTTTAAAAAAATCCAATGTTTCCCTTAAATATTGGAAAATGTTTTCCTTAAAATGGCCGCCTTTTGAAACGGCTAGAGATAATTTAGTTCAGTTTTCCTCAAAATGTTCCGTTCAGCAGGACCTGTAAAATGGTATAAAACGTGGTATAGGTTTACTTAACAATATTGTAATATTTTTACCCTTGGCCTTAATTTGTGGAATACCCTGTAGATAAATCGCGATGAACATATTTTCAATGAATTTTACAAATCTGAGTTAGTGGAGGACAATTCTGTTTAGCATTCCTGGATTACACAGTTTCCCCTTTAAAATAAGAAAATGGTTGGTTTTATTGATACCCTGTAAGCTTTAAATGTGACACAAAAAATAGTTACAAAAAAATTAATAAAAACAATATAACTCACTCCAAACTTGTCCGATTTTAATGATCAATGGCTCAAATGAAAGCTGATAGCTCACTGAGTGTTTTGAAACCATTCAAACCTAAATTCCTTAAACAAAACTGGAGATACCCGTCCTTAACTAAATAAAAAATTCTTAAACAAATTATTTTTATGTTGATTAAAAGTCCATAACTCGCATCTAACTCAACCTATTTAAATGGTTAAGAGCTTAAATTAAAGCCAGTAATGTACTGAGTTAATTAAGACCTTAATTAGGCCTGGGTCTCAGCTAAATTTGGAGATATAAGTCTTTAAGTGGTGACAAATTTCGAAAGTTAGAAGAATTTAAGTTGTATTATGGATCATAACTCCATTTATATTAGTCAGATTTCAATTAGTCATAGTTCATATGAAAGCTTATTCTTTACCGAGTAATTTGACACCACAAGGAACTTTTTACCTCATTTCAAACCTGAGATATAAATCTTTAACAAAAAACAAATTTTAAAAAACCAATTTTAATGTAGCATTTAGCTTTATAGCTCGTTTCACACTTGTCCGATTTTAGTAATCAATCGCCCAAATAAAAGCCAAAAAATCACTCATCATTTTAAGATCAAAACGAACTGAAAGCCTTGCTTGGTTCCTGAGCTATAAGAAAAATAATCGTAAAAATGTTATTATTTATTTAGCCCCCATAAGAAATGTACAGAGAAGAAATTTATTTTGAGCATATCTTAAAAACGAATCGATATTTTTGAAAACGGACTTCAGCATTGAAATCAGCGTAAAAATCTAGTTCTAAATTATGTGTCACACGACCACCTTTACATTAAAAAAAATAAAATAAATCCAATATGGCGGATCCAAGATGGCGGCCAAAAAATTTTACCCTGTCAAAATGCAAGACTAGCCACTCAAAAATTATTGGCGGTGGTCCCAACTTAATATCTTGTTAAATGTAGATAAAAAATGCAACCGAGTGGCTTTTTTCAAAAACTTTCCAATGTTTAAAAAAGCTGCCATTTTGAAACGTGATTTTAAGGGGTTTCCCATGGTCCGATTTTGGATATGTTAATATGCACATTTTTTGGAGCAGAATACCGCCAAAAACGCTCGTGTTGCAATTTGTTCTAGGTTAAACAGTATTTTTACTGGACTAAATAAGAATATAGTATTAACCCGTCATTCACAAAACAAACTCAGCTTACTTTGTTTACAATTAAACATATGGACATGGTTTGAAGAAATTCTTACGGTTAACCACAGGCTGCAGCACTTAATTTATTTCCCAAAGAAGTGACACAACAACAAAATTTAAACAAACAAATGTCGTGTGAAGCCTCCACATGGTTCAAAAGATCATATTGGACAGTTTGAAAGGTACTTATTATGGAAATCTCCGATTAAGGCTACATTTCAGCCAATAAGCTAATAAATAAGGATGAAATCAGAAAATGGTCTCCTGTTGACGACTCCAAGCTCCACGTTGGAGCCTCTGGCTCCACTTCATAAGGAAGTTATGTTTGGAGGCCACGAGCTTGGTAGAAAGTTAATATTGAGGATTTTACCCTACGTTAGTAGGGTGATGATGTATGTATCACTCCCGCACCGAGCAGCCGGAGCAGCCGGAGCAGACCTTAAAAATAATGAAATAAAAGTATTTTAAGAGATTTTTTTTATTTATTTAAGACCATTGGAAGATTTAGTCTTATGTAGGGGTGTAATTACAGTACAAACAGCCTTTTATAGTGTTCAGTAAGTAGAAATGTTTAACAACCAATTTTTTTTCAAACAATTTTTTATTTTACAATACTAATTTTATTTTACTCAATCATAAGTTCTTTCCTATGCTCGAGTGGTGGTAAATCATTATAGGCATTAAAGGCTTACGGTGGATGCCGTCTCGGTCGTTCCTAATCTGTGCAGCGTGCAGCCACACCAGAGCAGGGAGCAGCCGCACCCAAGCAGGGAGCAGCCGCACCCGAGCAGGGAGCAGCCGCACCCGAGCAGGGAGCAGATCTTAAAAAAAATAAAATAAAAGTATTTTAAGAGATTTTTAATTTATTTAAGACCATTGGAAGATGTAGTCATATGTAGGGGAGTAATTACACTACTCCCTTTATAGTGTTTATAGCCTTTATAGTGTTCAGTAGGCTAAGTTGAAATTTTTTACAAGAATTTTTTTTTTCAATTTATTTTCTTCTTTTACAATACTAATTTTATTTTATTCAATCACAAGTTTCTTTCCTATGCTCGAGTGGTGGTAAATCATTAAAGGCTGGTATGCCTTTAAGTGGTATTAAAGGCTTATGGTGGATGCCGTCTCGGTCAGTCCTAATCTATTTGGTGCTCCGTGTATCCAGCAACCCCTAAATTAGTATCAGTAAATGATTAAATCTTTTGTTTAATTTACATTTTAAGAAGAAATTCTACAATTTAGGTGTGGTTGAGTAAATCCTAAAAATTTCACTTTGATGTGCGATGAGGGTTAAAATTGCCATAACAGCTTAAAATTTAATCTAAAATAAAATTTTTAATTTCACCTTACTGCACCTCATACTTTGGGTGTTGCAAGGTTAGCACAGTGAAACTGTGATTTTTTGCTTGGAAAGAATGTTTGTAGCAGTATAGAATTTGGGCTGATCCCGCGGTCGCGTTACGGTCGTCTTTTGGGATAAACTGTGTTTTTGGTATTAACTGATATTTCTGTTTATGGATGAAGTTAATGTGTGTAAAGAAAACTGTTATTTAAAACATTCAATTAACTTGTACTATATGTTTGATTAGGCCTATGTTAATAATTTATTTAGTTCGTAGTAGGGTGAAGATGTATGTTTTATAAGCGACCGGAGCACAAGAGCACAACTCTGGAGCACAACGGAGCACAAAAGAGCATCTCTAAATTATAAAGAAACTTGAAAATATATAAGAAAAGTGTCTTAAGAGATTTTGAGAAAGTAGTAGAATTGTTTAATCTCAAATGAAATTTTAAATTTCACCTCACAGCACAAATTATGGGTGTTGAGTAGGGTATGTGTGTACTTCTTGGGTGTGTGATGAGGACCAGGAGGATTATGAAATAAACCCTTAAAACATCAAAAGAACTATAAAGTCTCTTAATAGATTGTGTTGCTTCTAGATTCTTGCAAGAGTATTTACATTTCTCTGCAAGCTACAATGTTCTAAAAAGAAATAAACCTTTTACAATACTATTGTGATTTTTTAAATCGTAAGTTGCTGCCTGTGCTAGGATGGTGACAGGAAAGGAAATGACGGTTACACTACCAATAGCTTTTTATGTGAGGAGCCTTGAGGTGAAATGTGAATACATTTTTGCCTATTTTGGTAAATCTAATAAATTTAGTTCTGTCAAGCTAAAAATTATGAAAATGTCAAATTAGCATATAATTTATTCAAAATTGGAATTCTGAATTCACACCTAACTACACCTGACATCAATGCTATTGCAGTGTCAGTGGGGCCGGAATTGTATCCTCGTCTATTGAGGGGACGAATGTATCCGTACATATAAAACATTTGATTTGTATGCATTTTTTTAAATTTTATTTTGATAACACAGAAATTGTTTTCAATCAACCATCAATTCAATTTTCATAAAATAGCTTATTTCACACATATTATTTAACAGTTTTAATTTAAGACCCAACTTATATCGGACCATTCCTTGCACACAAAAGCGGCTTCAACCTCAAAACGTATTTTTTATCTTAAATTGTGTTTTTTCAAACAATGTTTATCCCTCGTTGATTGTCTTATTCTTCACAAAATGTCTTATTTTTCAAAATAGCATTTGCCCTACAGAACGCGTTATCCCTCACGAAACATCCTCCTCTTAAACAAACTTCATATTCCTAATAAAACCAGCTATTCCTCACCAAACGATGTACTCCTTATAAAAAATCACCTCATTTTCTATAAAAAATCTTACAACTCACCAAATAGCTTGTTTATCACAAACGACTTATTCATTGTGAGTGCTTTATTTTTTTAGCTCACCTCAAAGTCCTAAATTTTAATTGATTTTGTCCGGCTCCACAGATCTACAACGGATAAAAATTGTCAAATCAGCATACAATTTAATACATTATTATATTTAAAATTTCAGCTTATAGCACCTCATACCATGGCTGAAACAAGGTTCTTTAATTAAATTTCAAAATTTTACCTTACTGCACTTTACCCCATGTCTGTTGTTAGGTTTTCTTTCAAGCTCTGAACCTATTTCATGAGGACTGAAAACAAACCAGTGCTAGTGTTACAATAGAATTATCTTGTTAGGTAAATACTTTTTGTGAAGCTATAAATTTTGTCATCGAAATTTCCGAGTTCAAGAACATATTTTCCAAATAAGCAGCAGAAAATATGTGAACTGTTTTTACAGATTTAGACTAACTGAAACTGAAACAAACCCTTAAATCACAAACTCACGTCTATCTTACAACTAAGAGTTTTGAACCCATACCTTAAGCAGCCTACCTAAACAAACTGCACAAACTGAAAACTCAAACTTTTAAATTTGATATTACACTAACTCAACTGACTTGAACTCAGTCACTCGGTAAATTTAGCAAATCTAAACTTATAAACTGAAACATTAAAACTTCAAGTTCTAAACTGAAATCAAAAACCTAATAAAACCAAGAGTCATTATTCCACTTATAGCTCATTAACTCTAAATTAATAAAAACATCCTATACTCAAACATTTTATTTAGAACGAACAAACCTAGAAAAAGAAACACATATTGACTCAAACTCATTTTACAAACTCTAACTAAGATTTAAAAGCTAAATCTATGTCATAAACTTAAAATCATACTTACAGTTTAATACTGAACTGAAGTCATTAATTTAAACTGACAAATGAAACTCATAAACTCTTAAGATTAAACTCAAATTCATTAAAGTGCAATTACAAGTTCAAACTCTAAAAAAATGTAGGTTAAAACTCGGTATTATCATTTAAAACTACATCCTCATCTCTATGTCGTCAACTCAAACTAGCAAATTCACATTATCAATCTCAAACCAAGAAACTAATACTTAAGTTTTAATTTTCAAAATATCAGAAATGTTTGAAAAATAACTGCCCTGAAAACTGTGAAATTTAATATAAAGCTTTGTTTAAAAAATTGTTAAGTGATTATAACAAACCTAGAAAACATGTCCAAGAAAACAATATAAAATTGATGTTTAGAGTGAATGAAATATATCAACAAAATCTAAAAAATGTGCATATTTTTCAAGAGCATTTATTCAAAAATTAAACAAGTATTAACGGTAACTAGTAGTGTTGAACTATAAACTATGAACTATAAAATGCTCGAGGAATAATGTTTGCTAAGTATCATAATTTTTCATGTCTCGAAAGTTTGCTAAAAAGAAACAATTTAGATTGAATGAATTAATGAAATATTATTCTATATTTATAAATTGAATAATGCGTCGTGCTATGTTTTTTACCGAATAAAAGCTTTGAAAAAACAATTTAAAGTGAATAAAATATCAAACTTCAGAAACATCATTAATTGAAGATAACTTTAGTTGAAAATTTTCACTTGCGTTAACATTAGTTAAAAAAAAATTTCATGTTAGTAAATCAGTTACAGAGGGGAAAATCAATTACTTCGAGATATGATGATTGAGGAGTCATGACTTGAAGAGACAAAATCCTTATCCAACCTTCAGCTTGTAATGATTAATATAAAAATTAATAAGTTTTATTGGTTAAACTTAGAATTATTATTTTCAATCATAATCACCATTACGAAATTTATCAGTATGCTATTGATTGTGTAAAAGTTATAACCACACCTAATAACCTGATTTTCCATACCCAACACGTGAAGAAGGCCTCAAAATGTCATTGTGGTACCACATTTCGTAAGTCTTTACTATTTCAATATGTCAGTGAAACCCTATTTGAGGCATTGCTTTTTGAGATTGGGATATTAAATATTGTTTACTATCATAATATTGTTTTGATTGCAAATTGTCAAATTCAATTCACCAACCAAGTTTACAAATTTAAGATGTCACCAAGAACTTAGCAGAGTGGCTGTAAACAAGTATACTTAAAAATAATGATATCCAACAAGTAGCTACGAACATATTACCTTATTTAATGTTTTTACCAAATTTAGAATTTTTCTCAGCATCATATTACTGAGAGTGGCTAAATGAATACAACTATTTTTATAAAGTTTTAGACGATCGATCATCAAAACATCTTGGATCAGTCAATCATCGCGATTAATATATTATACTTAAAGTTTTATCATTTAGTTTTAAATGTAAGCTGCCAAATTAGTTCGTAAAATTAAGAAATCCTGAGTAGGACTTCATCAGAGTGTTGTAAATAAGGTTTACTTACAAGATATTGATAAGCAAATGAATAACTGATTGATTGGTTGAAACAATATTCAACCAAGAGTTATTTCCCGAACTGAACTCTTAACAAAACCGAGATACTAATTTACTAAAGTACTACCCAGATTAAATAATAATTACAACCAGACGTTCAAAACATTCAATTTTTGACAAATTCAAAACATTACAATCGACTTGTTTGTTTGGAGATCTGAATCTTTACCAAATTATAATTCAGAGCGAATGAAAGATGTTAGTCAAACTCAAACAATTTTCATCCATCAGTGATAAACCATGCAGAGTTAGCAGCTTACACTCACATAAAACTATTAGTTATCCATCTAATGAAAGTTAGTAAATCTGTTATGAAAACTATTGCAAAGAGAGTAAATAAATAATAAGTTGGCTGCTTATAGAAAACTAATATTTATTTTAATTTTTATATTATGGTTATGATTTAAAAAATTACTAAAAGATTCTCGGTAAAAGTAGTATTCTTTTTATGATTCTAAATAAATCGTCAATGAAACCTCATTATATTTTCTATGTTTGCCCAAGAAAAGTGGTTATTTTCGCAATCAGTATGCGTTGAAAATAGGCAATTCTTGTATTTATTTAACTTTGTTCACTTATTTTTACTTTGCGCGCTCCAGCGTTTAAATTTAAGAAAACAAAATTGTAAGAAAACAGCGTGCATTTGATAACCAGGTTACGTTGTTTGAGCATGAAATTACGTTTCCTAATTTAAATATAAAACAATTTCCAAACGATGTATTAAGCAGATCTCTCAACATTTTTTGGACCTTTTGCCAAGTTGATTTATACTTCTACTGATATGTATATCTGTCATTTATTTGCTTTAACTATCAAAACGAAAAGTACATTTTAATGAATGAAAATTCTGTTATAGAGAATGAACTGCCCACCTTGGTCCATATTAGACAAAAAAAACTGTATTCAAACAAGAAGTCTATAAATCTGTTGACAGACATTGGCCTTTTTTGCTCTGTTAACCAATTTAAATGTTTTATACAATCCAAGGCCGGTTGTAAAAATATGGGATGGATCAAAGAATCCAAAAAAAGGTAAATTAAACACGAATATATTTTAGTTGTCTTATTTATTCAACTGAATGGCCATATTGTAAAATATCCTTTAATCTAGTAAAATGTACACTTTTAGGGAAAGTATTTTTGTGAGAATTTTTATCTTATATTTGACAATATACGTTTCAAAGGAAGAAAAATAACCATAAATTTACAAAGATTATAACACTAATCTTCCCCAAAGCAAGCATAAACACTACATAGTTTAAATCTAGATAAAAATACGGGAATACAATACAAACAGATATTGAAACACAGCAAATGGGATTTTATATCAATAGAACTTAGTCCATCGAGTTCTAAGTTGTGTAAGAAAACTGTAATTGCCTCTTTTATTTCCTGATCTCCTGAAGTTAAATCCAAACCTGCGTTCCGAAGGTGATCCATCACGAACAGACTTATTGTATCAAAATGTGTCTTCGCTTTCTCTGTATACTCCGAAGCCTCCTCGATGGATTTTGAAACACATCGGTGCGACATCATGAGAGTGTCCCAGCTTGATCTCTGGATTGCGACGGCGTCAGGAAGATGGACTCCTCGTTGACTGGAATCAGGTTTACAAATTACTAGAGTTTGCTTTCCGTCGATGATCAGCAATGACAATATCATAGACCCCAAATCTATTTGCTTAGGAGTAATATTAGTTACATCTTCAAAGTAGTCAGTGATTTTCTCAGAATTCTTCATTAATCTTTCCCATTCGGTTTGAGTAAGAGGTACACCAAAGCGACTGGACCCATTTCTCTGTACAATTTGAATTTCTGTTGAAAAATTTTGGTCAGAACCATTCAAGCCAACTACGATTTCTCCGGAGAAGATTGCATCCAACGGATAAGACCTGTTCATTAACAATTTTTCCAATTGACGATGTGGTCGTTGTAATAATTTATCATGATCCACTGTTGTCGAAGTAGATATTTGATAAGATTCGTGTTGGGTGGATTTCTCAGTAGCACCTTTATTCTTCAAGTATGGAGTAAATCGCTTAAAGGAAGATGTCATCGTAAATAGTATCCGTTCTTATGCGTTCGAGCTTTACCAGAGTACTGATAACTTTATTACACTTTGAATATGACCTCTACCATTCATTCAAGAGTTTAGTTATGGTGGGGGAAATCTAAACAATTGCGTCACTGACGGATATAAAATGCCTAGACGAATTTCCAGGTCAACGTTGTAACAAAACTTGTATTAAGGAACTATTTTATGTGTTGATAAAAATAAAAATTCAATTTGTAAATTTATTTGTAGTTTTTATATTATTTTAATAAATTTTAGTACTGAACTAAAATTTATTTTTATTTTTTATTTATTTTTATCAACACATAAAATAGTTCCTTAATACAAGTTTTGTTACAACGTTGACCTGGAAATTCGTCTAGGCATTTTATATCCGTCAGTGACGCAATTGTTTAGATTTCCCCCACCATAACTAAACTCTTGAATGAATGGTAGAGGTCATATTCAAAGTGTAATAAAGTTATCAGTACTCTGGTAAAGCTCGAACGCATAAGAACGGATACTATTTACGATGACATCTTCCTTTAAGCGATTTACTCCATACTTGAAGAATAAAGGTGCTACTGAGAAATCCACCCAACACGAATCTTATCAAATATCTACTTCGACAACAGTGGATCATGATAAATTATTACAACGACCACATCGTCAATTGGAAAAATTGTTAATGAACAGGTCTTATCCGTTGGATGCAATCTTCTCCGGAGAAATCGTAGTTGGCTTGAATGGTTCTGACCAAAATTTTTCAACAGAAATTCAAATTGTACAGAGAAATGGGTCCAGTCGCTTTGGTGTACCTCTTACTCAAACCGAATGGGAAAGATTAATGAAGAATTCTGAGAAAATCACTGACTACTTTGAAGATGTAACTAATATTACTCCTAAGCAAATAGATTTGGGGTCTATGATATTGTCATTGCTGATCATCGACGGAAAGCAAACTCTAGTAATTTGTAAACCTGATTCCAGTCAACGAGGAGTCCATCTTCCTGACGCCGTCGCAATCCAGAGATCAAGCTGGGACACTCTCATGATGTCGCACCGATGTGTTTCAAAATCCATCGAGGAGGCTTCGGAGTATACAGAGAAAGCGAAGACACATTTTGATACAATAAGTCTGTTCGTGATGGATCACCTTCGGAACGCAGGTTTGGATTTAACTTCAGGAGATCAGGAAATAAAAGAGGCAATTACAGTTTTCTTACACAACTTAGAACTCGATGGACTAAGTTCTATTGATATAAAATCCCATTTGCTGTGTTTCAATATCTGTTTGTATTGTATTCCCGTATTTTTATCTAGATTTAAACTATGTAGTGTTTATGCTTGCTTTGGGGAAGATTAGTGTTATAATCTTTGTAAATTTATGGTTATTTTTCTTCCTTTGAAACGTATATTGTCAAATATAAGATAAAAATTCTCACAAAAATACTTTCCCTAAAAGTGTACATTTTACTAGATTAAAGGATATTTTACAATATGGCCATTCAGTTGAATAAATAAGACAACTAAAATATATTCGTGTTTAATTTACCTTTTTTTGGATTCTTTGATCCATCCCATATTTTTACAACCGGCCTTGGATTGTATAAAACATTTAAATTGGTTAACAGAGCAAAAAAGGCCAATGTCTGTCAACAGATTTATAGACTTCTTGTTTGAATACAGTTTTTTTTGTCTAATATGGACCAAGGTGGGCAGTTCATTCTCTATAACAGAATTTTCATTCATTAAAATGTACTTTTCGTTTTGATAGTTAAAGCAAATAAATGACAGATATACATATCAGTAGAAGTATAAATCAACTTGGCAAAAGGTCCAAAAAATGTTGAGAGATCTGCTTAATACATCGTTTGGAAATTGTTTTATATTTAAATTAGGAAACGTAATTTCATGCTCAAACAACGTAACCTGGTTATCAAATGCACGCTGTTTTCTTACAATTTTGTTTTCTTAAATTTAAACGCTGGAGCGCGCAAAGTAAAAATAAGTGAACAAAGTTAAATAAATACAAGAATTGCCTATTTTCAACGCATACTGATTGCGAAAATAACCACTTTTCTTGGGCAAACATAGAAAATATAATGAGGTTTCATTGACGATTTATTTAGAATCATAAAAAGAATACTACTTTTACCGAGAATCTTTTAGTAATTTTTTAAATCATAACCATAATATAAAAATTAAAATAAATATTAGTTTTCTATAAGCAGCCAACTTATTATTTATTTACTCTCTTTGCAATAGTTTTCATAACAGATTTACTAACTTTCATTAGATGGATAACTAATAGTTTTATGTGAGTGTAAGCTGCTAACTCTGCATGGTTTATCACTGATGGATGAAAATTGTTTGAGTTTGACTAACATCTTTCATTCGCTCTGAATTATAATTTGGTAAAGATTCAGATCTCCAAACAAACAAGTCGATTGTAATGTTTTGAATTTGTCAAAAATTGAATGTTTTGAACGTCTGGTTGTAATTATTATTTAATCTGGGTAGTACTTTAGTAAATTAGTATCTCGGTTTTGTTAAGAGTTCAGTTCGGGAAATAACTCTTGGTTGAATATTGTTTCAACCAATCAATCAGTTATTCATTTGCTTATCAATATCTTGTAAGTAAACCTTATTTACAACACTCTGATGAAGTCCTACTCAGGATTTCTTAATTTTACGAACTAATTTGGCAGCTTACATTTAAAACTAAATGATAAAACTTTAAGTATAATATATTAATCGCGATGATTGACTGATCCAAGATGTTTTGATGATCGATCGTCTAAAACTTTATAAAAATAGTTGTATTCATTTAGCCACTCTCAGTAATATGATGCTGAGAAAAATTCTAAATTTGGTAAAAACATTAAATAAGGTAATATGTTCGTAGCTACTTGTTGGATATCATTATTTTTAAGTATACTTGTTTACAGCCACTCTGCTAAGTTCTTGGTGACATCTTAAATTTGTAAACTTGGTTGGTGAATTGAATTTGACAATTTGCAATCAAAACAATATTATGATAGTAAACAATATTTAATATCCCAATCTCAAAAAGCAATGCCTCAAATAGGGTTTCACTGACATATTGAAATAGTAAAGACTTACGAAATGTGGTACCACAATGACATTTTGAGGCCTTCTTCACGTGTTGGGTATGGAAAATCAGGTTATTAGGTGTGGTTATAACTTTTACACAATCAATAGCATACTGATAAATTTCGTAATGGTGATTATGATTGAAAATAATAATTCTAAGTTTAACCAATAAAACTTATTAATTTTTATATTAATCATTACAAGCTGAAGGTTGGATAAGGATTTTGTCTCTTCAAGTCATGACTCCTCAATCATCATATCTCGAAGTAATTGATTTTCCCCTCTGTAACTGATTTACTAACATGAAATTTTTTTTTAACTAATGTTAACGCAAGTGAAAATTTTCAACTAAAGTTATCTTCAATTAATGATGTTTCTGAAGTTTGATATTTTATTCACTTTAAATTGTTTTTTCAAAGCTTTTATTCGGTAAAAAACATAGCACGACGCATTATTCAATTTATAAATATAGAATAATATTTCATTAATTCATTCAATCTAAATTGTTTCTTTTTAGCAAACTTTCGAGACATGAAAAATTATGATACTTAGCAAACATTATTCCTCGAGCATTTTATAGTTCATAGTTTATAGTTCAACACTACTAGTTACCGTTAATACTTGTTTAATTTTTGAATAAATGCTCTTGAAAAATATGCACATTTTTTAGATTTTGTTGATATATTTCATTCACTCTAAACATCAATTTTATATTGTTTTCTTGGACATGTTTTCTAGGTTTGTTATAATCACTTAACAATTTTTTAAACAAAGCTTTATATTAAATTTCACAGTTTTCAGGGCAGTTATTTTTCAAACATTTCTGATATTTTGAAAATTAAAACTTAAGTATTAGTTTCTTGGTTTGAGATTGATAATGTGAATTTGCTAGTTTGAGTTGACGACATAGAGATGAGGATGTAGTTTTAAATGATAATACCGAGTTTTAACCTACATTTTTTTAGAGTTTGAACTTGTAATTGCACTTTAATGAATTTGAGTTTAATCTTAAGAGTTTATGAGTTTCATTTGTCAGTTTAAATTAATGACTTCAGTTCAGTATTAAACTGTAAGTATGATTTTAAGTTTATGACATAGATTTAGCTTTTAAATCTTAGTTAGAGTTTGTAAAATGAGTTTGAGTCAATATGTGTTTCTTTTTCTAGGTTTGTTCGTTCTAAATAAAATGTTTGAGTATAGGATGTTTTTATTAATTTAGAGTTAATGAGCTATAAGTGGAATAATGACTCTTGGTTTTATTAGGTTTTTGATTTCAGTTTAGAACTTGAAGTTTTAATGTTTCAGTTTATAAGTTTAGATTTGCTAAATTTACCGAGTGACTGAGTTCAAGTCAGTTGAGTTAGTGTAATATCAAATTTAAAAGTTTGAGTTTTCAGTTTGTGCAGTTTGTTTAGGTAGGCTGCTTAAGGTATGGGTTCAAAACTCTTAGTTGTAAGATAGACGTGAGTTTGTGATTTAAGGGTTTGTTTCAGTTTCAGTTAGTCTAAATCTGTAAAAACAGTTCACATATTTTCTGCTGCTTATTTGGAAAATATGTTCTTGAACTCGGAAATTTCGATGACAAAATTTATAACTTCACAAAAAGTATTTACCTAACAAGATAATTCTATTGTAACACTAGCACTGGTTTGTTTTCAGTCCTCATGAAATAGGTTCAGAGCTTGAAAGAAAACCTAACAACAGACATGGGGTAAAGTGCAGTAAGGTAAAATTTTGAAATTTAATTAAAGAACCTTGTTTCAGCCATGGTATGAGGTGCTATAAGCTGAAATTTTAAATATAATAATGTATTAAATTGTATGCTGATTTGACAATTTTTATCCGTTGTAGATCTGTGGAGCCGGACAAAATCAATTAAAATTTAGGACTTTGAGGTGAGCTAAAAAAATAAAGCACTCACAATGAATAAGTCGTTTGTGATAAACAAGCTATTTGGTGAGTTGTAAGATTTTTTATAGAAAATGAGGTGATTTTTTATAAGGAGTACATCGTTTGGTGAGGAATAGCTGGTTTTATTAGGAATATGAAGTTTGTTTAAGAGGAGGATGTTTCGTGAGGGATAACGCGTTCTGTAGGGCAAATGCTATTTTGAAAAATAAGACATTTTGTGAAGAATAAGACAATCAACGAGGGATAAACATTGTTTGAAAAAACACAATTTAAGATAAAAAATACGTTTTGAGGTTGAAGCCGCTTTTGTGTGCAAGGAATGGTCCGATATAAGTTGGGTCTTAAATTAAAACTGTTAAATAATATGTGTGAAATAAGCTATTTTATGAAAATTGAATTGATGGTTGATTGAAAACAATTTCTGTGTTATCAAAATAAAATTTAAAAAAATGCATACAAATCAAATGTTTTATATGTACGGATACATTCGTCCCCTCAATAGACGAGGATACAATTCCGGCCCCACTGACACTGCAATAGCATTGATGTCAGGTGTAGTTAGGTGTGAATTCAGAATTCCAATTTTGAATAAATTATATGCTAATTTGACATTTTCATAATTTTTAGCTTGACAGAACTAAATTTATTAGATTTACCAAAATAGGCAAAAATGTATTCACATTTCACCTCAAGGCTCCTCACATAAAAAGCTATTGGTAGTGTAACCGTCATTTCCTTTCCTGTCACCATCCTAGCACAGGCAGCAACTTACGATTTAAAAAATCACAATAGTATTGTAAAAGGTTTATTTCTTTTTAGAACATTGTAGCTTGCAGAGAAATGTAAATACTCTTGCAAGAATCTAGAAGCAACACAATCTATTAAGAGACTTTATAGTTCTTTTGATGTTTTAAGGGTTTATTTCATAATCCTCCTGGTCCTCATCACACACCCAAGAAGTACACACATACCCTACTCAACACCCATAATTTGTGCTGTGAGGTGAAATTTAAAATTTCATTTGAGATTAAACAATTCTACTACTTTCTCAAAATCTCTTAAGACACTTTTCTTATATATTTTCAAGTTTCTTTATAATTTAGAGATGCTCTTTTGTGCTCCGTTGTGCTCCAGAGTTGTGCTCTTGTGCTCCGGTCGCTTATAAAACATACATCTTCACCCTACTACGAACTAAATAAATTATTAACATAGGCCTAATCAAACATATAGTACAAGTTAATTGAATGTTTTAAATAACAGTTTTCTTTACACACATTAACTTCATCCATAAACAGAAATATCAGTTAATACCAAAAACACAGTTTATCCCAAAAGACGACCGTAACGCGACCGCGGGATCAGCCCAAATTCTATACTGCTACAAACATTCTTTCCAAGCAAAAAATCACAGTTTCACTGTGCTAACCTTGCAACACCCAAAGTATGAGGTGCAGTAAGGTGAAATTAAAAATTTTATTTTAGATTAAATTTTAAGCTGTTATGGCAATTTTAACCCTCATCGCACATCAAAGTGAAATTTTTAGGATTTACTCAACCACACCTAAATTGTAGAATTTCTTCTTAAAATGTAAATTAAACAAAAGATTTAATCATTTACTGATACTAATTTAGGGGTTGCTGGATACACGGAGCACCAAATAGATTAGGACTGACCGAGACGGCATCCACCATAAGCCTTTAATACCACTTAAAGGCATACCAGCCTTTAATGATTTACCACCACTCGAGCATAGGAAAGAAACTTGTGATTGAATAAAATAAAATTAGTATTGTAAAAGAAGAAAATAAATTGAAAAAAAAAATTCTTGTAAAAAATTTCAACTTAGCCTACTGAACACTATAAAGGCTATAAACACTATAAAGGGAGTAGTGTAATTACTCCCCTACATATGACTACATCTTCCAATGGTCTTAAATAAATTAAAAATCTCTTAAAATACTTTTATTTTATTTTTTTTAAGATCTGCTCCCTGCTCGGGTGCGGCTGCTCCCTGCTCGGGTGCGGCTGCTCCCTGCTTGGGTGCGGCTGCTCCCTGCTCTGGTGTGGCTGCACGCTGCACAGATTAGGAACGACCGAGACGGCATCCACCGTAAGCCTTTAATGCCTATAATGATTTACCACCACTCGAGCATAGGAAAGAACTTATGATTGAGTAAAATAAAATTAGTATTGTAAAATAAAAAATTGTTTGAAAAAAAATTGGTTGTTAAACATTTCTACTTACTGAACACTATAAAAGGCTGTTTGTACTGTAATTACACCCCTACATAAGACTAAATCTTCCAATGGTCTTAAATAAATAAAAAAAATCTCTTAAAATACTTTTATTTCATTATTTTTAAGGTCTGCTCCGGCTGCTCCGGCTGCTCGGTGCGGGAGTGATACATACATCATCACCCTACTTACGTTCAACACTTTTTTATGATTACTTACCGAATTGCAGTAAAATGCAGCCTACAGTGTCAAATCAATTTTTCCGTGGTACCGTTTTCAAGTCAATGACGACTCATTTTCAGCCACTATAACTTGGTATTTTCACACTTCTGTGGTCGTCAAAATTTCAAACATAAGGTACATTTTACACCGAACAGTCAGAAACAACACATACATTAAAATTAACATAAAAAACACCGATACGAAAAACGTTTGCGAGAGGTGTGCACACGTTTTTTGTATTGGTGTTTTTTATGTTAATTTTAATGTATGTGTTGTTTCTGACTGTTCGGTGTAAAATGTAGTTTATGTTTTAAATTTTGACGACCACAGAAGTGTGAAAATACCAAGTTATAGTGGCTGAAGATGAAACCGGTACCACGGAAAAATTGATTTGACACCGTAGGCTGCATTTTACTGCAATTCAGTAAGTAATTATATACAAGGTGTCTAGGCTTAAAAATAAAACTTTTTATGGTTGCCCGTGAGTAAATACTGCTTTGTCTCGGTAGATTCATCCAAGTTTCTGTTTCTTTCCACTTCCATGTTTCAGATTTAGATACGTTCCATATTGGAAAGATATACGTCTGCTACACAAATTTGATTTTATTTGATTCGCTATGCAATGAAATTGCTTTGGTATGAGTTCGAGTTAGTTTATCATGCAACATTTTGGGCTTAAGTAATCATTAGATTAATCATGGGGTTCCTTTTGTTGGCTGATCTTACTATTAAACAAAAGTCACTATTTAAACAAAGGATTGTTTACATAGGGGTCTACGGGCCCTATTGTTCGTCCTTTCTGTTAATACATTATCTTTTGTAGGTTCAGGTAGATTTCAACTCATTTGGCCCACATATCAATAACGTAATAGTCAGTCAGTTTTGTGTTTTGATAAAAATTATTTGTATTAACTAATTAAACTATGTGAAATATATTTGCAAACCATGAAAATAATAGTAAAATATCTTGACTTTTTTGCAACTGAGAGGATTAAAAGTGAAGATGTTTAGATTACTCAACTGCCTTTTAAGCAATAAAACAGGTCCTATTTTAAAACGTTGCTTAAATAGAATGAAGTTACAACAGTTACATAAAAATTCTTATCTAATGGTTAAGGGATAGGCACTACTTAAGATAACTGAAATAAGGGAAACTGGTTTGTGAAGCGTGAGGGAAATTATTGGATACAAAGTCTAATTATTTTAAGAGAAACTCATTCTTAGTGAATAAATTATATATTTTATAAAACACTGAAAATGGACTACTGAATGTAAACAACAATAATAATAATAATAATAATTTATATCATATGATTTTAAAACATGAGCTATATTAAACATCTCCCTCTTGAGCTACTTATCTTACACTTCCTCTCCTCTTTATACAATTTTCATTTCTTCTTTTTATCCCCTTGTCTTTGATTTCGACTAGATATGACCTTGGCTGTTTGAGCTTTTGTACAATCATCCCTTCATCCCACTGTTTGTTTAGTGTATCTTGAACCCGTTTTCATCGGGTAATTGTCTCCTAGAAAATAAAGTATGAATGATCATGGTCATGTTCTGTTTCGGCGTACAATGCTTTTCCAACGTTTCCATCACATATTCCACACATTCAATTACAGATTCATTTTTTATGGAATTGTACAGTTTCAGTCCATCTGAACCTAATAAATTCTTCAGCCTTGCTAATTGAACTTCTTTACTTTCCTTTGTAGTTTTTGTGGCAACAAAATAAATATCAATTTCTTCCTTAAACTGCTTGAAGTTATCCGCAACATTGCCTGTTAGGCTAAGAGGTTCTGGTTTGTTGAACTCCATTTTCGTTTTGTATTTTGTAGTACAAATACAAATCACTTCAAACTATTCATTTTGTATTTATCATTATTTTTACTTCTTTATTCGACTGCGCCATAATTATTTTAAGAGAAACTCATTCTTAGTGAATAAATTATATATTTTATAAAACACTGAAAATGGACTACTGAATGTAAACAACAACAATAATAATAATAATTTATATCTCATGATTTTAAAACATGTGCTATATTAAACAAAGTCAAGAGAGGCACACGCAATGTGAGCCACAAGGTAAGGTGGGTCGAAAATAATGTAATCTGTGCAATTTGGACTTGTCAGCCAGACCGTTGGAGACTATTTTAGTATTGATATATGAAAAGCCAAGTTATTAATTCACTTACAAATCATTGGAAGCAACTATCTCCTCAATCTGCCTTACACCACGGATCTAAAAACTCATCTTTAAACTAAATGAATAAAATCAACTATTTTTATTTATAGACTATTTGTGTCTTCAGTGAAAATTTCATCAGAAAATTAATATTTTGCCTTCTAGTTTTCTTACCGAAACCTTTACATCAAGCAAGGGGTTGATGGGTGTCAGTCTTATTAAGGTTTCCCAGGCTTTCCCAGGTTATATATATAGATAATTATGCTCTCTATGCGGTAACGTATTAGTGGTTGGTATATGATGTAACAGAAGTTTTAAAAGAAAATGTAATATGTTTCAAGTCTCTTAAAAACGCAAACCAGAAATAAACTCTTCAACTGGCGTCGGAAATGTACAGAAAATGATATTTTTTCTTTGTTGCCCCCGACCAGCCTTACATTCCAGAGTTCCTCGAGGAATGCAACGGTCAGCGAATAATCACATCTCCGCGGGGCCGACACCAGCGGGTGATGCGGTATTCCGTCGTCCCCGGGAGTGCGCAAGCGCGACCGCGACCGCGACCTTATGAGGCGGCGTGTGATTACTGCCGCATCTCGGGGGCACTCTCACCGACCGGACCTGCGGACACTGAACCCTCCTTCCTCTTACATCGGGTACCCAATTTACGTTGTCCTCGACCGACAAACCGCGCGTGTAAGCGGGTACTGTGGGGCGCTTTAATTGAGGAAATCTATGAGGAAGGGTCATTCAAAATTTACCGATTTCCGAGACTACATATTGTATAAAATTACTCTTCAAGGTTTTAGATTTTCTTAATTTTATGTGATTAGGTCTAAGCCGATTTGATGACATAACAAAGCTAAAAATGCCGGGTGATCCAAAAGTATAGTATTGGTGCAAAACTAAAGAAATGACATTTTTAAATGCATTGCATAATGCTATTGGTTGATGATTGTAGCAATGGAAAGATCACTTTTTGTTTAATTTGCATTTAACGTGTTCTGTCTTTGCTGCTCGGATAGCTGTCCCAGACATTAATGTTACGTAAAACTTGTGCCATGCCCATTACTTTCTACATCTCTAGTAAAATGGCTATGTCACTATCACTATATCACTAGACTATGTCGGGTCCTGGAAGCCTCGACCCTGACATTAACAAATCAACTCGACATGAATGGAGATACAGGTTGCCAATCTTACCCCAAAAATCCGTGGAAAATATGTTGTCACAGTTACCCTCGACTTGCCAGCTTTATGAGCGTTTTAATTTAATTAGAATTATGAATTAACTAACCTGACCTACGACAGTTCCACTATAAATTTAATAATGATCTAACATGTCCAAACAACTAAGTCTGAAAACTGATATTTTAGTGCCATGGCTAACGATAACCCTATCAATTTAGAATTTAGAATCTGAGGACCGAATTAGTTGCCAATTAATTTTACCTAAACCCACGTCCCCCTAAACCCCTCCTTTCGGAATCTGTACCTAGTAATCCATAATTTTAATTTCGATACCTGACCAAAGGATGTTGATGCCCCGACGGTTCGAAGAGAAGAGGGGTTGAAGTTGGGCCGTTGGCGGTATTTTGAATTGGCGCATGCGCAGAGGGATAGTTAAGTAAATGATCATTCATTTCTGTCAGCTGGTGTTGCAGGTGTGCCAATGGGATAAATGTGAATATCCCACAACTATAAGACGTCACTACCTATATCTAAGCGTATTATAAGAGGAATATGAATGAAAGATGTGTAGAATGGCTACAGAACATTTCAATAGAAAGTCTGTAAGGAGGAGCAATAATGAGCAAACATATTTTAAAATCGAACCACAACAATTGTTATTAGTTCAACAGATTTTCGTTGTTTATCGTAAAAATACATCTCATCTGTTCAATAGTTTGGAGTCATAACTAAAAGAAGAATATTTCTTTACATACAATATCATTACACTTATATTTGTTAATTTAGTGTACCAAGTCTTACGCGGTTTTACAAATACCACAATACAAATGAACTGCTATTGTCACCGTCACCGCCACTGACATGCCTAAAGGCTTATGTGACAATCGTATTTTGCTCTGAGGTTCGTCGTGCCGCGTTCAGTTCGACCCACCACCGGAGTCTCCGCTCCGCCGAGAAATGTGGATCGTCCGCGAAAGTTTGAGAGAACAGAGCTTGCCCTCTGACCCCGCCTTGCCCACACGAGGATATGCGGTCGCATCTGGCTACATATTAACATATTTTCTTCTTAATTTACACATAATGAATTATTCTGCTGGAGGCTATGGCTGTCTTGAATTCCTTACAAATAACCCCTATATTAGGCTAAATACTTTTACACCATCCGAATTAAAGCTGTTGAACTTCTGGAAATATTTTTTACAGCTGAGAATGTTGATTTAACAAAGTTTTATTTTTTAGAGGCCTTAGTGCTTGAGTCATCTACCTGCCGGGCGAATTACCCTGAGTGTGATGCAATAAAAGCTATGGGAAATTACTAAGTTTTTAAATTACTAGTATTTTGTTCCTTGATTTACTTTGGTAAATTCTGTTGTGTTTTCATGTTAGTTATTCAATTGAGTTATCATTATCACAGTACATAAACCTGGAAGGTCTCTGAAGGGGTATTATTTTCTTGATTGTATTTTAAACACTTGCTGCGCTGATTTGCCCCACGATATTTTTTCACCGACATTATTCCAACTCAATTCACGACTCAATACAAAATCATGCGCCAGTAGAATCTCATTTTTAAACCGATAATATGTAACTAAGCTAATTTCTGTACCGTTGGTACATTACACTGAATTAATTGAATGAATTTCCCTAATGAATCTCATCAGATGTCCAGTTGATTTATGCAATATAATTTGTCTAACGATTGCAACAAAGGACCCTCACACACTGGACATATAACTAATTAAAATAAATAAAATATTTACTGATACATTAATAATTTTACATTTTAAAAAGATCATTAAAACACAATAGTTGGATAATGGTGGATCTGAAGTGGATTACGAAGAGGAATCGGCATAAATTAAATCACGGTCGGTTAATTATTTATGCAATATTAATCCAACTCACCGGCCTCTTACAACTTCTGAGATTCCAGAAGTGGAGAAAGCAGACCTTCCGCTCCAGTGGGGGAGATTCTGCGACGCTACCAGCGGGTTAAGTTGGTCTTGGGGTTTGTGGGTCGCAAGACCGGTCCGTAGGTCTGGGGTGCGACTGTCGTCCGACCATGCAGACATGAGACAGCGTCGGTGTCAAGTCTCAAGATACGCAAGACAAGGATTTTGGCCGGAGGAAAATAATTAAAGGACGGGATTTCTTTTCTCACGAGTCTCAGATTTTTGGGATGCTTTTATTAATTTGACAGATGTTTTCTCTTACTGTCTCTTATGTTTTGCGTATTCATATGTTGTCGTGGATCAATGAGATTTGGGTTATAAATCAAACTTAATAACTGCACTTCTAGAATATAATTTCAATCAGTTTTTTTACTTCAATGCTAAAAATTGAATAAATCCATTGAATGCCATTGTGGACAGACAATAAACTACAGCTCTATATGCAAATGACAGAATACAAACGAAGAAGTCCATATCAAGTAGTGTCACACATTGTTATATCATATTACATCATGATGGTCATGTTCTTGATTGATTGCCTTATGAATTAACTCTAGGAACATTCCCTACATAGTTAATTTTGGCAGTTAAATAGTGGGAACAACATCTAAGTATTGAGAATATTCCTGCTTCTCCGACAAGGCGCATCAGGCTATGACAGAATCAGCCAGGCGGTTGCTGCGGCGGTTGGTCGTAAAGAAGGGAATAAAAGTCAATCTGTGACACTTATCCTTCGAGTGATCACAGAAATATATCATGCATTTGCTATTAAGAGTACATTGACATGAGATAAAATCATGATATTAGCCTTTCATCGATTCAGTTGTGAACACTAAGGTAAATGTTTTTCACAGCCATTTACTTTCATCTTAAATCTTGAGACTGCAATAGAACAAACATTGTATAGTCTTAGTTTTGTTAAATGCCTTATATAACTAACAGTTTGTTTGTCTAGGGTGATTTTGACCCAGTGGTCATTCCTGGTCTTGTAAAAATCTAAACTTAGCTTTGTTAAAGTATAGAGAAGAATGTAACCCTCGCTCATTTCTCCTTTTAGTATTAGTATCGGGTGGACCAAGCTTCGCTCAATAGTTCAAACTTTCTCATCAACTCTATTCTTTTTGCTGTTAGAGAACATACGACCGGCTTTAATTTTGTCCAAATTTACATTTTGTTTGTGATTTCGTTGCCAATCTAGACACACGTATGGTTATCTTAAAAATTTTAAACTTTCAAATTAATTTTTTTCATGATTATGATTTTCTCGGCCAACTATAATTAACCTAAATTGACACGTTTTTTAGCCTAAAATAACTCATTTCCAAACTTTGAAGGAAATCCTCGGATTCGTTTTTGAGATAATGGTGTAAGTTAATAAGCAATCAAACAAGTAATAGTATAATATTATAAACAGTGCAGGACAATTTTAAGAGTACAAGGAACTAATGATTGCCAACATTGGAAATGTTTATTCATGGGAATTGATTGTCGGATCAACATCTGGAAGTGATTTCAGGAATCATCCTCCATTTCCAGCGTCCATTCGCAGACCTGCTTGCCCTCGGTAACCAGGTAACGCTATGATTACCTCAACAAGCCAATCCAGAGGGGAGTTTCAGCGGTCATTTTGCGGTCGAGATGATTTCAGATTATTACAACAGTTTGCTTGACTTGAGTAGCCATTTTGGAGAACACGATTGTTCACCGTGATCTAGTATTCCATTAAAGGAGTTATTGCAACTTGATGAGTTTACTTTTGTGGAAATTCATGATAAGGGACTTTCCTCCTTGTTTTAACATTGCAGCAGTCCTGCATACTCAGCGAATTTCAAGTGCATAAGTAAATAATTTAAATGAAGTCTCGCATCAAGTAAAATCAACATACATTCAAAAGAAAACGTGCAAAAATACTCTCCTAGGGGCTTTTAAGATCAAAATGCTATACAAAATAATAGCCTATACTTGGCACGAAAATGCAATGTTCAAAACTTCAAAACAGCTGGCTTTTCCAATTTAATCGTATGGGGAAATGACCAGCTGTATAAGTTTGAGTAAACAATTTCATAAACATCATCAGTAAAAATCTTTATTCGCTATAGAACATTTATTTGACATATTTAGTTATCTGGCCTTTAAGTAAGCCATATGTCTGTATCCACCATGTGGCTTTGAATCAAACATCAGCTCACATGTTTTAATGTAAACAAAGCAGACGTTTTAGATCCCAATGCTACTTCCCAACGCTACTTAAATGGCAGTTATTTTATGTTATTTTTTGTTTTCTAGCAAACTTTAAGAAATCACAGTACTTTTCCTGAGTCCCTGACATTAAAACATTTAATTTGAGCCCTGTTCCCTCATCCTGTGATTTGCCAAATGCCCACAATTGCTATTCAAAAATAAATTATTCTCCATAAGATTAGTATGGAAAAATGCAGGTTTGCTGCCACAGAAATTTGAAAATGAGGTATTATAGACTACAATCCAATAAATCTAAACTATATGAAGCCACATAACATGTTTTATCAAGATATGCTGAGGAATAAGAAAGCTATCCAATTGTATTTACTTCTCATAAAGGGGAGAGAGTACACAGGTTTGCTGCCTCAGTAATTTGATGATTTGGATATTTTAAGCCATAATCAAGTAGATATTAACTGTATGAAGCCTCATGCCATTTCTTATCAGTATATTTTGAGAAATGAGCGAACTACACAACTTATTTTATTACCCATAAAAATGGGTAACAGACATGTAGAATGAGTATGCAGGTTTGCTGCAACAGGTATGTTAAAACTGGTTATTTTTGATTCATTATTTAGTATATCCTAACTAGAAGAATCCATATATCAAGTTTTAATATGATATGTTCAAAAATAAGGCAGATATAGAATTTTTTTATTTCCCATAAGGATAACATGGGGAATGATTATGCAGGTTTGCTGCCACAAAAATGGATATTTTGGGGATTTTAGACTAAAATATATTAGATCTCATCTAGATGAAGCCACAAACCAAGTTTTATTAAGATATGTCGAGAAATGAGCGAGATATAGAATTTTACTTATTCCCCATAAGGTTAACATTGGGACAACGTACTGTGTTTATCACTTTCAATATCTCGGTAACCAATGGACATAGAGCAATGATTCAGAATACTAAATTGTTTGTTTTTTTTCAGGCGAATCCAATGGTGCCAACAAAAATTTGATTAATTTTATTTTTCTATGTAAAACCCCCAAAAAACCCATTTTTGGGGGGGTTATTCCCCCTTTACCCCCCCTTCCGATGGTCCGATCGGGCTGATTTACGAACTTGTCCAATCGATTACCACTTTACATGTCTGTACCAAATTTCATTAAGATCAGACCATATTTACGGCCGCTATCGTGCTCACAGAGACACACACATATATATAGATAGTTAGATAGATAGATAGATAGATAGATATAAATTCGAACGAGTGGTGTTTTTTGCTTCTGGTGGCCCCAAAACGAAAAGTTATCATGGTCTCGGGCTTAGGTCTTTCCATGAGACCTACGGTAATAGCTTCTTCCTTATAGGGGAAATTCGCTAATAAATGAGATAATTCTCTTATTTTGTTCAGAATTTTTCTTATTTCTTAGCAATCAAACCTTGAATTAAATATAATCCTATCCTAAGTCAGATATTGGTTTTTTAGAATTTATTCATAAGGAAGATCAATGGTAAATTGAAGGAGAAAATATATAGCCTAGTAAATAATTCACTGTTAGTTGTTTGATGGAATGTCTCGATTCGAAGATTTTATCAACAGGGAAGCTCGACCAAGACAAGTCGAATATATCTAAATAACTATATATTACAGTATACTTTGCAATAGTTTCAGATCAAAGTGATAACCTGCAAGAAAACGTGTTGTTGTTTTTATAACATTCACGAAAAACAATAAATCATTTTTACAAGTTTTTGATACAACTTAATATTGTTACGTAATAGAATGGCTATTCTCATGATGAGGTAAATACTTCTTATCTAGATATTTTAAGTATATCAGTAAATTATATTGATGATACCGTAGAACCTTGTTACACTAATTGAAAGCCTCCAAGTCTAGTCTCGCCAGTAAAACAAACATAACACAAGCAAAAACAAATTGCGGGTAATAGCGGATGTGAACGGACAAATTAAGCCGTTCCGTTAACATTAAAGCCATAAGCCGGACAAATTAAGCCGTAGCCGTAATTATAGGTCCGATTTATTAGTGGAACGTAAAGTAAAGGTGGGTAATATCCCCTTTTGAATAGCGACGATCAGGCACGAGCTAGACAATTTTTGCGTTATAACCATTAAAGATAATATTATAAATTATCATCTATTTCCGATTTACCTTGAAGCATTTCGATGCCGAACTGACATTTACCTTTTAGAGCCATCTACCAACTTCTACAGTATGTACGTTTTTTGATCAGTTAATGTCGTTTTAAAATGTTGGTAATAAAAAACTTCATGTTTTATAATTTAAACTAGGCCTTCTACCTTTTATTGTTTCAATGGGAAAATTAGGAGGGAGTAAATGGGAAATTAATCGGAAGTTAATACTTTTTTAAATTACATGCGGGCTTAAAAATTCTTGAAATCCTGCGGGCGGATGCAGTGACTTTCTCTGTTTCGCTTGACGGAATACGGCACCTATAAAAAGGAATGCTTTTGCAATATTAATTGGGATTATGTACATACTCTAAGAGCAATTAATTTCAAGTAAAATGATGTTGTAATTAATTGTAATTAATTAGTGCTTGGTGAAGATTTTTTTACAAAATGTGGTCACACGTAATATACAATAATTTGTTTTCTCAATGTCTGTTCATACTTTATAGCTTCATGTATTTATAGCTAATTTTCTTTGTGTGGAGAACTGAAAACTAGAACTTTCTACAGGGTGAACACAAAAGAAGTGAACAACTTTATTCAAAGATTACAGGACAGTTGTACTACCTAGGAGAAAGTGAAATACACCATTAGAAAGCTAAGATTCTCAAGTTTTCCCCATATATTACAAGTGCTCAATATGGGGTCCTCGGCTTATTTTACACACATCTATTCTAAAATCAAATTCTGCCCAAACTTTTTCAAGAATGACCTCATTGACACTTTGTAGTGGAGTAGTAATGCGATTCCGGAGCTCCATATGGTTCAATGGCAAAGGAGGAACAAAGACTCTGTCTTTCACATAACCCTCCAAAAAAAAGTCACAAGGAGTTAAGTCTGGGTTAATTCTAACACACAAAAATACTTTATGTGAGCGTATTGACCATTTTTAAACAAATCAATAAATAAGATATTTCGTCACATGTTTGTCATTGTTGACAGCAATCAGCTGTTTGGGACAAAACTTGAGGTGTTTTCTGACTCATTGATACCAAACGCAGCGATATCGGACCCGTAGTTTTCGAGAAATTGATGTTCAAGGTTGTTCACTTCTTTTATGTTCACCCGGTACATTTCTGATAAATTTCTCAATTCTCCTCAGAATCGAGTCTTATGAAATAAATCGGATAAAGAAATAGATCTTTTCGGCCTCAATCAAAGAGGATAAATTACTGAACGATATTATTAAATAATTTGTTGAACACGCCTAATATGGTAAAATTATAGACTATCTGGCTTTTCAACCGCTCGACTTAGTTTTTAGTATCTTCTATATTATTAAAAGAATTTCTGGGATTTTGTACAGAGCAAATCGACCTGTACAAATTAATTTTTCTACACATATTTGGTATCAAATTAAAGATATTACTGTCTAGATGTTCCTTTTGCGGGTTTGGAAAACATCCCATGAAAAGCCTTTGCACAGGAGGCTTTTGAAATTCCAGCGAAAGTGCTACTATCTGTGTTAGAACCTGTGAACTTTTTCCAATTAACATTTGTTTGTAGCAAAACAGATGATCAAGATTTGAAATAGTTCCAGAGATATCCCCCAGAATGCAGGTCTAGCAAACGTCAGTCAACATTCATCCTCATTATGATTTTGATTTATTACAATATTGAAGTTTTTTAAGACTACAGAAAATAAGGAAGAGTATTTACCCAATCGTAACTAAGACCAGCAGTCTGTAATCATCTAAATTTACTGTATTTATTCTCTTAAAAAGGGAAATTAAAAAGGAACACAAGGAACTAACGAGGTGCTCTGGAGAGGGGATTTTCTAACAAACTATTGACAGCGAATACACATTGATACATGTAATGTTTCAAATCATTGATGAATGTTCGCTTAGAGTTGTAAAATAGTAATATTAGTTAAATATTAACCTACAAAAATAAAGTTTTAAAACGCTAAAACCTGAATTTTGTAAATTTACATGAACTGCGAAGGATTAACAGTTAGCCTGTCTATTTTGTTCGATTTTTAAATTTACCAATAGCAACATGCCTATTTAATGAAGAAGTTTCATTGAAAGTTCTATGTTATTTGCTTAGGTACAAATTTGCCAAACATGTACTTGAGATGTGAAACAAAGAAGCGGGCCAATTTGAACATTTAATTCCTTGGCCGTTTTGAACGTTGAATTATTTGTTTTAATGGCGAATGGCTATTTTATAAATGTTATTTAGAGATCAGTTCATCAGTAGATCAGTAGTTTGTCCATCTTCTTACCATTTGTTGTTAAGACCTAACAAAGATGATTGTAAGAAACTCACGCGTTGACGTTCGTGTAGAATTAACATACATATTCAATGCTCAAGAAAACTCTAAAACAGAGACATGAAGATGCACCAAGCAATGAAGATCGATGTAAACTAATCCCCTTTTCCTGCAAAATGAATGTTGTTGCACTATCGAAATTTTAAAGAGTAGAACTTTTGAATAGACTCTTTTAAAGCAGATAAAATTAGTGAACTTCTAAAATTCTGTGAGGAATTTCTTACCCTTATTGAAGTTTAAAGTCTAAGGTAATAAGTTATTTTTTTATTTTAAAGTTTGCCCCAACGAATAGTTCAATTACTGGCAACATTATTTCAGTGCTATGACACAAGAAATTGGTCTAGAAAATCAAAAAAATCACAAACATTCACACACTTCCTCTTTGAAAGGTATTTTGCGCTGAAAAATTCCATATATAATTACCACATGAAACATGAAACTAAAGCCTATTTTACCAAGTTGTTTTTAAGTCACGAAGTGACGCGGGCTGCTAGTCGCAATTATTATTATTCAAATGGACATTTGATCAAACGTAAATTTCCCATTTATTTTAATCATCACAACGATACTTTGTGAGATTTCGGTCGTACACTACAGAGCGATCTTGTATGCCTTTTGGTGATCCTTATAATCATATTTCAGCCGTAAGTATGCTCATTAGTAGTTTCATTATCAAGATAAGAAACATAACAAACATTGCTCTAATGCGAACATGGATAATAGACAATATTGTTCACTAATACCAAACAAATGTAAATTAACGATGTTTTATCTAGCGTTTAAGTATCTTCAGAGATGACCCTCTGGACAGCTTATACTAACTCCTATGCTATCATTTCATTTTACCCTCAAATTCACTATTATAACAGTCCTCACAGTCAATTTGCACCATTTGTCTAATTACTTGCCACTTCTTTTGAAGACGTCCTATTTTATGCTTTGCTCATTCTCAGAACCTCTAAGTGTCGACGACCTCCATGTGTTCGGACCTCCATGTGTGTGGTTGTCATTGTCGCAGCATATCTCGACATTTGCTCGCGACAGTTATGTGCGACATTGTGTCAAGTCCCGTTGTGTCTAATGTCCACATGTCACCGGCATTAAGGTCAGATTCAATGCTACAATTGGCTCTGGTCTTTATACGCTTCCGTACTCGCCGCGTCGGTGGTGAATCGTTGGTTCAATTTTCTTCTCGTAATGGACTTTTGGGTAGAAAGCTTTAATGGTGTTAGGTAAATTATTGTTAACTGTCAAAGTCCGTTAGAAGAATTGGTGTTAGATTCATCAGTGCCTAGAGAAATGACTAACTGTTAAAATTACTAATGATTTAATTAATGTCCATTATAATCAATTACGTTTAGTAATAGTTTTGCTGAATACAATCCGAAATAAAAATTATGGCCTTAATGTTCAAAGGCGTTATTCAGCTGAATGTTATGTGTCAAGTTTATGTTGGGGACTTTTAAAGCGGTCATGCTTAGTTTGACACAATGAGAATCATTTTACAAGCTTAATTCAATTAATTTACATCCCCACTAATTCGGAATGATTGTGTAATATGAATTCAACTTATTCATATAACCTAAATTATTTTGGATTGACTTCTTATATTAACGATAATATTAGGTAGTGTAATCCGACCGACGGCGTTAGCATCAATGAAATTAGTACTGAAGAAAGAATTTTTAAAACTTGTGATATTTTAAGCAAGTTAAGAGGTAGGCCTACACACAGTTATGACGACTCACAAGTTTGATATCTCAGGATTATCAGCCAAACATCAGTCGACCAATTTTCTACTTTTCATGACATTTTCTAGTGTTGACTTGTAAGGTACATAGTGCAATGACATACCTGTCTATTAATAGGTTAATCTTAATCCTACGAAAACTTACGACAAAAAATGTTGTAACCGTCCTTGACAAGGTCTGCAAAACAAATTCGTTGGATTAATAGTGACAGAGGTACATGAACGTGCCGGATTCAGACGACATGTTTGTGCAAAGCCACCCTCAGGCGTTTGTGTTTTGAGGAGTACTTTCGAAATACTTCCCCGTCAACTGATCTACAATGACGAGACAGAATAATAACGTTGTATAACAAGTGATAAAATGTGTAAACTCTACTACAAATATGCAGGCCCGGTGACAGGATTTTCGGGCCCCTGTGCAATTGAGAAGTCCGGGCCCCTGACGACCTTTTTTTACTAATCTCGTGTGGTCCCGGGCCCCCTTTTTGGTGATCTTGTATGATTCCGGGCCCCCTGTGAGTCCATGGCTTAACAATAACTTAACTTAACTTAATAATATGACGTAACTTTGAAGTTTGACAAGTTGATGTTCTAACGTTAAAGTAGAACTTATTTAAGTAAAGTAATCAGTTTAGAAAAAAGATAATAAAGTAAACCACACATTAAGTGTTTCTTTTAAGTAATATCTAGGATTATGATTTCTGATGGGAATCGCATCTAATATCGACTTTTTTGCAGGTGGAAGCGGATTTTCAGCGGTGAGCGCGATGATGCGGCAGCTGCAGGACAGCGGCGAGGTGAGTCCCCGGGAGGAGGGTGTAGAGCAAGGTGAAGGGAACGGGAGGCAGGGACTGGGACGTCGCTGTTCCTATGTTTATATAAAGTTTTTTGCTTATTTTGACCCAAGGAATCACTACGTAAATTATTGCCCCACATTTTTTGAACACCCTGTATGGTAGATAAATCATATGACATAAAAATAATGTGACCTTGAACATTTTATTGATTTTGTAACATTGACCTTATATTAAAATGAGACTGCTTAGCTTATAGATGTTTTGAAGCCAGAAATTGAGCACTCGCGAAATTAACTCGACACTCCGTCCTGGAGATTGTGTCAGGAGTGTGATTTCACATAAAAATTTGTATCCCTGAAATGGGACATTTTTGCTCAAACATGACACAGAGTTAAAAAAGGGATTATTATTAAAACTTCGAAGCTAGCTAGGAGTGCAAAAGAGAGGATAAAAAATTTATTTTAAATTTTTTAATCCAAAAAGTCTCAACCAGAATGTGCTAATTGTTGTATCACATAATCATGTTATGTTTTGGCTTCGAAATTTAACATTGCTTGGACTATCTATTTTTTCTTTATAATCAATGTTTGTAATTTGTTATAATTAAATCCAAGACGAAATATAATGAGAGTATAAAAAACTGATACTCATAGAAGTATCGCATTTACTGGAACCTGTCAGACCCTTAGCATTAATAATAGTGGTTTGATCATTATTATCGTGCATGTTCTCAACTTGTGCGCCGCGGCCGGCATCAAACGTCACGACTTGTTTGCTTGACCTTGAAATACTGGTTTGATACCAGAAAATTACTCATTGGAAATCCTCTTCACCAGACGCTGGTTTTCACGCAACTGCGGAACATAAAGCATCGCGGTCGCATGTTATGATAAAACCGTTCTCCAAGACGAACAAGTTCTGTTGTAATAAAACGCTGGTTTAAACAAATTGAAAGAACATTTTGCAATTTTTTTCGTTTAGAGATAAAAAATTTGATCTTTTTGGCAAAAATTAGTTTATAGCTTCTAAGAGATTTTTTGTAACACAAAAGGGATAGTATAAAACAAATTGATCACGTACTCATTCACGGTCGCAGGTAGGAGAATTGACCTTGAAGATTTTTATCTAAAGTTTTGTACTATTGATATTAACGCAGAACTCAACTCTTTGCTTACATCAACAGAAGAGAAACCTTTTAAAAGACCTTAATAAGCCTTTAATAGCCTAACTACCTTTCAAGCGCTTAGCTATACATTCGGTTTTATTTCGACTGTTGCTCGATTTGACAATTGGTCCTGAACAATGTCCATCACGTTCAGCTGAGGACTTCACAGTTATTATTTTAAATACGAGTTTTAATTACATAAAATTAATAAAATGGAAGAATAAAGTTATAGTTAACAGTATAATTATTGATACATAATAACTTATTACCATATAAAGTCAATGATATTATCAAGAGATGGAAATTCAAATTGGGCTACGATCGTATAGCCTACTCGGTGTCTCTAACATATCCTAGTTGAACTCACTGTTTTAGGATAAAAAAAATTAATTTCGCTCACACCATTCCCTGTTAAAAGAAATTATCTTAATGTCTCCAAGAAATACATAAGATTGACCAAATACGCCTGCTTTCTTAGCAACGCTGTTGTTATAACAGTGTTTTAATAACAAAACGTTTTATAGTGAAACATTTTTTATGATTGAGATGTCAAATAACTGGAATTTTTATCAGCATTCTATGGATATTATTTATTATTCATTAATGTCAAAGGGATTCACCCCCAAGGGAATGTATTTCACATAAAATTTTACAGTATTCCTTTTGGCAGGGGTATTAGAATTACAACATTTTAATAAATTAATAATTCCAACAGTTACTATCAATATTTAATATACATATTTATGCTCATTTTATTGAAAATTTTATTTTCTACGAAAAAGGTTATTTACACTTTTTTCATATTATCTCTTATGGTTTTCTTGCTAATCAAAGAAATGTTTAGAGAAACACCGTCCGGAAATGTTTTTTTCAAGATGGCCGGCATGCGTTGCCCAAATGGGATTTTTTGGGAATTTTAGTATGATGATCTCAGCTGCACGGTCGCAGGTAGGAGAATTGACCTTGATTTCCAGCGTTTTGGTGGTGGTACGACCTCTCCACCAAATTTCAGCCTGTTAAATTAAAATTCCACTATTACGCTATTTTTTGCATTGTTTTCCTGCACTGTAATGAAACAGAAACAGTTAAAAAATATTTTTGCAAGTTCAATAGGATTATTTTAAATAGTAATATTGAGAGTTTCACTAGACATAGAGATCTGTTCTACCTGAATGAGACAAAGGGAAAGGTGGTGATTGGTCCTCCTCCACCTTCCTTGGAGAAGGGAATGAATAATGACTGACATTATTTCACAGCACGATTTCAGCTTCATTCAATTTTTAGTTTCAAATGTTTACTTCTACTCTTATAGTCTCTCACTTTAACACAACAGAATTTATCCAACTCACTTTCAGTTATTTGAAATGTGACATCAATCATGAGCTAAGTCCTGAGACTTCTGTGAGGTGTGTAATGAACTTAGCCTTCATCGATCCATGAGCTAATGATTATTCATCAACCAGCACCTGGTTAATGAGTTGAATTTACTATTTAAAGAATCGACCAAGAGAGAAGAGACCAACTGATTCATTGACTAAGCCTAAGCTATTAACAAGCTGAACAAAGAACAAGTCATCTATTGAATTTGGAGATTTTGTTCTAAACCTCAATTACGAGAGGACTAAAAATTGTCCTTCTCAAAGCTGTATGTGTATACTGTGACTTGATGGAGTTTTTTTTATTCATTTTTACTTAAGTATTGTGAATACTTTCAAGAAATGTCAAACAATTCTACTTAACAAAGAATTTTAAATATCAAATCTTTAATTATCACCGTCATAAATAACTAATAACTAATTTGTACCTCTTTGAATTGATAAAATACTGTATAGGTACAGTTCGCGCATTATATCCCCGGCTGTGGCTACTTCGCTACTAACCGTATCTTATGACATTTTCAAGAGATATACACAGCGTTTGACAGTGGGGCTGTAGATTAATGTTCTCAGAAAAGTACCCCCTTATCCCCTGCGCCTTGCAATCAGCAGACTGCCATAGCAAGGCCGCTCAGTGCGGCCTTGGCCACAGCTGGAGGTATAATGTGCAAACTGTACCATAAAGTTAAAATGCATCAAACTGAGAACATATTAGTTTATTTGCTGACATAAAATAGGCTCAGTAAAATTTTCCACTGGCTTTTATTTTTGTTTTATTATTATATAAGGACCATGCAAAAGTAAATTCTTGCATTCAGAGAGAAAAAAAATAAAATGCAGCAAAATGGGCCAATGGGCATGCAAATAGCAGGTCATGGAACCAGTTTACACGTCGAGAGTGAAGGAGAGGTGCAGCTTCTTCACTTTCCACAATCCTTATGGTGATGGTAATGGTAGAAGATGATAGTCGCAGATCAGGTTGTGCCAGTGGTAAGTGGATAATGATCCGACGGCTACCGGCATGTGGGAAAGCGGCCGTACATCTCTGTCGTACAATGAAAATGGGAAACTGTTGCAGTCTGCACAATTTACGATACAATGTGAGAGTTGTTGGTAGAGGGATATTCACTTTGAATATGCATTATAAATGATCTTACATTCTAATTTGATTCACAATGTATATATTTGCAAGCATGATTTTTGAGAACCTTTTTCTCAGCATTACACAGTTGGAAGATATTTCCTTGTAGATGTGCAAAATCTCATTAAAATATAAAATCGTCTTTGAGGTTAGCAGAAAATTAATTTGAAAAAATGTCCCTTTATGTGTTTTTATGTTGGTTATGGACATTGACGAGGTAATACATAATTTTAGTGGCAAATAAAACAATTAATTATTGATTTATGAGATGTAGAATACAAAATGTTAAAGTAAATAGCTAAAACTAGTCGTTTCCAGTTAATAAAATTAACTATTTAAATGATGAGAGAAAATTTTGTCAACTTTGAACAGGCATATATTATATAGTTTGCTAAATATTGGATATCATTATTAGTTTAATTCTTATAAGTTTATGTTAGCTTAGCGTTATTATGATTTTAGTCTGGTTTTCTCTTTAATTTTCATATTTTTTCTGATGATTTCTAGAAGTATAATAATCAATATTTCCTCTCCACTGAGGTACAGCATAGGTGCTGTGTTTATAGATTTTCCATGTGTGAATTTCTTCGGGCTGTATAGAAGTGGTCTCGAACCTGGATGTGAGATTCACTACTCGTATTAAGCCTTTATTTGTTCCTTTTGATTTTCGCTTTATCATCAACTTTTCCTCGAACTCCCAATATCCTAAATGCATACTTCTCCTCTTCATATGGTTCACAGTTTTCTTTCTTTAATTTGTTCACATACGCATTCTAATGTCTGCAACAATTTTATTAGGCCCTCTGGCAACCTTCACCTTTACAGGCCGTCTTCATGCAATCCCGCCATTCCCTGGATTTAGTCCATACTTCTTCAACACTTGACATTTAGGACTTTCTTGTACATAAAAATATTGTTTTCTCTTTTTGTGGCTGGGAGGCCCATAGTTAAAACTCTGCCTTCAAATCTTGAATAATTGGTTATGGATAACTAATTACTTCTATCCTAAGGTATATTTCCTTTTTAGGCGAACCAGTAATCATATCTCCCAAGCTATCCTCCTTATTCCTAATCCTTCATATTTCTTGTTGGAGTGTGAAATCGTTCTTGAAGTACCACTTGGAAGTTGGAACACTTTTTTAAATAGAACTTCTTATTCGTTTGTCTCCGTCTTTAATGAACTGAGCAGGAATTTCTTTTAGACAGACAGTTTGAAGAGAATATATTTGTTTGATATTGGTGAAATGAAATTTATTGGTTTACTTTATTACGTTTTTTACACCCACTTTTAAAAATTATTTTATGTGAGTGATTCTCTACAACAGATTTATTTTCTACAACAGATTTATGTTTTATTTGAATATTTCAATATTAATAATCCACCAAGATGAATGCTTTCACAAAGTAGTTGTTGTAAACTAAAAAAATAACCAAAAAGTGTAAATAAATATCAAAGTGACAGAAGGTAGACATTAAGTTTTTTCTCAAGGCAGCTGTTAATTAAAATAAAAGGAGTTTATATAGACCATATGTTTGGTAAAATATAATTCCACTAGCAGAACCCGTGGCTTCGCTCACGATAAAAATTATCTTCTAACCTTGATATGAAGAATCTCTAGAGGACTGAATAGAAAATATTTATATCAAGGAATATGTCATGTAGAGATATGTTTGTTTTATGGCGGAATGTAGGATAAAATGTAGATACCACAGTAGGATGTAGGATACCACAGTAGATAGTGAAGGTTTTCTTTTCACCGTTATAACTCGAAAACGGCCGGACCGATTTTAACATCAAATGTGTCGATTTCAAGGTACTTCCTTGTAGATTTACCATTACGTCCCTGGATTGCCTAGTAGGGCATCAATTAAGTACAGTAAAGGGCTGAATGTTCGAAACAGTTATGGTGCTATCCGCGTGGGCAGTATTTCAAACTCGATTCACTTAATTTTTAACTTAAAATATGGACGGGTAGGAATAATTTAAGATCAACCACTGATTGCAGCATTTATTTTTCCGTGAAAAGCCGGGACACCGTCGAATTAGATGAAAAAGGAATTTGCCAAATTATTGTAACTGGCATGATTGTAATTAAAAACATGAAGGACAGTCTAAGGAAATAACTATAGCTCCCGCTGCCTAAAAAGATGGTACCACATAATGAGCTTATGATTGAACGTATAAGGTACGAAACTAAACCAAATGTAACTTTTATATAGTACGAATAACCTAACAAAATCATCAAAACAACCACAAAACCATGATAAAAGGAATCAAATTATAAATCAGCTGTAACAACGTATTCGTTTGTGAAGCTAATATGCTTGATTGAATAAAATTGGAAATTTAAACAAAAGATCATCCATTACATTACATGCCATGGGGCATTTTCAAAGCTTCAGCACCACGAAAAACCTCTAAAAACCTCGAATTAAAAAAATCCGTTCTTGGTGAATGTCAACACTCTGTAAGGAACGTCCATGCAATGTTTCAAGGTTCTAGGTTAAGTAGTTTTGGCTGTAGGGCCTACATAGGATAGGTCAGTGGTATTTGACAAAAATACAGTAGAAAAGATAGTATAAATATAACTTACAATCAGGGATTTGTATAATTTATAAATTTTTACATAAGTAGATCAAAGAATCATATCATTTCAGCACATTCTATTTGTGACTGAAAAACCACTGTCCTTTTCTCTTTCCATCTTACCGAGATTTAGTCTCAGCCACTAAAGGCAGTATGCTCTTCACGTTTAAAACTGCGTAACTCCCGCTACCGAAATATAGATGGTGCCACTTAACTAATTAATGGTGGATTTTATCTAAACTAAATATAACTTTTATATAGTACATAATTATGTCCTTGAAACAAATCAACAAAAATCAATGAAGCCATGATCAAAGAAATCAATTTATTATCATCTGTATCAACGTATACATTTCCGAAGCTAACTACCAGCTGATTGTTTTATGAACGTTAAAAATGTAAACAAAAATCGTCCAACATACTTTTAAATGGGAAAATTTGAAAACTTCGGCCTCGCCAAAAACCCCTTTATACTACGAATTTTGTAAAATCCGTTCTTAGCGGATGTCTACGCCCTAAGAGGAACATCCATGCAAAGTTTCAAGGTTCTAGGTCAAGTAGTTTGGGCTGTACGATGTTTCCACTGAGTGGTATTTGACAAATATATAGTAGATTTAAAATACATGGGAACTTTAAAGTCCAGTGGGGCAAAGCACATTGAACTTAGGATTACAAAAATTATTCCATAACCTCTACAGAAAATTCCCTTTAATTTGACACCTCAATCATCAAAATCGGTTCGTAAATAAAGGAGTTTTGCTGTACACAAGAAATTCCTTAGCAAATTAGTATAATAGATAAAGTGTTATAGAAGAACCCTCTATAGTAATCAATCAATCTATGTTGACTTTAGATTCTGGGTCACCCAAAACTAGCTACAGCTGGGCCACGAGAATGGGAGTCTATTAGAGGTAGTGAGGTATGAGAAGAAGCTTGAGTTTGAAGTTTCAACAGAGGAGGGGAAGAAATCATTGATGACGTGGAAGTAAACAAAGCCATGTGATTACGCTACTAGTCTGGTAGATAAAAAAAACTAAACCAAAACAAAATGTGGGTTGATATTAGAAACAATGTTTTGCTCTTTGAATAACAAGAAATAAACAGGTGACATGTTTTTTGTTTAGCATGTAACACATGACTGACACAAGAAATTTGTTGTTGAATCGGTTGATCATATGTAAATATTTATTTCCCCTCATGGAAAAATCCAAGTTCATCTGGGTTTGTTTGTAAACACCCAAGCTTCTTCTCATACCTCACTACCTCTAATTATTTATAGTCAAAGGTTATGGAGTAAGGAACGAATGTAAGAAGAATTTATGCTTGGTTTGATGTAATGGGGAGTAAAAATAAACACTATAATATGCAGAGTTTCGCGATGTGATAATACGGCCTTTTGATAAATTAAATTGTTCCCATTTTTCCACTGTTTTTTCCGGTTTTACTGAAAATCTAATAACCAAATATTTCCATAGATGGACAGTCTGGATGTGTCGGAGCTCAACAACACGGCAAAGGCTCGCAAGCAGCTCGTGTTTTTCAACCGAGTGCCGAAAGTCGGCTCGCAGACGTTCATGGAGCTGCTACGGCACCTCGCCATCAGGAACGACTTCGCCTTCCACCGTGACCACGTCCAGCGAGTGGAGACCATCCGCCTGGCGCCTGCCGAGCAGGTGAGTGCTCCGTAGCTGCAACTTGTGTATTAGAGTTCACAAACAGGATGCACAGTGGACAATCAAGTCAATCAGCTGAGCAGCAAAGGTGTTTATAGTGGTTTTAACTTAGGCTACTGTCACATTAAAGCGAATACATGCGAACAAGCAGAAGTGAACCAAGATGAATATAATAAAACCAGGTGGTTCCATTTGAACCCGTCATCAATGACCAACTGATGTAGACGTAAGAACGTCATCAAATTTATTTTCCTTCAATTATATTTTAGTCCAGAATTCACAGCTGAAAGTAGACGCGAATACGTCATAAGAACAAACATATTAAGTTACGGGACCACCTATTTTTTTCTACTCATCTTGGTAGTGAACACCATATTAGGAAGTTTGGCGGTCACTGCTGCTCATTCATTCACACCAGATTCGCTGAAGTGACATATGCCTTACATCGTGGTTGATTGCCATATGAATGACATCAGCTCTATAAAATGGAGGCAATACAGTACACTCTCGATTATCCCAGCCCCGGTTATCCAAGGCAGCTCTAATCTTGAATATGCGTTTCTATTTTCTTACTAAGCGTTATAATAATGCGTGAAACAAGTGTCTTTTTAAAAAATTCTATTATTTGCAACTCTAAAGGACCTTCATTGTCGTACTTATTGGCAAATACTATATCTAATAAAACATTTTGAAGTGGTCTTATTACAGCCCAACCTCAAAACACATGTAAGCTCCGTATTATCTGAGGTTTGCGTTATCCGAGGTAGCCTTGGTCCCGAAGACCTCGGATAATCAGGAGTGTACTGTACATAAAAAGGCAAAAAACATCAAAAAGTGTCTACTAGTAGCCACTAAAATCTCACAGTAAAATATTTCTGTGTGAACCATCTAGAGGCTCATATGGCATTTATAGCTAATCAATCAGGGGTTTAGCAGCAATTAATTTAAGCACAGAGAAATGAATGAAATCTATTCCTTTTCTGTGATTTAAGTTTTATAGGCACTTTGAAATTATTGGCTTTCTCTATATACTTCAGTGCCCTAACTACTTCCTTCAGATTGTAACTAGCCACAGCTCTTCAAGACCTGATGACATCAGTCTAGTTAGAAATTGATTGAGAAATAAATTTGGATGATTTAGTTAAAATTATATTTTGTTTTAAACAAAAATTAAATGTATCAGGAATCTGACTCGTACTTGCTCTTGTAAAACCAGGTGGAACAAGTAAATCTGCAATGCAATAAAACAAATTTCCAATAAAATACATCCAAGTTTTATCAGAATCGGTTAGTAAATAGAGGAGATGTAGTTTTGACTATCTCCCCCCTATACATAGTATATTATGGAGAAAGTATTGTTTTTGTAAAAATTTTCGAATTTGAGTTGTTAGTGGACATATTCGTTTTAGTGCTCCCTGAATCCAAAAAAGTGGTTTTTGCCGTGGTGTCTGTCTATCTGTGTGTGTGTGTGTGTGTGTGTGTGTGTGTGTGTGTGTGTGTGTGTGTGTGTGTGTGTGTGTGTGTGTGTGTGTGTGTGTGTGTGTGTGTGTGTGTGTGTGTGTGTGTGTGTGTGTGTGTGTGTGTGTGTGTGTGTGTGTGTGTGTGTGTGTGTGTGTGTGTGTGTGTGTGTGTGTGTGTGTGTGTGTGTGTGTGTGTGTGTGTGTGTGTGTGTGTGTGTGTGTGTGTGTGTGTGTGTGTGTGTGTGTGTGTGTGTGTGTGTGTGTGTGTGTGTGTGTGTGTGTGTGTGTGTGTGTGTGTGTGTGTGTGTGTGTGTGTGTGTGTGTGTGTGTGTGTGTGTGTGTGTGTGTGTGTGTGTGTGTGTGTGTGTGTGTGTGTGTGTGTGTGTGTGTGTGTGTGTGTGTGTGTGTGTGTGTGTGTGTGTGTGTGTGTGTGTGTGTGTGTGTGTGTGTGTGTGTGTGTGTGTGTGTGTGTGTGTGTGTGTGTGTGTGTGTGTGTGTGTGTGTGTGTGTGTGTGTGTGTGTGTGTGTGTGTGTGTGTGTGTGTGTGTGTGTGTGTGTGTGTGTGTGTGTGTGTGTGTGTGTGTGTGTGTGTGTGTGTGTGTGTGTGTGTGTGTGTGTGTGTGTGTGTGTGTGTGTGTGTGTGTGTGTGTGTGTGTGTGTGTGTGTGTGTGTGTGTGTGTGTGTGTGTGTGTGTGTGTGTGTGTGTGTGTGTGTGTGTGTGTGTGTGTGTGTGTGTGTGTGTGTGTGTGTGTGTGTGTGTGTGTGTGTGTGTGTGTGTGTGTGTGTGTGTGTGTGTGTGTGTGTGTGTGTGTGTGTGTGTGTGTGTGTGTGTGTGTGTGTGTGTGTGTGTGTGTGTGTGTGTGTGTGTGTGTGTGTGTGTGTGTGTGTGTGTGTGTGTGTGTGTGTGTGTGTGTGTGTGTGTGTGTGTGTGTGTGTGTGTGTGTGTGTGTGTGTGTGTGTGTGTGTGTGTGTGTGTGCGTGCGTGCGTGTGTGCGTGTGTGCGTGCGTGCGTGCGTGCGTGCGTGCGTGCGTGCGTGAGTGCGTGCGTGAGTGCGTGCGTGAGTGCGTGCGTGAGTGCGTGCGTGAGTGCGTGCGTGAGTGCGTGCGTGAGTGCGTGCGTGAGTGCGTGCGTGAGTGCGTGCGTGCGTGCGTGCGTGCGTGCGTGCGTGCGTGCGTGCGTGCGTGCGTGCGTGCGTGCGTGCGTGGGTGAGTGCGTGCGTGCGTGCGTGCGTGCGTGCGTGCGTGCGTGCGTGCGTGCGTGCGTGCGTGCGTGCGTGCGTGCGTGCGTGCGTGCGTGCGTGCGTGCGTGCGTGCGTGCGTGCGTGCGTGCGTGCGTGCGTGCGTGCGTGCGTGCGTGCGTGCGTGCGTGCGTGCGTGCGTGCGTGCGTGCGTGCGTGCGTGCGTGCGTGCGTGCGTGCGTGCGTGCGTGCGTGCGTGCGTGCGTGCGTGCGTGCGTGCGTGCGTGCGTGCGTGCGTGCGTGCGTGCGTGCGTGCGTGCGTGCGTGCGTGCGTGCGTGCGTGCGTGCGTGCGTGCGTGCGTGCGTGCGTGCGTGCGTGCGTGCGTGCGTGCGTGCGTGCGTGCGTGCGTGCGTGCGTGCGTGCGTGCGTGCGTGCGTGCGTGCGTGCGTGCGTGCGTGCGTGCGTGCGTGCGTGCGTGCGTGCGTGCGTGCGTGCGTGCGTGCGTGCGTGCGTGCGTGCGTGCGTGCGTGCGTGCGTGCGTGCGTGCGTGCGTGCGTGCGTGCGTGCGTGCGTGCGTGCGTGCGTGCGTGCGTGCGTGCGTGCGTGCGTGCGTGCGTGCGTGCGTGCGTGCGTGCGTGCGTGCGTGCGTGCGTGCGTGCGTGCGTGCGTGCGTGCGTGCGTGCGTGCGTGTGGGTGCGTGCGTGCGTGCGTGCGTGCGTGCGTGCGTGCGTGCGTGCGTGCGTGTGTGTGTGTGTGTGTGTGAGTGTGTGAGTGTGTGTGTGTGTGTGTGAGTGTGTGTGTGTGTGTGTGTTTTGAATTTTTGATTTTTAAGGGTATTTACCCCATAAAAACCCATAAAAAATGACAAAAATCCAAATTTTTCAAAAACGGCTTTTTTCAAAAACGGCTCTAACGATTTTGATCAAAATTTCATGGTTTTTAGTGCTTAAGATGATAAAAAAATGACACCACCCGCATGGCTGTAAAAATTCAGGTTCAGAAATTATGGGGATTTAAGTGTTAAAAAATTCATATTTTTCAAATTTCACAAAATCGGTAACCTCTAAAGAAAATATACTTGCAACCATTAAATTGGACTTGAAAAACTAAATAATCCAGTATTTTGAATCATTAGTTTATGTTAACTGGTTCCGGAGATAATTGATATTTTAGTTCGGCGGTAAACGCAGTACGTTGTCCAATGTTATTCTTATGGCAAATATTAAAAAACCGATAAATCCGTTATTTACTAACCGATTTTGATAAAATTTGGTATATTTTTGTGTGATAATTCTGTTAATTTGTTTTATTTCACTATATATGTTTTCTGGTTTTAAATGACTTGAAGGGAGAATTTTATGTGTCAGTTTCCTGATACCGTTTATTTTAAATATCTTCCTTAAAATAACATTAGACAACGTACTGTGTTTACCACAAAACATAAACATCAGTCTTCTCTGCAACCAGTTATTGTAAGCAAATTTATATTTCAAAATAATGGATAATTTCTTTTTTCCAAGCCAAATTTATTCGTTTCAGGCATATTTTCTTTAGAAGTTAAAGTTTTTGTGAAATTTGAAAAAAAATTTAACAATGAAATTCCTATAAGATCTAAATCTGCACTTTTACAGATGCACGAGATGTGCACGAGATGTTATTTTGTTTGGCATCTTAAGCACTACAAAATATATAATTTTTATTAAAGTTGTTAGAGCCGTTTGTAATTTAGATTTTTGTAGTTTTGTATGGGTTTTTATAGGGTAAATCCCTTCAAATAAAATTTTAAAAAAAGCCTGGAGATATTACAGTTTTATAAATACATGCCAAATTTCATGAAAATCTGACCACTGGTTTCGTCTCTAGCTCTGTTCACATACATCCACACATCCACACACACACACAGACAGACAGAAGCATATACAGGGTCAGTGTTTGGGGGTGCTCACTGCTCGGGGGATGGGAATTTTTGATGGGTAAAAAGAAAGGTTTTTGTGGTAGGGGGGAAGTTACAGTTGGGGGGAAGAGGGCGATTTTGTACGCCAATACCGGTACGGTACGCTATTATTTTAGCTCAACGAATTTGAACACCCATCACCTTAGAATATGTTAGGCAAAATAAATTTTACAGCCGCGAAATGATTGTGAGACATTCAGCCATGATAAGGCCAAGAGACTTTATTGCTGTAATATGATTAGAATTAAAAAAATATTGTTAGAATCAAGTATACTCGTTACTTATGAGTATATTTGAAAAATTATCAACTTCAGAATTACCAAAACAGCTAGTCACTTATGTCTATTTATTATTTTATATAATAAAATATATGTGTAAGTAATTGAAGCTTGCAATACAATGTCAAATGTATGAAACTTGCAGAATAATTTTTAATCATATAGCAACACAACTATTCCTTCAAATAGCTTTTCAAATATGAACACATTTTCTTGGTGTAAGTAGTGCAAGACTTACAATTGTGAATTTTCCAGGTTATGAGACACATTCCTACTTTTCTCAATAATCTATAAGCCTTTTCTCGATATTGTTTAAGCCTTTCTATTGGGAAGGAACAAAACTTTACTGATTTTATATGAACTCTAAATTTATTGCTAAAACCATGAGTGGTTCACTCAGTGATTTCTTTCCCAAAGCGTTTACTCAGAAAATAATTCAATTTTGTATGCTATCGCTATATTGTGTTGACTTTTTTGTTTCAGTTGGGTTTAGCTACAATGATCGACCAGTACTCAACACCATCTGTTTACGTCAAGCATATTTGCTTCCTCAACTTCACACAGTAAGAAACACAACTTTTGAGTCAGAATAATGTAGTAATAAATTATTATCATTTAAGTGTAAAAATCCCAACCTTTTAAAGATTATTATGTCAGAGAGATAGATTGTAGGTGATTCATGAATGATTGGATGCCATGGGATGTATAAATTTTTTGTGCCTGTTTAGTTTCCTATTTGTTGATCATTTGATTGGAGATTTTTGTGATTGTTCTTAATATATTTTTATTATCATTAGACAGCGACTCTTAAACTTGAAAGTCACAAACCTATCTGGACAGTTATCAACAAACAAGTAAAATATACATTATTTGTTTTACTTTTTCGAAAATGATTTTTCACCACAAACTTATGAAATATAATCATTACTAGTGGCTTGTAGGGGCAAAATCCATTGAAAATAGAATACAAAGGCTGAATATTTAATGCTTCCTTCATACACAAAAATAGATAACAGTTTGACGGATTTAAACGTTTAAAGTTTAATTTTAAAGATATTTTGACGTTTTCTGGTACGTATCAGAATTTGAAGAAAGGGCATTACTTCAGTAGAGTAAAGAGCTGAATTTTTTGGGACAGTGGCACGATCCGTCGATCTTAAAACTAACTCAGTTCACTTTGTTTACAATTACAATTAAACATATGGACATAGTTTGAAAAAGCTCTTAAAGTTAATCACAGATTGCAGCACTTAATTTATTTCCCAAAGAACATCGTGACATTTAGCACAAAAATGAAAACAATGTCGTGTGTAGTCTCCACCTAGTTCAAAAGAAAATATTGGACATTTAAAGGTACTTATTGTGGAAACCTCTAACTGAAGTGACATTTTTACTCAAGAGATAAATAAATACTCCACGCTCCACGTTGGAGTCTCTGGCTCCACTTCATAAGGGGGTTATTTGGAAACCAAGAGCCCCAACGTTCAACACGTTTTATGATTGGGTATGAGTAAATACTGCTTGGTCTTGGTAGATCGAAGATTAAATATACTTTTATTGGCCAAATTTAAAGGTGTACCTTTTTGGTAGGATAAAATTTAAAGTTGTTGTTGCACTCAATTGCTATTAGTACAGCACACTCTGTTGTTGCACAGTCCAAACTATTACCATTTCAGTCCACACATAAAACTGGCAGAGCTGGGCATTAAATATGGTGAATGAAGTCTTCTCTGTACCTAGAGACTGTGCTTATTCGATTGTATTATACAAATCACTTGGCTTTAAATCAGCATCAGCTACTTCTACAATATATGATGTAAACAAAAGAGATGTATTTACTTTTGGCACATTATATCTTGACTCTTGGCCTAGTCCATTTCTGGAGCTGTCATATATTGTTTATTGTCAATAATTTTGGACAACAAACTAAAAACAAATTGCTACAAACATCAACTGTATTTTGTTTATAAATGACAAATTAAAATATACACTGACAGCTGTTGGAAAATGCTAACACGTCAGGGTAGTACAACTTTGCGTATCAGCTGTGGTCTCCTGAATAATTTCACTCCACTCCAATTGCTCCAGGTGTAAAGGGTTCCCAGGTGTCAAGATATAATGCACCAAGTATAATTTCTCTTGCTTTTTAAATGGGGGTGAACGTTAAAGGCCCTAAATTATAAAAATCAGAAAATTTAAAAGTGAAAAATCGTCATTTTTATAGTACGTTCAACCAATATTGCTGGATTTTAAATAAACCATATATCAATATATAGCATGTGGTTTTAAATCAAGAATAACCAACATATGTTTTAATGTAAACAAAGCAGACATTTTATATTACAATGCTTTTTAAATGGCAGACATTTTTTTCTTATTTTCTGATAAACTTTAAGAAATTTCAGTATTTTTCCCAAGTCCGAGCATTAAGATCTTCAATTTTGAGCCCTCTCCCATCATTCTGCGACTTACCAAATGGCCCCAATTCTGGCAAAAAAATTTCATTTAATATATAGATTTAGATCGTTTGGCATTAAATCTGCATCGTTATAACGTAAGCGAGACAAAACGTACTTAATTTTTTGTAATTTTAAATTATGAATATACTCAAACCCCTTATTATAAAATCGGAAAATCTTAAAGATAAAATATTTATTTGCTATAATACATTGAACGTGCATAGTTATATTTGAATTAATACAACTATGAAGCGCGAGAGGGAGGGAAATTTATATACTTCGCCAGTGACAGGCCAACCCCTCGAAGGCAGACGAAAACACACGAGGAGTTCCAAAATATCCGAAAACTCTAAAGTCTAAGTGTTACTATCTAGCGGCCAATCAATAAACTTTCAGGGCAAGATATAAACAACAACAAACCAAATGATTCATCCAATAGGAAATGACGACATGACAAAAAAACCAAAATTCTCTGGCCAGTGATATACTTAGCGGAGTCTTGTGAATAATACTTTAGTTTTCGTTTGTTTTCTGAAGGACATGCCTGGCTCTGGCGAATGATAAGTGAAATTTCCCTCCCCCTTGCGCTTCAGCGCTTCATAGTTGTATTAATTCTACTATAGTTGCCTTTTGAAAAAAAGCATATGTCAATATTTAGCATATGGCTTTGAATGAAGAATCAACACCACCTGTTTTAATGTAAACAAAGCAGACGTTTTTAGATCCCAATGCTTCTTTAATGGCAGATATTTTACTTTATTTCTCGTTGTCTGGTGGATTTCAAGCAATTTCAGTATTTTTCCTGAGTCCCTTGGATCAAGGCCATCAATTCTCAAGGGTTTTTTGCATAGTAAAACCATTGACTTTCCCTTTTAGAGCCAGCTGGTTTCAAGTAAACAAAAAATAGTGCCATAAGAGAGTATGGATAACCAAATAAGCTGAACCCTTAGGCGCAATGTTGCCATTTACTAGCGCCGCGGCCTTGTAAACAATCGCCCACAATATCGGAGCAAATAATAGAAACATGGCTTAAGTAGGAGACGGTCCATGTAGCCATACCCTCCTCCCCTAGCTATCTCTGATGTGTGAAAAGTTTTGTGTAGGTTGGGATTATGCTCAATCTGTAGTAATAAAATTAGAGTTATTCATCAGATATTTTTACTTGAGTCTTGTAGCCATCACTGTAGCCTGCGTTCTCCTAAGGTGGCTAATGATCTTATATTCACTTGAATTACCTTAAAGGCTTATTGTCTTCATTGTAAGGTGTACAACAGACAATATTCGCGCCACTATCATCACGATCATCACACTCATCCTTCACTTATATTCAGGGTAACGTCCTCCATGAGGTACCTGTCTTATTAAAGTGATTAAGTGATTAAGTGATATTGGGGAATTTCCACGGGGTGAGTTTGCAGGCGAGTTGGACTAGTGAGAAAATTATTTGTATCACTCGCCCACTTTTCAACCAATTTGATTAGATAGATTACCCCGGGCTAGTCAAACAGGCAAACACAGTGCTGTCCTGTTACAGTGAGCCTTACTGGACGAGTAGCAACTCACCTGTCTATTTGAGCCATGTAAAGTTGTCCTTTGCTCTGGGTATTGTACCTGCTTATAATATAAATAAGCAAATTTCCCTTAAGGAATAAGCTATTACCGTAGGTCTCGTAGTAAGACCTAAGCTTGAGACTATAATAACATTTCATTTTGGGGCCTCCTGAAGCAAAAAACACCATTCGTTTGAATTTATATATACTAGAGATCGCCAGTGGTCGAAAATTCGACCAATTTTCAAAGTGACAAACAGGGAAAGCTAATTTTGTAAATGATCCCCGCATACACCAATGTGTTTAGAAATACATTTTATATAGTACATATTTTCCATGTAAACACGTGATATAACCAAATGGGGGCCAAAAACAAAAAAGAAAGACTCAATCCTTAACTAATTATTTTACTTCACTTCTGGCTTATGGCATGGTTTTTAGTAATTAGTATTTTATTAAGGTTCCATGTTTATTTTTTAAAGACATGATTATTGAATCAGAGGAAAGTAAAACTTCAGTCATCAAATCAGTTTATCCTGTACACCCCTTACCACAGTTCTCTCCTTCCCTCATTCTCTACTTCCCTTCCTTCTGACCTTCTTTCCACTTTTCCCTCATTTTCTCCTTCATTCTCTTCTTACCATCTCTCCTCCCTTCTTTCCTACCATTTGGAACTTTTTCCCTCCTTCCCTACCCTTCGGATCTTTTTCCCTCCTTCCCTCTCTTCCTATTATTTTCACTAAAATGTAATATATATTTTAGCCAATATTCCACCAATAAAAACAAAATTTGAATATAATGTGTCCATTTGTACTCCGGTTGCCAGGCCCGGTGACAGATTTTCGGGCCCCTGTGCAATTGAGAAACCCGCCTTTTTTACTCACTCGATTCTGGGCCCCATTTTTAATAATCTCGCGTGAATCCGGGCCCCCCTGTGAGTCCAGGCCCCTGTGCATTTGCCCCCCCTGTCGCCGGTTGCATGTCAATTAGTACACTGGATGGTAGAAACTTAACTTAATGTACTTTTTTCTTCCCTTTTATCAGCAAATTTTTATCTCTTAATCTTATTTAAGAAAGTAAACTTTATTTTTACATATATACATAATGTAAAATGGAACACATTTGAGTATGATATCCTTAATCTTCTCTAAATAGCCCTGATTTCATCAAATTTTATATTTTCACTCCATGCCCCAATAATCTGTGGCTTAATGTTTCTACATCAAATCTTTATTCTACGAAAAATAGCATGTGATAACAGCTACATATGATGCTAACTTTGTTTACATTTGGTTGTTATAATATCACCAAAACAGCAACTCATAAGGCTAATGTTAATTTTTTTGAAATTTTAAATTCAATTTTGTACATTTCTAAAAGACTAATATAAATTTCAACGGGATTCTGCACATCTACAGGAAAATACAATTCTATCGGTGTGCTTAGATTTTTGCTACAATGCACACAGGCTGAGAAAAAAGGAGTACAAAAACCTTATGGAAAAAATGCTAGTCTATTAATATAAAGATATGGTTCAAAGACCAATGGCAAGAAGCTTATTGTGATTTATTTGTTGTTCATCCACTGCTCTTTATTGAAATCGTCTTAGCGAAGCTCTTACATATATATAACTAGACCAATAGACCACTATTTATCTTAATAAGAGCATTTTTTGTTAGTTAAGGACAATAATGTTGTATTTCATTTGGATATGTAGATGCACTTTACTACATTTGGTATGAAAGTTATTTTGAAATTACAACTGTAGTGAAACATGGAAAATTTTTTTTAACTTTTGAGATTTATGTAAGTTGTTACTTCCACTAACATGTATGTTGCATGTGCAGTTTCGGCCTGCCAGAGCCGATCTATGTGAACCTGGTGCGGGACCCGGTGGAGCGGGTGATCTCATGGTACTAATATGAACTGGCGCCTTGGTACTTAGTGACTTGTCGGTCACTGCATTGACATGTTGTCTACAGTTTCGGCCTGCTGGAGCCGATCTACGTGAACCTGGTGCGGGACCCGATGGAGCGGGTGATCTCGTGGTACTACTACGTGCGGGCGCCATGGTACTTGGTGAATTGTCAGTAACTGCATTGTCAAGTTGTCTACAGTTTCGGCCTGCCGGAGCCGACCTACGTGAACCTGGTGCGGGACCCGGTGGAGCGGGTAATCTCGTGGTACTATTATGTGCGGGCGCCATGGTACTTGGTGACTTGTCAGTATCTGCATTGACATGTTGTCTACAGTTTCGGCCTGCGGGAGCCGATCTATGTGAACCTGGTGCGGGACCCGGTGGAGCGGGTGATCTCGTGGTACTACTACGTGCGGGCCCCGAGGTACTTGGTGACTTGTCAGTAACTGCATTGACATGTTGTCTACAGTTTCGGCCTGCCGGAGCCGATCTATGTGAACCTGGTGCGGGACCCGGTGGAGCGGGTGATCTCGTGGTACTACTACGTGCGGGCGCCGTGGTACTTGGTGACTTGTCAGTAACTGCATTGACATGTTGTCTACAGTTTCGGCCTGCGGGAGCCGATCTATGTGAACCTGGTGCGGAACCCGGTGGAGCGGGTGATCTCGTGGTACTACTACGTGCGGGCGCCGTGGTACTTGGTGACTTGTCAGTAACTGCATTGACATGTTGTCTACAGTTTCGGCCTGCGGGAGCCGATCTACGTGAACCTGGTGCGGGACCCGATGGAGCGGGTGATCTCGTGGTACTACTACGTGCGGGCACCATGGTACTTGGTGAATTGTCAGTAACTGCATTGACATGTTGTCTACAGTTTCGGCCTGCGGGAGCCGATCTATGTGAACCTGGTGCGGGACCCGGTGGAGCGGGTGATCTCGTGGTACTACTACGTGCGGGCGCCGTGGTACTTGGTGACTTGTCAGTAACTGCATTGACATGTTGTCTACAGTTTCGGCCTGCGGGAGCCGATCTATGTGAACCTGGTGCGGGACCCGGTGGAGCGGGTGATCTCGTGGTACTACTACGTGCGGGCGCCGTGGTACTTGGTGACTTGTCAGTAACTGCATTGACATGTTGTCTACAGTTTCGGCCTACCGGAGCCGATCTATGTGAACCTGGTGCGGGACCCGGTGGAGCGGGTGATCTCGTGGTACTACTACGTGCGGGCGCCGTGGTACTATGTGGAGCGCAAGCAGGCCTTCCCGGACATCCCGCTGCCCGACCCCGAGTGGCTCAAGAAGGTACGGGGACTCAACTCTGCATTACTGTTCTGTAAAATTAATTCAAAATTGCTAATGAGTAGTCTTTAAGAGCTGATGAGACTGAAGTTTTGCATAAGTCAATTTATGACAGATTACTCTCGCAAACTGCTTGTTATGAAATCTAAATTATGGCAAACAGTTAGATTAGAAATTCAAAGATTTGATTTTATAAGTTATGATTTACCTTCATCCAATTAGAAAATCATACATATGATTTTAGAAGTTATAATTTACCTTCATCCATTTGGGATTTTAATTTTTGAGATCTATGGGTAGAAAAACTTATTTACATTTTTCGACCAAAGTTGAACTGGGATCACATTAACATTGATGGTCCTTTTATACAATCATTCATGTTCTGGAATCCTAAAAAGATTCTCTCTATTATTTAACTGTAACTGGTCTTTTCGGCTCAAATGAGAGGTAATAACTCCTTCTTTCTTGCATAAGGATTTTTATAAGATTATTCTAAAAAAATATAGTACTCATGGTGTACATTGTGATTTATTTGTCCCGTGCTATAAACCATTCACCACTGATCAATTACTTAATATTTCTGAATTTAAAGGCACTCAAATACTGTAATACTAGAGGACACATGCTGTTTGCAGTGTTAGGCCGGCTGTACACTGCTGCAACACAACGTCTTTGCCTTTTGTCTATTCTTTTGTCATCTAACAGCTAGTGCTAGACTTATATTTGTATTCAATATAATGGACTGATCAGACAAGACAAAATAATTTTTTCAAAAGTGACCTGCTTGTTTTGTCATGGCAGTGTGTTGCAAGTCAAAAGATTCCATTAATTTTCCAGATGGTCTGAAGATAAAACAATGTTTATTTTAATCAGCTGTTCCTAGAACTGCCGATTCCCATGTTAAATATTATGTATTAATACTAAACTTTAAGGCTGCTTGGGCTCTTCCATTAAGTTTGGACTTTATCAATTTTGATTCCTAAAAAACTTTATGATAAGCTTTTTTCAAAGACAAGTAAATTATTAGAATCAATCAGGTCAAAATGAGAAGTTGAATCCCAAAAAACCTAGTTTATTTAAAAAGTGTAGATGACTAAAAATACTCAAACATTATGTGATATTACTTATATTTATGTGAATGTTGGTGTAGGACTTTGAGACTTGTGTGCTGCGGGGGGACCGGGAGTGCCAGTACCTGGAGGGGGAGACGAGGGAGGGTATCGGCGACCACCGCCGCCAGAGCATGTTCTTCTGTGGCCACAGCGACGCCTGCACGTAAGTACAGACGAGGGAGGGCATCGGCGACCACCGCCGCCAGAACATGTTCTTCTGTGGCCACAGCGACGCCTGCACGTAAGTACAGACGAGGGAGGGCATCGGCGACCACCGCTGCCAGAGTATGTTCTTCTGTGGCCTCAGCGACGCCTGGACGTAAGTACAGAGGAGGGAGGGTATCAGCGACACCGCCTCCAGAGCATGTTCTTCTGTGGCCACAGCGACGCCTGCACGTAAGTACAGACGAGGGAGGCCATCGGCGACCACCGCTGCCAGAGCATGTTCTTCTGTGGCCTCAGCGACGCCTGCACGTAAGTACAGACGAGGGAGGGCATCGGCGACCACCGCCGCCAGAGCATGTTCTTCTGTGGCCACAGCGACGCCTGCACGTAAGTACAGACGAGGGAGGGTATCGGCGACCACCGCCGCCAGAGCATGTTCTTCTGTGGCCACAGCGACGCCTGCACGTAAGTACAGACGAGGGAGGGTATCGGCGACCACCGCCACCAGAGCATGTTCTTCTGTGGCCACAGCGACGCCTGCACGTAAGTACAGACGAGGGAGGGCATCGGCGACTACCGCCGCCAGAGCATGTTCTTCTGTGGCCACAGCGACGCCTGCACGTAAGTACAGACGAGGGAGGGCATCGGCGACCACCGCCGCCAGAGCATGATCTTCTGTGGCAACAGCGACGCCTGCACGTAAGTACAGACGAGGATCGGCGACCACCGCCGCCAGAGCATGTTCTTCTGTGGCCACAGCGACGCCTGCACGTAAGTACAGACGAGGGAGGGCATCGGCGACCACCGCCGCCAGAGCATGTTCTTCTGTGGCCACAGCAACGCCTGCACGTAAGTACAGATGAGGGAGGGTATCGGCGACCACCGCCGCCAGAGCATGTTCTTCTGTGGCCACAGCGACGCCTGCACGTAAGTACAGACGAGGGAGGGCATCGGCGACCACCGCCGCCAGAGCATGTTCTTCTGTGGCCACAGCGACGCCTGCACGTAAGTACAGATGAGGGAGGGCATCGGCGACCACCGCCGCCAGAGCATGTTCTTCTGTGGCCACAGCGACGCCTGCACGTAAGTACAGACGAGGGAGGGCATCGGCGACCACCGCCGCCAGAGCATGTTCTTCTGTGGCCACAGCAACGCCTGCACGTAAGTACAGATGAGGGAGGGTATCGGCGACCACCGCCGCCAGAGCATGTTCTTCTGTGGCCACAGCGACGCCTGCACGTAAGTACAGACGAGGGAGGGCATCGGCGACCACCGCCGCCAGAGCATGTTCTTCTGTGGCCACAGCGACGCCTGCACGTAAGTACAGATGAGGGAGGGCATCGGCGACCACCGCCGCCAGAGCATGTTCTTCTGTGGCCACAGCGACGCCTCCATTATTTGGTAGAATTAAAATCATTACTGAGATCGTTGAAGAGCCCAATATTGGATGAAAACCAGTATAAGCTTGTTTAATATATATTTTGTCTAAATAATCACTAAATTGGTAGAAACTAATTCATTGGGGTAACTAACGTCTATTTCGTTTGAAAACAAAATGCAATGCTGTCATTAATAATGCTACATGTACATTCCACTTCTTACGAGCGCTACTACCAGTTGCTGTTAAAAAGCTGATCATCAGTGCTGGCCCAGCGTAGTATAAACGGATCAAAAGATTTTTATTTTGAATACAGTATATTTTGAATTCTGGAACAACACATAAGGACGTATTAACCCTTTATGTCTGCTCAGGCCCTTCAACACGGAAGGAGCCCTGCAGAGGGCCAAGCGAGCTGTGGAGAGACACTACGCTGTGGTCGGTGTTCTGGAAGATCTCAACTCCACTTTCACTGTCTTAGAGCACTACATCCCCAGGTTCTTCGCTGGGGCTAAACAAGTGTACACAGGTAAACTCATATAACTCATTTGTAAAAATATTAAGTTTTTATAGAATGCCTATAAAACATTTGGGAAGAAATATTTAAACAATGCTCTAATGCTCGAGGAACCACAGACACTTTTTTGTTGAATAATTAAGACCTTGTTTATGTACTTGTTTCCCCTATGTTTTTAAGCAGATTAATGTGAAGTTAATGATGAATGAACAATATTATTCCCAGATAGCATGGAAGGTTTCTGCATATATGCGTATGGTTTATTTTTCGTTTGATATTGAAAGTCTGCTTCGTAAATTTGGGAAAAATTTTGATTTTTATTTACCACGAAAGTCTTCAGAAGCTTATTTACTACACGTACGAGGAAAACATACTTGTAACCACTTAGCGCTACGATTCAGTCCGGAGCAAACGTGAACTACATACAACTAGTTCACGTTGGCTCCGCATTTTTTCCTAGCGCTAGGCGATTATAGGCAAAGTTTCTTCGAGTGTGCAGTAAATAAGCTTCTAAAGACTTTCACGCTAAACAAAAATCAAATTTTCTCCGAATTTCCAAATTCAGATTTTCAACATCGAACGAAAAACACACCAAATGCATAGGACCCAACGGACCTTTCTTGGAATCGGCCGCCTTTTGTTATTGAGAGGTCGACCGTCATTACCGCCGCTCGACTGCCTTGTGGCATTAGAATTTCGGAAACTTACAGTTTGAAAAATATTTTGGTTTTAAAGTTAAAATTATTTAAAAAAATGCTTACAACAGTGTGAATAAACTTATAAGTAAAGACTCATTATGCCTAAGTAAAGTCAATACTTGTTACACAAATAACTTGTTTGTAGGTGAATAACAATAATTTATTTACTTTCCTTCCTTATTAGGTTTTAATTATATTTCTGTCAAAGCGAGCTGTTTAAGTGCATATAGGTAAATACTTATGAATAATTGTCGAATCACAAGTATATGTAATTGTTCCTCCCTAGACACCTAAAACTCTTATCAGAATTACTGTGTGTGTTAAGTTTACCCTAGATTTTACTTAAGTAAATACTACTGTACTGAAAAATAAGTATTTGTATGTGTAAATATTTATTGAGAAAAGTGGAAACTTAAAATAAGAGATGTTTTATATTCACATTGGACTAAGTTTTTTTTTTACAAGTATCACCAACGTAATAACGTATAACCATTGTATAATGCAATAATCAGCAATACAATTAATCAGTGGCGGCCGGCCCATAAGGACTCTCGGACGCCGCCCCCCCAGAAGATTTTCAAATATACTGAATTAAATTAATTTACATATGTATCCGACAAAGAGTGAAAAACCACTAATTTTCATTATACTGACCATTAATGATGAATTCATTTCAACTATAAGCATCGAAATATTTTGCAAAAGTATTTAGGAGTCAACTGCTGTTGCGCGTTTATCTCGCGGACGCTGCCCGGAGCGTCCCAATCCTAACGCATGCTATCTTATGGCAAATCCAGCAGACAGTCGATAGGGTGCTCTGACGTCATTGCCGTGTTGTGTTATACGCAGTCTGGGGCAGCGTCCGAAGATGTGCGCGCACATCAGTAATCAGTGCAGCCACCACAATCTGTTTAGGGCATTAAGAAGCTGAACCTTTGCTGCCGTTATGATTGCACGATTCATGTTGGTGCAACTGTTGTTTATTCGTTTTAGTAACCATAGAAACCTACCAATCTCTCTAACCTCTAAACCGTAACCTAAACGTTGAGGGATAGGAGCTAAAGTGAGGTTATTTGTTTACATTCTGTGTTTCATGTGTCTCTTTTACTCCAATGAGTCGGTAACCAGGGTTGGTGATAAGTGATTGTTATTATTTTAATAGTGAATTCAGCGGATATTGGTAGACCATGAAATTGTGAATAGCAATCAAAGGTTATAAGTGTAGTAATACACAAAATCCTTAATGCTCTTTTAGTAGTTAGTAGCCCAGATAGCAAGGATTATTTTAAAAACGTTTTCTAAACATTCCATTGTTTCGGAAATATTTTGTCTATTTAAAAACATTAAAAAAATATTTTCTTGTCATGCTTAAGAATATGTTTTCTTGTAAATATTTTCTCCTGATTTTTAAAATAATTACCTAAAAATGTTTTTATGAAAAGGTATTAAAAATATTTTTGCTTCATTTTACAGAAAACATATTTTATTTGGAAAAAACAAATAACTTAAAAACGTTTTAAAAACACTGTCAAAAAAACGTTTTAATATTTGAAAACTCATACGTTTTTAACATATTTTTTTATAACATTATAAAAATATTCTGATGATATTTTTCAAGTTATTTTTAAAATATTTTTTTACATTATTTATAAATTAATTTTCGTATTTTATTAAAAAATACTTTTCATTAGAAAAACAAACAATTTTAAAACGTTTTAAAAATGCTATTTACAAAACATTTTAATTACAGCAAGCACAAACATTTTGAAAATATTTTCAAAAATCATCAATAAAATATTTTTATGTTTAATTAGTAAGGCCTTTTAAAAATGTTTTTGTTGCATTTTATAAGCTAGTTTTTGCATTTGTCGATAGTCGAAACACTGAATGTAGTAAAAAGAGTTTTAGAAATTTTCTTGAACATGTTTTGTTACATTCTTTATAAATTAGTTTTTGTATTTTATTAAAAATAATTTTTATTAGAAAAAAAACAAACAACCTAAAAAGGTTTTAAAATTGATATTTAGAAAACATTTTAATCACAGCAAGCACGAACATTTTGAAAATATTTTCAAAAAGCATCAATAAAATATTTTTATGTTTGGTTAGAAAACCTTTTAAAAATGTTTTGTTGCATTCTATAAGCTGGTTTTTGCATTTGTCGATAGTCGAAACTCTGAATGTAGTAAAAAGAGTTTTATAATTTTTTTGAACATGATTTTGTTACATTCTTTACAAATTATTTTTAGTATTGGTAGAACACTATTTATTACTGTTGCTTGTAATGATACTCGCAGCTCTCAAACATTTAACATCTGATTATTACCAAATTTTATTCTTCCTTGAATTAATTATATTGTCTTAACATTTAAAAATTGATATAGGGCGTTTAGTCCTTAGAAGCACGCAAATCTGAGGAAACTCGGCAAGCCTACGCACTATTCCCTTTATTTGACATATAAATCTTGAAGATCAGTTCAGTTGTCAATGAAAACAATGTTTCAACTGTGTTAGGATAACTTTTAGCTGTAAAACAATAATTTAAAAACGTCTTAGAAATAATATTTACAAAATACATTAATAATAGAAAATGGAAACATTTTAAACGTATTTTGAAAATCAATTTAGAATTACTTTATTTTTGTGCTTTTAGTAACCCTTTAGGGGTTTCTTGCTTTTTGTATTTAAGCCAGTTTTTCTTATTTAGCTATGGTTAAACCTATGAATGTTGAAAAAAGACTCTTAGAAACAATTTAACAAAAATTTTTATCATCTGGAAAATATCTTTGTCTAAGTGAAAAAATGTGATTCGAAACATATATATATATAATGATACATAATTTATTAACAGAGTACCCTTTTTTTAGTTTAAAAAACATTTATTTGACTATTTTTTTATATTTTATATCAAAAATACATGTTAATAAATTATGTATCATTATAACATATTAGTAGCCCTAATCACAATAATAATTTTTTCAAAATATATATATACATATATATATATATATTTAATTAATCATAGGACCCTTCAAACAGGTACTCAATAAAATTATGAATGTAATAATATACCTCATTTATTGAAATATCCTTAATGAACTAGTTTTCAGTTTAGTAACTGTTTGTCTATCGTGGGTATATTTTTTAAGTGAGTAGAGTTTATCTTTAAGGCCCAAAAAGTTGCGTAGAAAAATGTACGGTATGTTATTGTGGCGAAAGACCAAAGTGACTAAATACAGTATCAACTGTTTCCAAAGGATGCATTCTTAGAAATCATGTGAAAATTATTCTCTTTCAAGAGAAGCTATAATAAATAACTTTATAAAATCCTCGGCTCCAAAAATGTTACAGCTATGAACATCTATATCAAACCTGTTCATTTAATCAAAACAGAAAGTTTTATAAAATTACCTAGATCAAATTTTTTACTTTCATAAAATTAGGTTAATTATTGTAGTTTCTATATAATTTTAAAGCTTTTTAATCTTAGTATGAGTAAAAATGTTTCAAAGTATGTATGCCACTATTTTGAAGATCATTCACAGTTTTAATAGAAAGTGTTTCCGAACATTCAAACATAAACAAGTTTTATTTTATTTTTTTGTAAAAAGTTTGCTCAAATGCTTAATAAATATTTCTATTTAGTAACGTAGATGGATTAAAAATACTAATGATCGCCTTCTAGGTGAAATTAAAGCAGAAAATGTTTTGGCTTAGTTTTCACTAAATGCTACAATAAAACAAGTGACTTGTTTCATTTGTTTACATATTGTTGTTATTCCATAACCAACATGGCAACTCATAAAGCCCTTTATGATTTTAAATTCATTTTTTACATAATTCTCAAAAAGTATGGTAAATAATTTTAGTGGGATTGAGCACATCTCCGGGAAAGTACTTTTCTATAACGACGTGCTTGGATTTTTCCTTAGTTGCACACAGGCTGAGAAAAAAGGGATTACATATTAATTACGTAATGTAATGGATTACATATTAATTATGTATCATGCTTACCTATTAATTACGTAATTTATTTTTTAAGTGACAAAATGTTGTTATGTCTCTTTGTTCAAGACCTAGATAAAAATATTTTTAAAATGTGATCGCTTTTTTGAGAATATAATAACATATTTTCTTAAAGAAGTTATTTCAGTATATACTGAATACCACTTATATAAGATTATTAGCCCTTTCTTTCTTTTTGAGGGTCTCTCCCAAATCTATTTACAATTGAGCTATGGCCGTTTATCACCTAACTCTTAAAATCATAGAGTAGAATAGCAAAATACTTTCCCAAACATTCAGTTCGAGGTATAGGGTCTAGGTAATGTCTGCAGTTTTACAACCCATCAGTCTGGGCCAAACAAAGGACAATGAGTAAAGGACTTTGCTGTTTGCCGCCCGGCCCCATAGGCTTCTTTCCGCACCTTCCGTCACGTTTTTGGTGGAGCATCTGCGGGATGTTACCTATTTCCTCGAATACGCAATGGTTCCGATCACACATCTCTTTGTCACTCTTCAGACGTTAAACAAATTGATGGATTTTTAAATATCAAGCTTTGAAAAGTTTGCTTCCATTTTAAATTGGCATAAATTAGAAATGTGATGCTGGGTATTCAAATTGGTCATATTAGACACTAAGTAAAATATTTAAATTGTTACCTCAAGTCTACAAAGTTTTACAAAACATTATGTAAAAAAATTAAAACAGTCCCTGAAATTTTTCCTGACTCAGGTCAGTTCGCGCAGTTAATGCCCGCCCGAAATGGTCTATGGAACTTAGTCGTATTCATGGATTTGCGTTGACCTTGCTTGCATCAAGACCGCACTATAGTATTTTAGTGTAATCTTGCTTGCATTGAAAATTAATTGCATTTGCGGTTGCAGAAAAATATTTCCCGGTGTAATGTGACTTCACGTTAACATATGACCATGGGATATATTACCTAAACATTACAGACGTTAAACGCTAATTTCGAAATCAGCACACTCACTCACCCGCTAGTATACTGACCACCACAATTTTGCCATAAGACTAATTAATAGCCATTATAATTTTACGTTATATTCCCAATAACAGAATCATTATTAACAACGTTTTGAAAGAGGAGAAGGGCTAATACTGTATATTTACAGCATAACTTTGAGTTCTAATTTTTCATGGAAGAAGAATAAATAGGCCTTTGATTGCGAGCGAACGCAATCGCGGCAACAGGTTTTTTTACACTTTTAAGTGAAAAGGCAGTTGTATTAAAATGTCAATACCTTGACGCCTAGATATCATAATGAAACACAATACATTATATGTACATTCAATCATATAGCTTTGAAAGATACATTTTTTACTGTTATTTATAATGTAATGGGTTCCAGAAAGGGGGATGGTACATTTAAGTTAAAAAAAGAAAAACAGAAACGGAAAATATTTTGTTTAATGTATTTATTTTCTACTGCAGAAATTGATTAATAATGAAATGCGCTATTAAATCGAATATATTAGTGCGAAATTCCCCAAGCTAAAAAATTACATTTTATATGATCAGGTTTAGTGATTATAAACATTTTTTAAATTGCAGATTCGTCATAAAAGGTATCCTTAAAAAAGTTAGCTGATAGTCAGATAGTCTCAGGGTTTTATTATGCTGCAATATTCGGCGCGTAATGACAGTAACCAAGGTTTGGGAAACAATATTTTCATGGAAATTTAAAAATAAATCACTGGTTGAGAGTATTCCCACCTTAAGCCCCTTTCGTACAGTGAGACCGCCACGCCTGAACTGCTCCATTTAATTATGCACCCACCACCTACGCACCTGCAGGTGAACGCTGAAACCCGACCTGTACAAATCGCAGCGGTTGTGGGAGTCTAGGAGTCTTCCCTTTAGTCTTTTCTTAATAATTTTATTTTCTATACAACTTTAACGACGCCTAAGCGTTTAAAACTTGTTCAGAACTGTAGGAGTGTTGATCACACAAGATTCCAACGAATTAAATAACTATCATGTACAGGCTATACATCTTGGTAATGGTAAACATTATTATATTTTTTCTCTTCCTAGTTTATTATTCACTCACGCAATTGATACAGCATTACGCATTGATGTACAAATCTGAAATTGGACAGTTGGATCCAACGTTGAGGCTAATTATCTCGCGATTTACACTACAATGAAGAGCTATATTATTGGAAACGTTATCTAAGCTGTTTCATTGTTCAGAAGTGATTTCGACAATTCACTTAAAATATTGATTAAAACAAATTTATAAACAGTTATTATCTTTATTAATTTCAAACTTACTAAACTGTACAAGTGAGGTTGTTCATGGCTAACAATAAACGATATTTTAGCAGTGTTCCGACAAAGGCATCGGCGATTTCACACGTGAACCCTAATTCTGGGAGTTGTAAAACCTTTGTTTGGACACCAGGAGTTTCCCTGGTTCCTAGCTCCAGCGTCCAGTAGTCCTGAAACCCGAATAAGCCCCTTCCAGTCATACTACCTCCCATGTAAATTATATTAGAGCTTATTTTTTGTTAATCCCATATTCTTACAAATACGAACAATATTTGTATGTTTGGTTGCATATTTATCCTAAAAACGGCTCCAATCCTCAAAATTTTGGAAATACGTTAGATTTGCTCAAAACGTTTTCTGAGCAGTGTATTTAGTCAAACAAAATCTAATTACGTAAAAAGTATATTCAAAACTTATCAAATGTTAACACAGAGGCGTGGAAATAGCTAATTTCTGACTAAAAACAAGCTTCTTATAGGTTACTAGGCCAGTGAAAATCTAATAACGTAATAAAATGAATTTTAAAGTCGTATAAATTAACATTGGGCTCTGTGAGTTGCTATGCTAGCAGCGAAACACACAACATAAGATACATACATTAGATACATTACTTGAAATAGCAACCAGCCATCTGGGACAAATACGTGACGTCTTTTATAGAGCGGAAACCTATAAACACTTGGTTCTACAGGCCTTATGGGATTTAGGCTACCTGACAGTAAAATAGTATTAATATTCTCTTCTTATCTACAGACCTTGCACAGAGAAGGACATGGAAATCTAATTTACTTTTCCTTTTCCGTTGTACAAGATAGCAATGAATATATATAGAGTATGAAATGAAGAGTTATTCATAAACTGTAGGTGAAGAAATTGCGGTCCGGTCCTCAAAAACTTATACAGCTGGTTCTTTACCTTATGATTAAATTGGAAAAACCAACTCCTTTGAAGATTGAGGGTCGCAATTTTGTGTCGCCTCGTACAGCAGTTTTTCATTAAAATTAGCAAAAGTGATTTTTTAAGCGCATCGTCTTTTAAAAGTGAGGCAAAGCCTAACTTGGAGAAGCTATTCAGCACAAAACGATTCATTTGCTTCGTTTGATGGATAAAGTTTTATCACACAGTGCGAAAAAGTATTCAATCTTTGAAAATTTTTAAGTATTTGGTTGGTGACTTGAATGTATACAGTTGGTGCGTTACGTATATTGATCTATGGGAACAGTTTACACTTGTATAGCAGTTGGAGTGGAGTGAAGGCATCAGAGCTCCGATCTTAAGTCGCACTAGCCTGATTTTTTTATATTTTCTAACAGCTTGCGGTCTATTTATATCTTTATTATAATTTGTAATCAAACATACTTGATTACAAATATGTTGTTTATTGTGCCAGATCATTGATAAAAAATGTCTGATAGATCCACTGTATTATAGCGAGCCATAGCTCAAGATAAAACGCACCAAGTGTACAATGTGTAGTTGTTGTTTACAATATTTTTTATTTATGTTATTCACAAATAAAGTTGAACAACGCATTAATGTACAAATGAATAAAAAAAATTGGGTTCGCGACATAAATTAATCACAACGGGGTTTTTTCAGGACTATATTTTTATTTTAAAACAAGAACTAGGAATGTGGGAGTATTCGACCCTTTGAGGTTTATTCCGTAGAATTTTCAAAATATTCGGCCTACCTCAACAATGGAAAAACTCGACGTTCAAAAGGAAGTAGTTCTTTATAAAAGTTTTCTGTGCTAATGACCAAGTTCTCTTCCTACATATTCTTATGGGAAATGTTTGCACGCTTGCTTGCTAGTTTGCTTATTAGATTGTTTGTATATAATTATCTCAAAAACAGCTCCGATTATTTCCTACAAAGTATGGAAATAACTAAATCATTCCTAAAAACGTATTCTATTCAAGTCGTATCACAAGTAAAAATCGAAATACGTAAAAAAGTGAATTACAAGTTTATACGATTTTATCAGGGTTAGATTGGCAACTAAATAAGAAGGAAAATATTGTTAGAGCCGTCCAGTTGAAACATCACATCAGATAAGAAGATGACATATCTACAACACGAAGAATTACACGAAAATTAGACGTAGAGACAAATGTTTGAAAATAATTAACTAACGAGCAAGCCTCGTTCACCAGGTGGTTTGAATTATTATTTGTTGTTATATTACTGGAATGTGTAACAACATATTTATGATTTGTGTCTATATTTTATAAATATACGAAATGTATTGAACCCGAGACCAATAGTCTTCACCCCCAAATTGAAAAACTTAATTACGATTAGGATGTACCCTTTTTATCTCTTTTCAACATGCAGCCTTTAACGTTCAATCTTTTGTTATATTCTTAATCATTCTTTCACTCTCAATCATTCTTTTTTGAGACAGGTTTTCTACTAGGGGTTTCTCTTCCTATGGCATTATAGGTATCTGTGTCACTGCATATTTTGGAACTGCTGCTCCATTAAAGCCCAAAAGCCCATATGTTGAATGCGAGTACTTTTCGCCACATAAAGATAAATGCGGTGATATTTAGAGAGTAAATATAAAGAGTACCTGGTAGTAGATTGCGATTCCAAAATCGTTTGTGTTTACTCGTTGATAGAATGTACTGTTAAGCACTATATCTTCAGAATGCGTTGACATAAACGATTATGGAATCTCAATTAACACTCTGCAACTAAGCGCTCTATCTTTACAGTGGTATATTAAATTCAATTTTATTTTGAAAACTGGCGGCAGCTTGGAGCGGGTTTTAGTCGTGTTTTGCATAGCTCTCTCTTTTTGTGATCGTATTTCCATCAGAGTATAAAAAATTCAACGTTACTCTGAACGTTTTAAATTAATGTGATAATTTATTTTGATATTTTAAAATTTATTTTAAAGCGGGATGTTTAAGGTACCTATCAATATTTTTGTTATGTATCAGGGGTATTTGTTATAGTCATTTTGAAGTCTCGGACTCAATTAATTATTCCAGGTTGATAATTTGCATTCTGAAAGGGCTAAAGTAGAATTTGAGGTTCCCCAAAGCTCCGTTTTGGGGACCATAACTTACATTTTATATGTAAATAGTATTATATTAAATATTCATTCAATCATGCTGTAGGCACATGACATTGCAAAATAATCCATCAGCAAAACTAGAAATTGGCAGTTTTTCAACAAACAAAATCTTTCCAATATTTAAATACGGGAGCAATAATTTCAATTCTAATCCGGACTGTACATTTATTAAAAGAAGAGATTATATCGAAATATATCTTTTAATATTAACACACGACTTCTAACTTCTATTTTCCCCTTAGTACATCCCGTTGTAATTTACAATAAATTTTGAAAATTTTAGAAATATGAACATAAAATTATGAAATTTAGCAGTTGCCCGTGGCTTCTCTCGCGTTAATTAAAAATTACAGCCTATCTCACTCCTATCTGCTCTTTGAACAGTTTGAACTATCAAATTGTAGTATCCACAAATGCTTACATTTCGGTGTATATTCCTCTAAAATGTAATCATTGAAACTAAGGACGTTCACGGGACATAGCCGAGGGAATTTCAAGGAAGTGAATAGGACTATATGTTGCATATGTGTTCTAGATCTGACTTTGAGTGGACCCAGTCAGATCAGTAGTTTTTGTGTGATCGAGTCACGAATATTCATCCATAAAACTAAACTTTTTCATTTCTAATGTTAATTAGATTAGATGGACATGGGTTTTATGAGTTGCCATGTTTTCTATTCCGAATAACAACAAAGTATAAACAAATACAGTGACATCTATATAATTAATACGCCAACACGAAATTTGTCTTATGAACTCCTCCGTCATTTCTTAACCGATTTTGATCATTGACGGCTCATTGGAAAGAGCGTGTCGCGTAGATTTGCAAACTGGCCTTACATTTTTGAAAAAGTCCCTTGGGCTCTGCCCCATTGGCTTTTAAAGTCCCCATGTTATCCTTATGAAGAACATAATTGTTTACATTTTGATCAGCTGGATAATTTAATTGCTGTTATTTTTTAATTTGTGTAAACATAACCCTCAAGACGGATCGTGTTAGCATGATTGTGTTTTAAATTTGTCGCCATTTGAATTATCGCTCTGCTAGAGTAGCGCACGATTCCGTGCGCTCGGATCCACTAGTGTTTATTAAAGCAATGACTAAATCTTAACACAAATATTTTCTATTTGAATTCGACCAGTGGGCGATCACTAGTATCTATATAGTATATTTCATTACTAGTCACGAAAGTAGCCCATTTCGGGGCAAGATAGTGTTTTACATGCTCGGCTTATGCATCGCAAAAAAATCACTATCGAGCCTCGAAATGGGAATTTTGTGATGAGTTGTAAACAATTCTTTTCATCACGATGCAAATAACTAACCTAACTTATAAAAAATCATCCAACATTTCATAATTTAGTCATTTTTCTACAATCAAACACAATACGTCTGAACTGTCTATTTTAGTTTAGAGTCAGCTGGTTGAACTGTCAAAATTGAAACTTCGTTTGTTTGAGTACGGCAACATTTTGTTTGGGTACGGAAATAGTTTGTTTGGGTATGGAAATGCAATGTTTGGGTACCGAAAAATCCGCTGATCATTATTTGTTTTAATGTACAGTAAGGGAATCGAGGGTTTTCGTAGATCTCAGCTGCATGGTAACAGGCAATTTTCATGTAAAGAGTGATGAAAAATTTGTTTAATTTATCCATTGATCTATTTAATTTATTACGCAAGTAAGATTTATTAAACAATTTTCGCGAATAATACGTAGATTCCCACGTCGAATGACTGTTCCGTGTCCTTGGTTTGAAAATGATTTACGAGGGGTGTTTGCCGACTGAGGAGGGTTGGAGGGATGGACGGAGGGGGAAGGAGACCAGACGACTTTGTCCATACATTCTGTCACTTCTCAACTCCGCGCCAAGAAGTTCTTCATTGTGCGTTTGGTGCGACTTAAGATGGTTTATTAGAAGCGTTATTTGTTTATTGTTTTTAGACCTACTAGTGTGTATTTAAAGTCTTCAAGTTGTACAGGTAAGTTCAACTATTGTTTGATTTCAGTAATACTAATTTGAAAAATATAGACCATATTAAAAAAAAGGCACTACTCAACACAAATTAACAACTGATTATTTATTTCAGAGAAGCCTAGTTAAAAAACTTTGTTGGAATTATTGTTATTAAATTTGTTTTTACCCCGGTAACTACCGGTACTACTGTTGTTAAAAAAGACAATTTAGTGATGTTTAAAAATCTCAACCAAAAAGAAAAATCCTCGGTCATTGTTTATTTGCCTGCTCCATTACGTTTTACCTATATTAAATTTGTAAATACCTAAGATGTTTTAAAAAACGCTCCTCTTAATTTGATACTAAAAATCAAATTGCTGACTATTTTAATATCAAGAACAAAAGAGAGGCAATTTTAGGAAAAATATTTTATGTTAACAGGTTTCAAAATCCTGTAGTTATTTCCCACCATAGGAAAGTATATTTTACCGTAGGCAGTATGGTAAAAATTAGGAAAGTATATTTTACTGTAGGCAGCATGATAACAATTAGGAAAGTATATTTTACCGTAGGCAGCAAGGTAAAAATTAAGCCCGGGACAACCATAACTTTTCATTCTTTGGTCCTCAAACCCCAAAACACCATTCGTTCTTTTTCATACAAATTATGTAGTAGATGAAGTGGTTCATTCAGATAACGAGTGGTTGAACTAAAAATATAGTTTATTAATATTCATTCATCCATACAAATATATATTTGGATTTAACATATTATAGCATCTTAGTTGGGAGACGATGATTGGTTGGATAAAATAAAAACAACCTGAGGCCTGATTGTCATAATTACTTTGGATTTAGTCATACTTCATATTACCTTAAAACCCGTGACCTTCGTTGCTGAAACACCAAGTATAATAAGTGCGATGAAAATCTTTTAGCCTAAATGAATTCTTTAGATGCAAATTTGCGGGAAATGCTTCTTTTTTGCAAATTTTCCAAATGAAATACTTTCCCGAAAATTTTTATCTGAATAATTCATTAAACAAATTTTCATCGCACTTATTTAGAGGGCGTTTCAGCAACGAAGGTCACGGGTTTTACACTCGTATTTTTTGTGATAACAGTCACTATTTTTTAATGGAGTCTGCTAAAAAAAACTCATACTTTTCATGGTCATTGTCATGAAATCTCTTTAAAACAAAAGAGATCTTGGTTCTTTCTTTAACAACCAAGATTGGTTGTTCTTATTGTAAAATTAGAAGTAAAGTAAAATATTTGACAATTAATTTTCATTGTGATCTACATACATCTATTTTGTTTATATTAAAACGTGTGGTGCTGTTGCTTGGTTAAAGACCACTAGTGGCTTGTAGGGGCATAAGCCCCTAACAAGGGAAAATTTAAAATAAAACAATTCTTATTTCACATAGTAAGATATACCTTTATAAACTGGCTTTTAGATCTACCATATGATAATATCTAGAACATGGTTTAAAATAAAATAACAATATCACATGTTTTATGTGAACAAAGCAGCTCCCAATGCTTTTTAAATGACAGATATTTTACGTTATTTCTCATTTTCTAGTAAGCTTCAAGCAAATTCAGTATTTTCCCCGCCATCACGGAATAGAGACCTTTAATTTGAGCCCTCTCCCACCTTTCTACGACTTGCCAAGTGCCCACAATTTTGACGCAAAGAATCGCCTTACGAAATTAAATATATGATGCTGAATACTGTATTATTAGATAGGTGGATCCAAAAACCAGTTTTCCTTAAAGTTATTTCGTAATATAATAAAAATATGGATTGTTTTAGTTAAAATTTTCTCTCGGGGGCTTTTCCTCTTCTAGCCACTAACTTAGTACATTAAAAAAGAATATACAAATATGGTTTGTTAAATTTGTGGAAGAATCCATAAATTTTCGATCAAGCATTTCATGACAAAACTACTTTGTCAGAACTATATTTTACAATGAAAACCAAATTTATGTCTTTTATTGCAAAACAACAACTCATTCAGTAATTTAAAATAAAATAACTGAAATTCTAATGCAAAAATAAAGGGCTAAATTTTGCCGTATCATAAGGCTAGCTGTTTTATACTTAAATTCTATAATTCTTATGCCAGTAATAAAAAAGTTGACTTGTTATAGTTGGGTAGCTGTAGCAATAAAACTATCTCTTGATTCTTATAATGTTCCAGAAAAGTTATAACACTGCAGAAGGCTGGCTGCCTGTCCTGAACAGTTTACAGCATCCATCAGTGGCAACCTGGCCTCTCAGTACAGCTTCAAAGGGCAGAAGAGGAAACAATCGTTGATGAATGTTCAATTGTCGAAATGTATGTATATTAAACTGTCTAGATGTCTCAATGATTATTTGTTTGGCTTTTAATAGGTAAAGTCAAATTGATTGTTCCATTGGCATGAGGTAAGGTTATAAGGAGCGGGAATTATTTTTGTATTTTTATTAATTCAAAACTGATTTTTTGCCTTATGGAGAAAAACTATGGGCTTATGGCCTTCAGTGCCTGAAAATAGCGCACTAATACTGAAACGGCAGTAATATACTTTATGGGGCTCTTTGACAAAGGCAAATTGATTATTTAATGTTGTCAAAGAGCAGCTCAGGGGCTAAAAAACATGGCTTTCAATATATACATAATAGTATTGTAAGACCAAGATTGGTTGGATAATATAAAGACAACAACAATAGCTGATTTGGTTACAAATGGCATGAAAGACTGGATTTTTTCCTTTTTTATTAGTTTTGATGAGGTAAATCCCTTTAAAAACAAATACCCCCGTTGTAGAAGGCTTGCATACTCAGCAAATTTCAAATGCAAAACAACATATTTCAATCCAACATAACACGATTTGACATGTTTTGGTAAGCTCCATAAGAATAACATTGGGAATGAGTATGCAGTTTTGCTGCTACAGGTATATTAAAAATGGGTGGTTTTAATTCAATATTTAGTAGATCTAGTTCAGAAGAAACTATTTACCAAGTTTTATCAAGATATGTTGAGAAATAACCAAAATATAGAATTTTACTTATTTCCCATAAGGTTAATATTGGGACAATGTACTGTGTTACCACTTTCAATATCTCGGTAACCAATGGACATAGAGTAGTGATTCAAGATACTAAATCGTTTGTTTTTTTGAGCTGAATTCAATGGTGCCTACAAAAATTCGATAAATTTTATTTTCCTAAGAAAAAAGCTCAAAAAACCTATTTTTTGGGGGGTTTATCCCCCTTTACCCCCCCTTCCGGTCGTCCGATCGGGCTGGTTTACGAATTCATCCGAGGGATTACCACTTTACATGTCTGTACCAAATTTCATTAAGATCGGACCATTTTTACGACCGCTATCGTGCTGACAGACACACACACACACACACACACACATATATATATATATGTAGTTATATATCTATATATATATGTAGATATATATCTATATATATGTAGATATATATCTATATATATATGTAGATATATAGATATATACATATATAAAAATTCAAACAAATAGTGTTTTCTGCTTCTGGGGGCCCCAAAACGAAAAGTTATCATGGTCTCGGGCTTAGGTCTTACCATGAGACCTACGGTGATAGCTTCTTCCCTATAGGGGAAATTCGCTCAAATTAAAGAAATAGGAAAAAATCACCTGGAAATATCACAAATTGATACCTACATGCAGAATATCATCAAAATTGAATAGTTAAATGATATAACTGTTAAAAAATATTCATTTTCGAGAAAACCTTAAAATGTTGCCGAAAGAAATAATTGAGTAAAAGGCTGAAAATATTGTTTAGCAGGATAATATTATCTTACAAGAGGCCAATTATTTTGCTATCACAATTTCTTTTGTCCTGGAATTTTTTTTGGATGAAGTTTTTAGACACAAGGAATCAATTGGAGCAGGCCTGTTGCAAGCATGAACTTTATTAATACTTTATCTTCTTCCTTAGATCGTGTAGGCCTACATTGTTAGAAAAATGAGCAAATTTTCAGAGGTGTATTTTCCCTGAAAATGTGCAATATATATATATTTTTCCTCATTTTTTGTTCTTAGTCTTACAACTTGAATTCTAACATAAAGTATTATTTTCGCTCAAGATCAATACTAGATACAAGAATACTAGATACTAGATAGAACGTTCTATTGATACTTCTTTAGACCAAGGTGCTTCTATTAGTTTGTGATCAATAAGTTAAAAACCATAATCATCTACAATACATTATTAAACTTAAACTTCTTCGATTATTTTTTTAGATGCGGTGAAGGCTATACACACCGAAATGAACCCTTGACAGAATAACATCATTTGGGGCATGGCTGGCACGAGCAACGTCAAGAATTCAGAAGAGGTATTCATGCAGTTTATACTACATTTTATGTTACATTTTCGATATAGTTACATATTTTGCAGTGGTGGCCATGTCACCCGTGTTACAACATGAACAAGCCAGATTTGCGGATACCACCCTAGTGAATCCTTCCACTACCAAAAAAATCAAACCCATCTACCATAAGATGAATCAAAATAAATTTCTTCAAATTAGTTATATTTTATGATAACAAGAGAGCTATGCTCTATGTATTTTGGTTTTGGGTTTCATTTCAGGCTTCTTAAGATTCCCAAAAAAATATTACTATTAGTTGTTAATATACATAACACGATTAAGTCTTCTCTTAAACACGTAGGTATGATATTAAACATAAAATGTCATTTAAGTGTCCCATGGCATGGACATTTCATTTAAGGGGTTTTTAATTACTTAACCTGTTAAGAGACCAAAAAATATAATAGATTTTTGGTATGTAAGTCATTGGTTGAACAATAACTAAAAACCCTGAGTTTTTATTGAATTACTTAAGTATTCATTAGAAAAAGAATAATTAATTAACTTGAAAAATTACAGAAATTGTTGCAGGAAAACAAGAAATTTAACCTTCGGTTTATTATTTACAATTAATATTGTTGTATGTATTATGTAGACCTAGTAATTTTGATTTTGGAAAAATTGCCTCCTAGTCTAGGCTTATTAAAAATTAAAAATCATGCAAGAAGCAAATCATGTAACAGTTGGGGAAACAATGTCATTAGGGCATTTTGACCCCCCCCTCCCCCCGAAAACGAATCTGCCTTGCGAATATGCAAGACATAATTTTGACTGGAAGTATGGTATTTGACTGGGCGTTTCAAATTTAAAAATATTTTTTGTAGATATGTGTATCTTAGATTTCCCGCTCTAACCATAGAATGGCGTTCGTTGTTGTCTTAAAAAATGCAGTGATTTAATGGCCACTGATCGTGTAAATGTGATGATTCAAACATGTATTATAAAGCTTCATTCGCCAGAAAGTATAATTTTCACAATATTATTGTTTCAGAAATAGGCCTACTTATTTCTCAAGTCCTAAATAAGTCCCAAAGTTCATTCTAGTCTTAAATCATCTTAGTATTGTTGGATTGTTGGCTTTAATTTTGAGAAATTGATCATGTAAATCAATTTATTTATATCCAGCATGTAAATCAGTCTAAATGGAAAAGAATTATGAAACTTCAAAATCACTTAATGTATTTAATTTGGAAATTTTAATAGATTAAACTCTTTCTCATCTCAAGTTTTAAACAAGATTAAATGTGGCGTAAGTTTTAAAATACACACAAATCCATAGATTTTCTTTTGATCGACTGATAATTTAAATCAAATCAGGGTCAGGCAAGTTATAAGACTTTGATAATTAGATTTTAATTTAAGAAACACATAAATTTAATGATCTTTGGAGAACTATAACTCTTTTTCAAACAGCCCGATTTACATGATCAATTTGTGAAATGAAAGCGAACAAACTGAGTTGATTTCAGACCAGAATGGACATTGAGACTTATTTAAAACCATGGATATGTTGTTTTTTTTTGTAAAAATAATTTATTCAAAATAAATTTTTTATCGAATAATCTTTATAATATCTTTTAATACAGCCCTGATCCATCAGATTCAGACGATCAGTGCAGTGGTTTAAATTAAAGTCGTTAAATCACTGAATCTTTTTAGACAACGACAAATATCATTCTGTGTTTACAACTGGAGATTTAAGATAAACACAAACAACACAAACAAAAATTATTTTAAAGATTTAAAACTCCCTTAAGGGTACAGATTCATAGAGATAAGAATTTTATTTTGAGCATATATTTTGAGAACGAAATAATATTTTCAAAAAAGAATTCCTGCATTGTGATAAGTGTGAAATTCAAGTTTTCAATGATGTGTCAAGACACCATTTTTTTAAATGTAAAAATAATAATCTATAGTAATTCAAAATGGCGGATCCAAGATGGGGGCCAAAAATTAGTACCCCATAAAAATTAAACAGTTGCCATCCATCAATTATTGGAGGAGGTCTCAATTCAATACCTCGAGATTTGTTTGTTAGAGCAACATAAATACAATGTCATCTCAATATTACTTAACCTCCCACCCCCATTAATATGACCCTGCCACCCTCCCAATCTCTAGGTAGGTACATTTTTTATTGTCAAAATACATGCCACAAAGAACGTTCATGCACAGTATTAATTTATTATTTCCCTTTTTAATCCTAGTCTTACCTGAATTTAAATTTTGGTGGCCAACTTAAGACACTTATAATAGAAAGAAATTCTAAACGTTGCATAATGTGTTTGGCATCCAAAAACCTTAAGCCATTGAACAAGGGAGATACATGAAAGCAGAGTTTTGGCTGCCATCTTGGATACCATACTTACGGTCCAAAATTTGGCTTGGCAATAACAGGCAATTTCTTATTTGGGGGGGAGGGGTCAAATACCCTAAAAACGTTGTTTCTCCAACTGTTACATGATTTTCTCCTTGCATCGTTTTAGAGATTGATTTTTGTTTAAATGGTCCTGGACTATCCAATAACTCGAATGAATCCGACAATAAACTGTTATACAAAACCCATCGTTGTGCTGATGCTGGTGCATAGATGAAAACCAAGAGTGAACACAGAAGCTTTCATGCCCTAGGGGAATCGTTCAAGCTAACAGAGCTTGGTGAATCCATAGATTACTGGGTAAATAACTGCTTGCTGAACGTAGTTGGTTGTCCCATTACTATATGTTTGAATCACTTAATCTGTGAATATTGATTTTACCATTCACAATAAATGGTTTAAACATTGACTTTATATCTAATAGGAGACTACTCATGCTTATACATGTTTTGAAGCGAGAAATTTTCACGCGTAATTAGTACACATTCGTCACTAGAGATTGCGCCAGCTGTGATGTTTCAAGTAAAAGATTCGTATCCCTGCCAATTTTAGTAAAATTGGATCAAATTTGTCGGCTTCAAAATTTAACATTGCTTGGACTTTCTATTTTTTTCCTTTATAATCAATGGTTTTAATCACAAAACATTTGAAAAATGTGAGAGTGTATTTAAAAAGTATGAACAACGATCAACTATTATATGGATTTTAAAAAACTTTTGGTTTACAGGTCTGCTCAAATAACACCCCTACTGGCAGAAGATGCAGAGGACTCACTTACCCAGCCTTAAATATTAGTTTACTCTGTGTGTAGGCCTATGTACCGGTTACAAAGATTTAATAAAAGCTTTTGCCCATATTATTACTATTTTTATTTAAATTAATCCTTTATGTGATTTTAATGAATTAATTTTGTGAATGAATTCATTTAAAAGTGGTTTTTCGCAGTTATATACAGTATGTGATCGGGTATAACGGAAAATTTTAAATATATTTACTCAGAAGAACAAAATGTTTTGTTTAGTTTAAATAATGTGTTTTTTACTATTAATATTTTAACACTATTTTGAGAGTGTTTTCAAAATTATTTTTCATTATTTTAAAGTTATACTGCTAAAAATACTTCTCAGGATATTTTAACAATGTTTAGAGAGTTGAGGAAGGCATGTTTTTTTTATATTTTTGAAAATATGTTGATAATGTTTACAGAGTTAATTATATTGCGTTTTTGAAATGTTATTGTGAGACATTCTAAAATAATTTGTTAAAAATATTTTGCATTCACAGAGTTAAGCTGGATTTGTTTTTAAAATAATTTTGAAAAAGATTCTAAAAATATTTTGTTAAAAATATTTTAATAATATTTACAGAGTCAAATAGAATGTGTTTTTAAAATGTTTTTGAGAAACATTCTAAAAATGTTTAAAAAAATATTTTTTGAAAATGTTCTAACAACATTCCTAGAGTTAAGTTGGATATGTTTGTAAAATGTTTTTGAGAAACATTCTAAAAATGTTTTGTTAAAAATATTTTTTGAACATATTTTAACAACATTTACAGAGTTAAATGGATGGGTTTTTAAAATGTTTTTGAGAAACATTCTAAAAATGTTTTGTTAAAAACATTGTATGAAAAAGTTTTAACAACATTTACAGAGTAAAGTAGAATGTGTTTTTTAAATGTTTTTTAGAAACCTTCTAAAAATGTTTTGTTGAAAATATTTTAACAACATTTATAGAGTTAAGTAGGATGTGTTTTAGAAATGTTTTTGAGAAACATCCTAAAAATGTTTTGTTAAAAATATTTGTGGAAAATATTTTAACAACATTTAGAGAGTTAAGTAGGATGCATTTTCAAAATGTTTTCATAAAAACATTCTAAAAAGGTTTCGTTAAAATATTTTTTGGAAAATATTTCAACAACATTTACAGAGTTAAGTAGGATGCATTTTCAAAATGTTTTCATAAAAACATTCTAAAAAGGTTTCGTTAAAATATTTTTTGGAAAATATTTCAACAACATTTACAGAGTTAAGTAGGATGCATTTTCAAAATGTTTTCATAAAAACATTCTAAAATTATTTCATTAAAAATATTTTATGAAAATGTTTTAACAGCATTTAGAGAGTTAAGTAGGATGCGTTTTTAAAATAACGCAAAGGTAGGTTTTAAAAATGTTTTCAAAATATCCCCTGCTATCTGGGAGTAAGTGAGTCCTCCTGTTCATTTAACCCACCAGCCGCCACTGCAATTAATTGCGTCACCCTTTCATGCACGCTGAAGCCCCTCAGCTCCTGGATACTTAAACAATAAGACTTGGTAAATTTTAGGTAAAAAGTTTTGTCATTACACTTTTTAAAATAGTTGTTTACTGAAAAAATATTATTATAGTGTGAATAGGAAAAAAGTGACAAGAGGCACTTTATAACTCATTCTCAGTCCTCAAAGGTTAAGATGACATTTTGCCCTGTGATCACTGACAGGTCTGGTGATGTAGTGGATAGAGGCTAAGCTAACAAAGGTAAGGATCCCGGGTTCAAAGGTAAGGTTCAATAGAATTTGCACTGTGGTCAAGTGTGTAGAAACCATATATAAATTGCATTCCCTCAATTAGATTTCTGTTTTACGATATTTTACATATTTATAAATATAATTTCCCATTGAATCTTTTGGGAAATCAGTGCACATTTGCAGCAAGTTATCTTTGCAAATCATCTGAAAAGATTCCCTGCTAATCTTCAACAAATATTCTTTGCTAATTTGATTCAAATATCCAGTCTAACTTATCAGGAAATGCGAGATGTGTTCACTTTTATACTTCTAGCAAACCTATTTCAAACAAAAACGTTTTCAATGAATATTTATTGCAAGCATTTTGGCTTGCCCTGATACTTTTTGTTGAATGTTTTGAAAACTTTTTCTGCTATCTGGGTTCCTCATGCATATCTTTAATAAATCTGGTTTGAGAAATTGACTGATAGATTATATTAGTTTTCCTAAATATGCTGCCAATTAACATTTGCTATGTATACCTACTACTTTAATACAGTAATCACTTCAAAGATTTTGAAAATTGATTACAGAGGAACTGAATAGCTTCAGGAAGATCAACAGGAATACATTCAAGCCTCCAGTGAGTGAAGAAGTCAAGGATATGGTCAGAAGGAATTTCACTCGTGAGATCGACTTTTATCTGTTTTGTCGCCAACGCCTTCATAGACAACTTCTAGCCTTGCGCCTGCCCAATACAGGAACATGAGGCAAACTGTGCTTGCCTTTCATGCAGATACATGGCATTTTACATGCCTCAGCTTGTAAATTTGTCTCGCCCAGGCAATTCTGTGATATAAGGTAGTGAGGAAGAATTATGGATTAAGTAAGTCCAGATGAAAGACCTTTTTCGGTGAGTAGGTGCTATTTAAAAATCAAATTGGGTCAGGACTGATTAAAATCAATTCTAACAATTAATTAAATGATTTTCAAAGAATATCTTGGAGATTATAGTAAACAAATCATTGTATTCTCAGATCATAAAATCAAGCTTGCTGTGGGGTAGTTAAAGTTATAGAGAAATATTTAAAAATGTAGGTAGACTAGCAGGTCACCTAAGTTGGCCAAGATGAAAGTAAACAAACCGTTATCTTCTTATGAACTTAGGCATAAAATCCAGCTGTGCTGAAAACATTGTCAATAAACATCTGTTTTAGTATAGCACTGGCAGTAAAGGGAAAGTTCTGATGCAATGTTGCAACTGGAAGTTCTCTCGCGCAACTTAAAATATTACTGATAGGCTTTTTCAAATTAAGAATGTATTAACATGGAGTGAGTGTGGCAAGATCCTAGGTCCTAGGTTTTCTTATTAAATAATATGTTTAAAGAAAAGTAGTCAAGTTTATGAATAGCCATTACTAACTGCTGCAAGTCAGCATCTGACAAGAAAGATTGTTTCATATTGCGTTCAAAACTTATCAAAATTGGCCCAGGTAAAATAATAAAGCAGCTAAACAAACTAAAATAAATGTAAATCAAGAAATATAATTTATTAAAATTTACAGCTATGTAAAAAGGTTGAATAGAAATAGAAAATTCTAAACATAGGTGATATTGTAAACATTCTATAACCTATACTCACTTCCACGTTCACCTTTCAGTATGGATTTACCATAAGCTGTGTATTTCATATGGCATTTTAAGTTGTATTAGCCAAATTGTGTTATAATCAGCTGTTGATTTTATAACATGTTGAAATGGATATTTACAAACAAATGATTATTATAAATGTAATCACTTAATCACTTAATCACTTTAATAAGACAGGTACCTCATTGAGGACGTTACCCTGAATATGAGTGAAGGATGAGTGTGATGATCGTGATGATAGTGGCGCGATCTTGTAGCCTTGTTACTGACTAAGGTTGGCATGTTCCTTAGACAGGATTGTGTATTTGATTTTCAAAATTAATGTATTGTTAACATTGATACACAACATTTATTTGTTGTTGTTTACATAAATAAAATATTTGTTGTTATTGTTAATGTACCCAGCAAATGTCTTATACTCAGTTCCACATTAACCTTTCAGTACGGAATTTCCATAAGCTGTGAATATCATATGGCATTTTAAGTTGTATTAGCAAAATTATGTTATAATCAGCTGACGATTTTATAACGCATTTTGATATGGATATTTGTAAACAAATATACCCAGCAAAGATAATAGAATAATAGCTATCCCCCAGATGAACTGTACTGAAAGGTGAACGTGGAACTGAGTATAGAATAGCTATCTCCCCTAAGGCCTGTACTGAAAGGTGAATGTGGAATTGAGTATAAGCAATGAATACAGTACACAAACATTAAGAAGGTCAGGTCCTATGTTAAAATTTCTAATAGGTTTTTTAATTACGCATCTAAAATCAGACAGCGCTTGTAGTATGGAGAGAGAGAGAGGGCGAGATAAAGCCCTCTCTCTCCCACCCTCCCCTTCCACATTGGAGTTAGGGAACAGGTAAGGGTAACTGTTCTTTTCCATACGCAACCGTGACTAAGATATACTTATTTATAACTTAAACTGTTAGTTTACCGATTACAGTTGCAACAGTTTCTTTTCATTATTATTGATCTTTAAGACAGCTGTGCAACATTGTTATGGTTTGTTATTTAGATCAACTGATAACAGTTTTAAAAGCAAACAACACTAGCTTTTTTTACTTACTATATGAAAGATTAATTTTGAGTTTATTTTTTCACCTTTCAATAATTACTTTTAGCATTTATGGAATATGTGGCTGCTGTATAAATCATTTTTGAAAAGTACTGGCTTACTATTTTGGGCTCGGAGAAGGGCGAGCGTGAATGTATCTTTCTCATCGGCCCTTCTCTCTATGGTTTTGGCTTGCCGGGTTCCTTACGGGCCCATTCCATAACTGTATTGGATACCTACTTCAAACTGCAAACCTCATATGAGTTTTATCACCTTTACCTGTAAAATTATCTGTAGGAATTAAACAGGATTTCGTGGATTATAAATATTTGTCGATAGCTTTTATCATGTTTACCACTTTACGATGGAAAGGGGAAAGGGCAGTGCCGTATTTTACAATAAGCCCAGTAGGCCCGGGATTAGAGACGCAAACTGCCTGAGTGTGCACTTTCAAGCAAAAATTAAAATTTAAAGAATACTGAGGCATGAAGTTTTTCATTCTTAACCAAGGGTTGGCACAAAACCTATGTAAAATATGTGGAGGAATTGATCACCAACAAGAAAAGGGCGCCAGCAAAGCTGGTGTGGTGTAACGTCTGTAGCGGCGCTTGTGGAGCCATTTCGAATGGTTCAAAATGGCAAAAGTGTTTTTTGATGGAGTTTACCAGTGTCCGTGAAGCCATTTACAAATTTTCAACGTGCAAAACATACGTTAAAAGGCATTCGCCGGTGCTCGTAGAGCCATTTTAAACGATTCAAAGTGGTAAACGTGTGTTTTGGCAGCATTTACCCACGCTCAGAAAGCCTTTTGAAATGATTCAACGTGTAAAATTGTCGATCTGGTAGCGGGCGTTTGCTGGCGCCGGTGTGGCCTTTTCAAATTGTTCAAAGTAAGGGCAAACCAGATGTGTTGTCGGCGTTTGCAGCACCCGTGGAGCGTTTTCAAAATGTCCAAAGTGAAAAAAAGTGTGCTTTGGTGGAAATTTCCTGGAGCCCGGGGATCTTTTTATAATTGTAAAAATTAGGTATAATTTGATTTCCTGACATGCAACATATAACATTATTCTTTATGAAATATTTACGTACTACCACATTCATCAAAACCCAAGGGCGGGGAAGATATTTGGCCTAGAGGCGCCCACATGTTAAATTCAGCCCTTAGAAAATAGAAATAAATAGCCACTAATAGCACTAGTAGTGCAAGTCCTCTGCACCGCTTGTCACAAACAAATAAAGTTGTGTCAAACAAGACACGTTGAGGCGGGGGAGTAGGATAAACAATCTTCCCCTGTTGACTGAACCTCTTTCCACTGCCATGTTTTTATTTCTTACATTTAAAATGTTCAATTTAATTATTGTAGAATAAAGCTATGGTCGACTATAAAAATGGACATTTTACAATTCTACAACATAACCTAGACACTAGTACTATGACAGGTCCACGTCCACATACTGTTACCCACATTATTTTGCTGAAACAGCTGCGATTCATTTATCTGTTGTTGCATTCTCAGTCTCGCTAGACATGTTATTAATAACAGTTACAAAGTATTAGGTTTAAGGAATATCATAGCTCAGTAACGTAAACAACAGCTGACTCAAAACTGTTAAATAATAAAAGTAATAAACGGTATCAGGAAACTGACACATACTTTCTCCCTTCAAGTCATTTAAAACCGGAAAACATATTTAGTGAAATAAAACAAATTAACAATTAATTATCACACAAATATATACCAAATGTTATCAAAATTGGTTAGTAAATAATGGAGATATCGATTTTAAAATATTTGCCATGAGAATAACATTGGACAACGTACTGTGTTTACCGCTGAACTAAAATATCAATTATCTCCGCAACCAGTTGACGTAAACTAATGATTCAAAATACTAGATTATTTATTAAAAAAGGTTACATACCTTAAAACTGTCTTCGATTCACTTGTTAAATCTTACAGATTTACTCGATTTTCGGCATAACTATGCCATTTTCAAAATCTTCTATATAGAACATAAATTGGTCGTCAATAATTTAATTTAAAATAGTTAAAATACATACATTTAGGTTACACAACACACATGGACACACGCGACACATTACCGGCCGGTAAGATACGAGCTCCAGACTCTAGACTGTCTGGAGCTCGTATCGTAACAGTCATAACGGCAAGCGCCGTCTGATTTCCAGATGCGTAATTAAAAAACCTATTAGAATTTGTCCGTAAGACCTGACCTTCTTAACGTTTGAGTATTATTGGTATAAGCGTACCACAAATGACAACTAAACAATAATGTAAATAAACACAATGTGGCAATTTGACAGTTTGAAGAAAATGTAAACAAACGCCATGTGTTCGTGTGTTAATGTTTTCAATGTGACAGTGACTTGTATAAAAAGTTTTGCTGAGATGATCAATACATACTTTGGCCAACTTAGGTGACTCTATTCTACTTTAACTTTCACACTAAACATTTGTTGAGTTGTAGTTAATGTACTTGTTAACACTTATTACTTTCCAACAGTGTCACTGATAAATTATAGAAGATAGAGTTTAAATAAAAATGTTTCATCACACTGCTATGAAAATGGATTTCAATGCATACGTTGTAGGGTTAACGTTGGTAGTGCTTTCCTGCTCCAAGGAGAAAAAGAGTTAGCTGGTGACGAGGTCATCAGCTGTTCATATTTGTCATACCAGTCTAACATTACTCTTACGTGCAATCAGCTGACTGTTTTAAACAACAGGGACAGTAGGGAATTATTAGGAGAAAAATTATAGGTAAACAAGTTGCAAAAAAGTTTTTTGTGTGAAGTAGTTAACTAGATATATTGTGCAGTATTATAAAAATGTTGTTCATCTCACAACCCAAAATTGGCTTTTTGCAACTCGCTCATTTTAGCGACCTTGGCTTTTCACCTATGGTGTAAAACTTAATCTCGCATTAAAAGTATCACTTTAGACCCTATTAACGATAAATACTGTTTGAGTGATATTTTATGAGGAAAAAAAGAAAATAGTTTAATTTCCACAAAATTTATACTGGGATATCAAATTCACTCATATAAATTTCCTCCAGTTGTGTTTCTTAATATACCCCCGTCGCAGCAAACCTGCGTACTCAGCGAATTTCTTAAGAATTAATTTTTCTTTGGGAGCTTATTTAACTTGTTTCGAACATTTTATGTAGTTAATGCAAAAAGTATATTACACATCAATTCAAGAGCTTTAGATATAAGGGAAATTATCATGGGAATCATACTGGTATCCGCTCTAGCTTTCTGTTATTCTTATAATTATTAGACTAAATTTTTTTTTAACTGTCTTGTTATAGTATAAAAATGTAGGCAAACATACAATCAATAATCTAAAATCAGTCAAAATCAAAGTAAACAAATTAAATCCAAACATATGATTCATCTTAAAAATTAAAAAAGCTTGTTGCAGCAAACTTGCATACTCAGTTAATTTCTAAAGGATTTATGTTTTTATATGTAGGCATATTCTACATTAGTTAGGGAAGTTGTTGTTTTGATTATTTAGTTTTGTTTAAATATTAATTTAACTAAAGTAAATTTTATCATTCATGTTCTTATTTCTCAATAATTCATATTTTAATAATTTTTAATAAATGTATACTTGTTATAGTACATAAAAGTCAGCAAACATGTTATCAATCAACTCAGATCCAAGGAATAAAAACAAATCAATCATCACATGAAAAAATTAAACTGAATCATATGGTTTGTAAAATAAATTTTTAAATCCCATTTTTGGGGAATTCAATGAAAAATTTAGGTATTTATACCAGAATTTGGATAGTTTATATCCCTTCAGGGGACAATGTACTGCATTTAGTAGATCCAATATCTCAGTAACCGATTGATGTAGAGTAATCATTCAAAATGCTATATTGTTTATTTTTTTAAGCTGAATTCAATTTTGACACTTAAATTTACAAAAAATTAATATAAAGATATTAAATCCTAAAAATAAATTTTATTTTGTCTAAAAATCCTCCTTAGAGTTAACTTATCACACTGGTTTTCGAACTCGAAGTAATAAATGTCACTCTAGACGTATGTACCAAATTTCATCGCGATCGGTCCTTTTTTACAAAAGTTATCGCGCCTACGGACAGGTATATATATATATATCCTTATATATATATATATATATGAAAATGAACGAACGGTGTTTTTGGGGTCTGGGGACATCAAAATGAAAAGTTACGGTGGTCCCGTGCTTAAGTCTTACCACGCCGCCTACGGTAATAGCTACTTCCCTATAGGGGGAAATTCGCTAACAGTAATCTTTGAATAATTGAAAAACTATACAAATTTGGTCTTTTGGGTCCTTTATTTGATGATGAATAAAATGTCCCAAAAAGTGTTAACAAAACTAACAGTAAAATGAAAAAATCTTTTAAACCAAAGAATATTTTTAAGTTACACAAAACCAGTTTTCATCACTCCATTTTAGCAAAGTTTTCCACTTTGAATCAGAGAAATATAATTAATTTAAAGGATTTATCGTTTGCAACTTAAATGAAGAACTGTATAGAAATAGAGTCAAATTGAGTACACTAATTACTAAGACGAATAATAAGACAGGATACACCTTAAGCAATTCAAAACATATTAAATACTTATTGGTTGAATGCTGTGAATTTACTTTAGTGTATCTTGTGTTCATACACTGCTTTTCATCTCCATAGTTTTGTATTTACAGATCTTAAAATGGTAGAAAATAAGTCATGAATATCCTACATTTTTGCTGTAGGATCACTTGTATATATTTAATAAATCATGCTTTTGTATAAACATTTTTTACATTTCCCCTGTTACAAACTTTCAGTAAATTGCTTCCTTTCTCCATTTCCCATTCGCCAAACTTTCCAAAACTTAGGTATACAGTACTTCAACGCCCACAGCTAGGTCATAAAACCAACATCAGTAGGGGATCATTTGACAAGATACCTGGGTCTCCTACGGTGTAGCCAGTTCTTGAAGTGTGACCACTCCTTCCGTCTTCCCCTTGGAGAGCCACATGTGCAAGTTCTCATTTTAAGACAGTCAAAACAGATAGTACAATGGAAATTGAAAAGAGGCCGGAAATTGAAATTGATGTGCCCGGAAGACCCTGGAATCCAAGCTAATTGGACTCAGTTGTACTCGCCTAGAGCCTTTAATGTGTTCTTACAGCTTTGCACCACTCTTGATTCCACCCTATGCGCCCAATAGCTTTAAGAGCAGCTTGGCCGTAAGGGAGGATGAGGACTCATGCACTCCAAGTCCCGACCTATCTTTTCCCATGATCCTTCGATGAAGAACACTTGGTTTGAATCTCTCATATTTTAGACTTGTTGCTAATCTCCCCCATTCAATGGCCAGATGATAAGGTTTTTCAGATACAAATATATAGTAAACTATTTATTTGTACTGTATTACATAATCTGTCATTGCAATATTATTCAGCTGAAACACTAAAAATTAACAGAGCAAAAGGGTTCAACTTTGAAAAGAAAGGCAAATCATAATTAAATTACATAAACAAAATATAACGGTAATCTGAAGTAAGGAGATCCAGCAAAACATTTGCTCATAGGGGAGCATAAATTGTTGTTTGATAAATAAAAAAAACAAATTGTTTTTGCACAAACAGCCTCCTTTATTAAAAAGATTTTTCATTACTTAAAAATCAGGTACATACAGGCAATAAGGCCACAGCCTGACACAGTTCTTGTATATTCAGCTTTGGAAGAACAATAAATTACTGTTGTAGTTTGTTTTAAAATAAGTCTCTCATGCTATAATATATATATAATAAAATAAATTTATGCATGTTTTGACTACAATTAATTAAACAATTACCTTTTCACTGAATAAATGAGATTCCAGTCTTGGTCGTTATATTTACGATTTTATTTAATTATACTATTAACACACTAATTTTTACAACACTTTCTAAAAACTGCTGTACACTTTTATGTAATATTATAACTATATATAAATTAATTTTATGCTTTTATAGCTGGTTTGACTGGTTACAATAGTTTCACTGACATGAATCAAAGATTGAGGTGACATGGCTATGTCCAAGTTATTTGTGACTTTTTTTGGGGGAGAGTTACAGCACCTGAAACAGCATAGAACATGTCGCAGACTAATTACTTTGGATGCAGCATAAACATAAGTAAAAATTGCTAAAAATCTTTCTTCAATCAAATTGAGACGGTTTAAGCCTGAATAATTATCCTCAAAAGTAAAATCACTTAAGTCTGGTTTACATGATGACCAGACAGTAGGATCGAAGAAAAAACTCTTTTGTTCTCGTTTGTTAAAAGGTGGTACTGTCTACCGTACTGGTCGGTAATGGTCATCGTGTAAGCAGGCGTTTTGATTTTAGTCAAATATGCCACAGCATATTCGTTAATAAGTGCAGTTATAAAGAAAATGGTAATAAACTACAGATATCTGAGATAGGCTTAAAAAAATAATAAGAGTTGGTCTAATTTTTATAAAGTGAGTTTATGAAGCACTGCACAAACATTGGGATATGGAAATTTTGCATCCTTCTATGATCCACCGGCAAACCCATTGCATTAAAGTAACTCGGCTGTATGAAATATGTCACCTGTTTATTTTTTTATCTCTAGTAATTGTACCTAAAACTAATAAATTAAAATAAAGATTTTATTGGATAATGTTGTTTGCAGTTGTGTGACTTTTTTCCCAGTATGGAAAATTATTTTAAAGGTTTATAAATATATGGCACCATAGAAATATTACAATACATTTCTGAAAACATTTATACATTCTAATTTTCTGCCTAAAGAGAGTTTCCTCCTACTTCAGTTAATAAAGCACCAAACAATATCCTACATAAAATGTACACTAATCTAAAAATATATAAACAAAAAAGAAAACTATATAATATATAAAAATCTGAATAAACCTTAATACTTAATGACTATATAGTTGAATAAAATATTATATTTACATTTAAACAAAATGTTGATACACTTTCAAACAAGCACTTTCAAACATTGATAAATAGTTCTTGGATGTTTATGATTTGTGATTTTAATAAACTATTTATAATATTTTAGTTTTTAAATCCAATTGAAACATAATTTACTACCCCATTTCAATGGCTATACACTTGGTGCATTATATCTTGATCCTTGGCCTAGTCCATTGCTGGAGCTGCCAGATATTGTTTATTGTCAATGATTTTGGACAACAAACAGTATAAAAACAAATTTCTACAAACATCAACTGTATTTTGTTTACAAATGACAATTACGATATTCACTGGCAGCTGTTGGAAAATGGTAACACGTCAGGCTAGTACAACTTTGCGTATCAGCTGTGGTCTCCTGTTGAATTTCACTCTACTCCAATTGCTTCAGGTGTAAAGAGTTCCTAAGTGTCAAGATATAATGCGCCAAGTACTCTCTAGTTTTTTTATAAAATGGTTAACAAGTTATAGTGTATCATAATATCATCTCTTTTATCATTAAAACAGTACACTAGGAAAATATCAGTCACATAACACTGAAACCACTGTTTGTACAACACTAGACAGCTCATGAAATACATTAACCTAGTTATAAAATTTACATTTTGCATCAATTATTTAGCAAGTTCCATTATTTAAATGCTTAAACTTGTCATTAGTTTTGGTGAAACACTTAAATGATCAGCTATAATTATTGGCAAAAGAGTTATCAGGTGAAAGTTAAATACAACAAACAGTGGTAAAGGTCACCGACCTGGTGATAAACTCAATGACTAGAGATTGTTACTCTCAATTACCACATATCAAAGGACACCACAGGCCAGTTCCACTTGGGTTATACTTGAACCAGATTCACAAAAAGTAAGATTTTAAACCGTTCTGAACACAATCTCCAGGAACATGTGTAAACAATTACTGTTTTACTTAACGTTCTTTATTCATATTTAAACCACAATTATGTATTAGGCCATTTGGTTTTGCTTTAGGTATTCAATCTAAATATAAATAATACAGACTTATAATTTTATTCTAGAGGAATTTTTTACATTCATATTCTTTGTTTTCGGTTGATAAATGTCTAAACGAGGTAAGGGCATTAACTTTTTCAAAATCCCTCCTTTTCTAAATGTTATGTCTCTCAAGGCATCCTGGTCAAGTACTTTGATACTAATCACTAATATTATTGATGTTAAGATCAATCCTCAAAAGTGGGAAAAGATTTCTGTTTGATAATAAGAAATAGCATTTGTTACAGTACATAAAAGCACAATAATGAATATTTTTAACGATAAACTGTTGTGTGCTATTAATAAAATAATTGACTTACAGGAATATCCTTCATATTGCTGAATAGTTTGTACTGTTATTAAACTTTTAGACAAAATTGTCTATTTATCTAGTAAATTTTCTATCTTGAAGAACATTTCACTAAGAATAATCAGTCACCATGGCAGGAACATTGATTTTCACAACAATTATTAACAGAGTGAAAACACAACAACGTTTAAATAGAAACCTAGTTTTACAATGCTCTATAGCTACATTTTCTTCATATCCTCCCTCTTGTAAATTATTAATTGTTCTTTTCAAGCTAAATGAAAAAGAAAACTGGTTAACCTTGCTGGTTTTATTTTAATTTTATGTATTCAGAATGTATGGCTAGAATACAGATTAAACAAAATCTCTTGAGGTTCTGCCTTGAAATAATTATGATTTTTTTTATAATTTCATTTTAAATCAGTATACTTCTTCCTTCCATCATGGGCGGATTTCTGGGGGTGCCAGAGGGTGCATTTTTGGTGGATTTCTTGGCAGTGAAGGGGGAAATGTTTTCAACATAACTTTGAACGTAACTTGAAGTACTTACATAAATTACAAATGGTTGTTGTTAAATAAATTAACTAATTAGAATAGGTCTTAAAACGTACCATTTAAAAAGGAGATTGATGTTTGAATTTGAGCATACAATACTTCAAACGTTTGGTGGGCTGGCACCCCCAAATATTATGACCTAAATACACCCTTGCCTTCCATTATTTTGAATACCGTAGCTTTTTTAATTATAAAAGCATAATATTTAAGCTAAATTAGACAAACCTAGACTCCATGCGAGAACATTTTACTCCAGATTTGATAGAAGTAGTTTATGCAGCAATTGTATTATGGATGCTCTTCAGCCACGAGTACTTCTGAACATATTATAAGTTAATAGCTTAAAGCTGAATATAAACGTTACATACACTAATTTATCTACAACCAACAATATACAACAAAATTTCTTCCGGTGTTAAACAAAACTTATCAATTTCACTCGTGATAGAATAAGTCAACTCACACTTGAGGTTAGGCACATCAACAAACTAAAACCTGAATCATAGTGGAACAACCAGCTAATGTGCGAATCGTGTGATTTCCATTTTGACACTATTTTTGTCAAATACCGAGCTCTAATTGGTCTCGGATCTGTGTCATAAAGTAAATTCTGTATCATAAAGTTTACTTTAACTTTGTGCAACTGGTTTGTATTTGGTTTAATAATGTACCTCTTTATGATGTCCCTTGTAATGTCATTTATTGGTGCTTATTGTAGTAGTCATAGATAAAAAATTATATGTCATTGATCTGATCAGCCGTATTGGCAGGTGAGTGAGTGCGTTGTTTTCAAAATTACATTTAATGTAATTTTGAAAACAACGCAAAGTAAATTTTTATAAGGGGAAGGTAAAAACAGCCATAAGACTTAGTTGCTTGTCTGGTAGAAATTTCCTCTCATGCACCCATATGGAAACTCTATAAAAGAATTAGTTGTGTTTTATTAATTCATATTAATATTTTCATTGTCATGTTTCAAGAATGAATACATGAACCTAATAAACATTTAAATTCGCCGAATATACGTATTTCACTTGCAAATAAAACGTGTTAATCCATAGCCAAAAAAAGTTTGGCAAAAGATAACCAGATGTTTCGGATAACTTTGGGAGCCCTGGGGCAAAACTTGTGAAAGGGACCCCTATTTAAAATTCATGAATATTACATAAGTTATAAATGTTTTCAGTCCCAAACTTAATACAAACTGTATAAGGGTTCTATGGGACCATTATATTGATTATGTTTTAAACAAATTGTAAAATTAAATGATTTTACAATTTACATTTAAAGTTTCAATAGAATGTGAAGTATTGAAAATATACAAAAGAAATTAAATTATTACATCAAGATGTTGATATTGAAATGACACATGATTGTCAATCTTTTAAAGTTATTTTGCATGTGTTGTTTTTACCTTGATAAGGGGGCCCCAGGCTTTGGAGACTCGGGGGCGCCGCCATTGTTTCCCTTGTGGTCATTATGGCCGTGTTTGACACTTTGCATAACAACCAAAATGTGGGTGAAATGTTTTTAGTTTAGAAAGCACTAGATGATTTTTAATCAAAATTCAAAGTTGAATCTCTTGATCATCTATTATTGTCTGCTGTTGTTATAAAGCTGTTGTTGTTATTGTGTGTACCTGTTGGTAGGTTTTTTAGAGAGTGTTTTCCCCCTCCCCCCCAAAAATGGATCCCACCCCCTTTTTTTGTAAATAACCAAGTTTTACCACTCACTTAAACAACAACAAACCTGCAGGTTTTGTTGTTGCTTACTTTTGGCAGGTTTTTTGGTAGGCTTTTTGCATAACTATTATATTTGTTTAATTATTAGTGAATAAAAGAGCATAGATATTTTTATAGAACAATTAATAATAAACTTGCCGAACAAGCCCTAGGAGCTGCGGTGCCTTTTCCACCCTTCCAAATGAATAAACAAGTACATAAATTAGTCACAAAAAAGTTTAGTTTTTATGCTACGACTTAATATTGGCTCATGAAGTCTCAAGATTGCCTTATACTTTAAGAGCAATGTCTAGAAAACACGTGTTGAAGTTTCCTTCTTATATCTCTGTCTAAAAGACTTATAATTTTCCCCAGATTTAGGATAAGTCAAAATTCGCTCCAATATGGCATACTATCTGAGCATTAATCGTCTTAGAGGACTTAGAGAAAAGCTGCCCAAGTTTCGACGGGGCTAGGGGGTATTTCTGGCGTCGTGAAGGGTTGAGGAACTGGTTGCTGTATGCATTCAAAGATGTAGTTGAGACCTCCATTGCTATCCCAGAACTGGGCGCCGGCTGTGTGGTAGCGAATGGCAAACTCCAGCTTCTGGCCGACAGACAACGTGTGAGCGTAGAGAACAAAACTGAACTTGTCCGAGAAACCGTCACAGGAGTTGGGTATATACCTGGAGAAAAATGTAGGATTAGATTATTGGAGGTTTTGATAGAAGAACTTCTGAAATTTTTTTTCCACAGAATTAATTGAAGCTTTGCTGGAGGAGAATGTGGACACTAAAAAATATATACGCATAAAATATTCCCAAACAAGTTTTGGAATTACCAACTGGGTTTGTTGGCTTTATATTTTTTATTGGGGTTGGTAAACCTGAGTGGAAGTAGATTAAATAAATCTACTTCAAGTAGATTAAATAAATCTACTTGAAGTAGATTAAATAAATCTACTTCAAGTAGATTAAATAAATTACCTATATAAATAAATAATTAAATAATTATTTTTTTTGCATGTTTAATTCTTACTTTTATACTTATTTCACTCTGCATGTTTAAAATTATTTATTATATAGGTGTTTATTTATTTATTTATGCATGTTGAATTCATTCCTTATACTTATGTCACTCTGCATGTTTAAAATTATTTGTTAATTTTTTCTCAGTAGCATGAAATGCATAAATTAAAATCACCACTTACTATATTTATATAAATTCTGCTTGTGCATGTCTCATTAGAATATGTGGTGTGATTATTTTTTTATTTTCCAGGTTTTTATGGACCAACTTTTTATGGACATTTGTTTAATACATTGTAAAAATATATTCTAACTTGATGTAGCCCATGGGGCTTAAGTCAATAAAGAAATTGAATTGAATTTTTTATTGATACGAGTAGGCCTAATCATTAATATTTTAAATATACACTCTTTAACTTATCAAAAGACATACCACGTATACCATATTTGAGAACTAGTCCAAAACCATTAGAAACCTGGAAATCTAACAAGTTGCCCCAGATTGGATATTTTAATTTTACTTTTAAAATTAATCTATAAAATGAATAGTAACATAGAGAAATGTATAATTTCTAGGCTAATATATCTACAATGGTAGTTCCACTATGGTAGTTAAATTTTATACATTGGTACCTACCACTTTAAAATACGTCATAATACAGTCACAAAAATGGATTCGTTGAAAGTAAATTTATGTTTCCTTCCTATCATACTTGATTGGCACAGCTAAATTTCTCTAATAGATTGAATCAATTGTTCACCCGAATAAATTGTTTTTCTAAGATAGTATACTTGTAAGAAAGGCCAGCAACGCTTCACCCCCCTGTATACACTTACCTGGCTTGAAGGTCAGCGTAGTTCTTCCAACTGTTGATGGAGTACCTCACGTACACACTCTTGTGGAAGTCGATGTTCCGCACCCTGACTACTCCAGTGATGGCGAACAGGTTCATGTCGCTGACCGAGGCGCTCTCCAGACACACGTTGTTGGCCACCACCCGGTCCATGAAGTTGGGGGTGAGGAAGGGCTGCTGGAAGAGCGGCACGAGGACCTTGCGAGTCTGCGGAATGGCTGCCCGAGTGGAGGCCAGGGGGGCGAAGGCTATGTCAGGGTCGGGCTGCAGGTGGAGGTCGGAGTAGGCGGACTTGGGCACGGTCGGAACCTCGTCCAAGAACGTCTTCACATCCGCCAGGTCCAGGCCGAGCACGTCTGCGAATCTGGGAATAATAATTTATATTTGGATTCGTCGTAAATAAGTTGTGTACCTAAGTTAACTTTTTACACATTCTGCTGCACAGATTTAATTTGTTCAGTTATTGGAATTTTGTTACGATATTTACGTCTTATTCTGTTACATATTATTATTAATGTTTCAGTTTGATTTTGAAGTAATACGAGTATTTATTTACTCTTGAAAGCCAATTGAGTAATTCATGATCTTATCCACTTTTTCATAAAAGAATATCTCGACCACAGGAAAAATAGTGAAATTAAAACAATCAAAACTCTAAGGGCCAGGTTCTCTAACCCAGTTAAAATGAAAATCTGGTTTCATCTCACCTTACATTTCACATTGAAAATTATTTGGATTACCGTAATTTATCTAAGTTGGGCAAACCGCCCCTGAAAGAATAAAAATCCACCCGTTTCCCTTAGCTTGAACCTTTTGTTTAGAGGCTCAACTCTAAACAAGAGTTGAAGTTTTAAAACTAGATTGAATCTCTTACAACTGCCTTAAGATTAAAATTGATTAATCAGTATGTTGATCATAAATACTCTGGCAGAGGACAGATGGCCATCAGGAGAGAGGCATTCTCACCACTATATAATGTGTTTGTACTCTACTGGCAAAGGGTCACTTAATTTTTTAGCGGCCATCTGTTCTCCTGCCAAAGAATTGAGTATTGTGACATAAAAATGTGCTTTGCAAAGGTTGCGCAAGGTTCCACTTAAATTGAAAACTCTTAGACATGTCTTTATTGTGATGGTGCTATCATAAACATTTGGTGGCTACTCATTAATATTAATACAAAAACACAATGTTTAAAAGAAACGGTGTTTTATCTTTTTTAAATATGAATATTTTTTGAATTTTTTTGTATTAGTGGTGGTGAGTAGCCAACAAAAAAAATAATATTGTAATATAAAATATCATTACATCAGTGCTTAAAAAGGCTTATTGCCTTCTCAACTTAAGTGTTTTGATATAAAGCACACCTGATTAAGCCCCTGCTTAAGCTTTGCTTGGATATTAGATAGTTAAGTGTGTATATAATTAATTTTAACATAATTTTTCCACTAGTAAATGATGAATCTATCAGTCCCACCTGACAATCTTTTTTCTTCCTGGGGTGCCCGGGGGTGTTTTACCACATTTTAAACTCGAACTCCTTCGAAAGTTCTTTCTCTTAAGTTCAATATCGAATTCCTCGTCTTTTACTTTTGACTGAGGTGCATCTAGCGAGGCAGTTGGAGCTGATTCACTTACTTCTATACTGGGACAAACAGATTGTGAACTGACTTCACATATATCTTCTTCTCGTTTTTGTGAACGTGAATTAAAATCTTCTTCTTGTTTTTGTGAAATCTCCTTCGATTCTTTGGAATTTTCCTGGGACTCTTTTGCCAGTTGACCTTTTAACACTTGAAGAATATCTTTCAAAGGGATGGACTCTTCAATATCAGATGAACATTCATTTGTGGATTCAACAGGAACTTTGAGGTGTGAATCATCTTTTTGCTTGTCCGGTTCCTTATCTGTACTACTGTCTATGCTTCTACTACTTCTTTGGTCTTTCTCTTGTAAAATAACTGATTCTGTACAACTATTGGTAAAACTTGACTTTGCTTGCTCTATATCACAAAACACACAGTTTGAATTCCCTAAAGTTTCTAATGGCTCTTTCTGATCTAATAGTGTATCACTCGTGTAATCATTACAATGTTCCCCTAAGCTTACTGCATCACCATTGCAATGCACTAACAACGGTTCAAGATCTAGTTTATCAATTTTGTCTATTGTGTCCTCTACATCTTTCCACGTGTTGTTATTATCTACAATCGAAATATCACTCTTTTCTTCCACAGGTATAGATTCACTTATACTAGGTTCGATTTCCTCACAAGACATTACATGGACTCTACTACATCCTAAGTCAGCGTCTATGATATTCGTGTGTCCATTGGTAAGTGAAATGGGGTTTTCAGTCTTTAAGTGGAGGATCGGTAATTTCTTCGAGGTCGATGCAGAAGGTAGCGGCTGTGGAAGTTCTTCGACGGTATCAAAGTACTCGGAGCCTGATGATTCACTTCTTTGGAGAGGAAGGTTGTCTCTGTTTTGCGCTGCGATGAAGATGGGTTCGGGCAGTTCTTCTTGCGGACTGGCCAGGGAGGAGTCGATGTCGTAGTAGACCTCCCCGGGGTCGACCCAGCCGCCCCCGCCATCGTCCGCCGCCCCGCCCAGCGACCGCAGCCGCCGCCGCAGGTGCCGGGCGAACTCCTCCGCTCGGCTCTTGAGCAGCCCGCCGCGCTCGGCGCTCATCCCACTTCCTCTGGCGACCTGTGCAAAACATACAACGTTAGTGACTCTCACACTTTCAGGTTAAAGGTTTTAGTGGCATACAGTGCTTCTAAATAAAATGAAAACCAAAATGAAGGTTCACAATTAAAATCAGTTTTTGTGGTTTTATACACAAAACATATGGTTCACCCTTTTCTGATAATGTACCAAATAAGAGATATTCCTGCTTTTATTCGCTTTTGTATATATTGATTATGCTATGGCTCAAGAGTAAAGCTCTTGCTTTAACTCTGCCCCCGCTTTCTTGAATGACTGGCTAGATTTATTCTATAGACGATACGCAATGATTCACTGAAAAGTTATCTAGTTTATGAAACAGTTAGAACAGCTAAAAATGACATTATCATTACAAATTCTCATTATTGAATATATTTGCCAAGCTTTTGTAACCTCCAGAAGAATGCAGGGTGTGCCGACGGGGAGACGAGCAAGACCGGACCCCCCCCAGCTAATTTTTTATTTATAAAATAAAAATTGATAAATATTGTGTACAATATTTATTATTTAATGCCTTATTTATATTAGATATTTCATGGCATTTTTGCTGAATTCCTGCGTCATTCCATCCGTTGACTTTTATTCTATTCAGGCAACTGGCTGTTGTCTTTACGAACAAAAATTATGGTATGATTTTGGTGTTAATCGTATCCGCGGGTTGCAACCTAAAGGGATGCAGGGAACCGTTCTTTGTCTTTACTGCAAGAAATATCGTGTTATTTCTGTAACGGCAAATCATGGCCGTGACATCGTGTCCGCTCAACGGTGTGTGTAAAGCTCCATTTGAAAACATTGGTTGGTTTTCGAGTGGCATGTCACGGACAAGAAAAATGTCAGCGACATTGTTTCCACGACACTGGTGTGTAAGGTGCCTTATTTTTCAGTTTTTGGGGAGAGGACCTCCACCCCCTTCGCATGCCTGGAAATTCCAGCTATCCCAAAAAGACCCTAGGCTTCTGGTCTGTCCCCCCCCCCCAGGGCAAAATCCTGGGCACAGAGAATGTCATCCTGGGGAAGAATGTCATGTGGCTCAGAGAAGAATCAGACAAAGGTCCCTTTTAAATGGGTCTTCTGTTGTGTCCAAATACTAGTTAGGCCTACAGTTAAATCCAGTTACAGTTACAGTTAAGTTACTGGTTCTAATTATTCTAGTTACTAGCTTTAGTAAAGTTAAATTAGGAGAGGGCAGTGACAGTGCTGCTCTTTCGTGGGGTTAATGGTGAACTAAGACCTCGACACCAGCTAGCCAGCACTCGACACCAGCTAGCCAGCACTCGACACCAGCTAGCCAGCACTCGACACCAGCTAGCCAGCACTCGACACCAGCTAGCCAGCACTCGACACCAGCTAGCCAGCCTCGACACCAGCTAGCCAGCACTCGACACCAGCTAGCCAGCACTCGACACCAGCTAGCCAGCACTCGACACCAGCTAGCCAGCACTCGACACCAGCTAGCCAGCACTCGACAACAGCTAGCCAGCACTCGACACCAGCTAGCCAGCACTCGACAACAGCTAGCCAGCACTCGACACCAGCTAGCCAGCACTCGACACCAGCTAGCCAGCACTCGACACCAGCTAGCCAGCACTCGACACCAGCTAGCCAGCACTCGACACCAGCTAGCCAGCACTCGACAACAGCTAGGCAGCACTCGACACCAGCTAGCCAGCACTCGACACCAGCTAGCCAGCACTCGACACCAGCTAGCCAGCACTCGACACCAGCTAGCCAGCACTCGACACCAGCTGAGAGCAACATTAGGAGACATCTCTGTTTGATTCTTCTCTGTGCATGGGGAAATCATACAAATAAATGCAGGCTTGCTGCCTCAACAAAAAAATATAGGGTCGTTTAAAATCAATATCAGGCACACCTCAAATAGAAGGAGTCATATGCCAAAAGATACAAGATACCCTAAAAAAGGAGGAAATAGAATTGTTTAGCTCTCAAAAGGATGACATGAGGAATAAGTATGTAGGTTTGCTGCATAGAGATGTAAAAATGGGGAATAGCATATACAATAGATCAGTGGTTCCCAAATAACAGGTAGTCACGGACCCCCAGGTATACAATCTAAACAATCGGGGACCCCTAAAGCTATATTTGATTTACAACATGCTCAGTTGCATGCCCGCGCGCATATACGATCGCATTCCGGCATCTAACACTGTCGATTCAGTATATTTCATTTAATAATTTGTTTTTGTTTTTATTTTTGCTTTTACCCACCAAAACTTTCCAAATTGTTTTATAGCCAATAGTGATGGACGGGATTGGACTTTCAGTTCGGGACGGGACGGGAAAAGATTTTTTTCTTCCCTCTTAAATTCGGGACGGGACAGGACAGGATTTTTCTTCCCTAAAGTTTTGGAAATGCTCGTTTACAAATTTATTTTACTTTATTACATTAGGTTAAAAACAATGTCATATATAACTGTTTTAAATAAATATCCTACCTGATCACAAAATTTCAAGGAAAAGATTAAAGTGAAAAAATACTGACTTATATGCAATTGACAAAATAGCAAACATTAAAAACACATTCCAAAATAATATAAAAGTAACTCAATGAAATTGTTGATTATAAGACAAATACTAACTTATACAAAATAGTAAAGTTATTGTTTACTTATTATTATTTTTTATTGAATTTGAATTTTTATTCATCTTTTTAATCAAGAAATCAAGATTTAAATGCATTGAAAACCAGAAATATTATTCAAAAAATAACAAATATAGTACATTTTTTAAAGTTTGACAAAAACACAATAATTTTTAAGTTTTTGCTTTTTCATTTTATTGTTTGGTTTTCACAAATCCAAAAGTAAAATACTTGAGTGGTTACTGCATGTTGACAAAATAACTGTCAAGTATAACTACTGCAGTAAACATGTTACTGTAGCCTATTTTTATTAATTTTAGGCTTTGAAGTTCTTGTTTTGCACAACTCCCAAACTTGATATTCCTCAAATTACATAAAATATTAATTACATATGTATTTCAAATTTAAATTCAAAAGTCTCAAATTATTTACTTTTGTCAACTGTCTAATTCTTTTTACTTATTTATGAAAAATAATCATACTTTCGGCTGGGATTCATTGTAATCTGAATTAGTTTAGAGAATTGAATCAATGGCTAAACCAATTTATTTGTAGCCGACCAATGTGGCCGATGATATAAAATGCATCACTGTAAAGCCTTCTAGCAAGTTATTTCTGTCGATTAACCGCTCTCAGTGAATAGCTAAACTTGATTTTCACACCCGATTGCAAGTTCGCAATGTTACATTTTCGTTTTTCAGCGATCGGCAAATACGCGCGACAGTTTTTCTCAGCCGATCGCGAGTTTCGTAAAGCAACATCGGCAGTTTGTCCGCGATCGAAAAATACGCGCTAGCGTATCTCGTGGCCGTTCGTGAATAGCGCAAAGCTATTTTTGCCGTTCATCCGCGACTTGCAAATACGCGCGATGGTTTTTGCGGCCGATCATGAGATTTGCAAAGCTGCATTGCCGTTTATTTGCAATCGGCAAATACGCACGATAGTTTTAGCGGAAGATCGCGAGTTTTGCAAAGCTGGATTTGCCTTTATTCGCGATCGGCAAATACGCAAATACGATCGGCAAGATCATTTTCCGCGGCCGATCGCGAGTTTTGCGAAGCTACACTCGCTGTTTAGTTGCAATCGCTAAACGATTCCGTCCTGAAAATTTCCCGAAGTGAGTGAAAATCCCGCCCGAAAATCAGGAATTTAATTTACCCGAGAATTTCCCGAAATTTCGGGACCCGACAATCCATAATAGTAGCCAATGTACAGGCCTAACGCCGCGGACCCCTTGTAAGCCATTCGCGGACCCCTGGGGGTCCGCGGACCACCTTTTGGGAACCACTGCAATAGATGACAACTAGATGAAGCCACAAACCAACTTACTTATATGTTAAACAAATAAGCAAGGTATATATTTTATATAGGGTTTGGAAAAACATAGTGTTTACTAGTACTACCTACTATAAAATGATAAGTGATGCCTCAGTAACCATTGAACCTAACTATAGATGGCTATGACCACAGAGAAAGGATTCCTTTCTCTGTGCTATTTCCTAACGCAATATATAAAAAGTAGGAAATTTAATATTTAAGCTGAATATTGAGTAATGTAAACAAAAATTTGAGTATTTTAATAATTTTTCTATGTAAGTAAAGTCAATAGTCCAAAACCCCATTTTTGGGGTGGTTCATTCCTCTTTATACGGACAAATATACCGGAGGTGAACATACTTCCCTCTCTCAAGGGCCTGAGAGAGGTAAACAAATCAAGCTATGATAATAATAATATTGTTTTGCTCAGAGGTATGCTCGTTCCTCCGTAAACGATCATATTAAGGTCAGCAAACAAATTGCCCTCGAAAGAAGGTATAACGTAAACAGTTGTAATATAAGTCAAGCTCAACCGGTTCACTGGACTGAGGCTAAAAATAGCAGAAGGAACCGGTCCGGAAGGAACCGAGAGGCTGAATACGAATGCCGCTCGGTCCACGCCACGCAGGCCGGGCCGTCGTCCTCTGCGTCTCCGTGACTACGCATGCGCGTGTGTCCTACTGGCGACAGGCAACAGCGCCGGCGCGTGCGCAGCGCCCACTAGCAGTCCGACGGCGGTGTCCAGACACAATACAATACCGTGATTTATTACTGTGTGCGGAGGCATATTACATTGGAGAAAACAAGCTTATTCTCAAGCAAACTAAATTGTTGGATTGATTACAATTTATTTGCGTAAAATCAAAAAGGGCACAAATAATAAAAGTATTAATTTAAATCGAAATTCATCTCGTTATCGATTGATGAAGGGTCGGTATAAATTATGAATTTATGATGAATAAACTATAACTTCATAACAAACCACAGGTATTCAAACCGGTTCTCCTATGATGAAACACATTGGTAAAGGTACAGTGTTTTATTAATTTTTTGTATTTTATGACTGATAAATTTAGTGGTGTTGCTGAATCAGCCGTGAATGGGTAATGTAATTTTTCAAAAGAATTAACGGGATTCGCTACTGAAAAGGGTGAAATTTTTAATTAAGTGAAATAAATGGTTTAAACATTTTTTCCTAATGTGGAATAGGGTAAAAAAATTAAAAAATTATAAAACTTAAAAAAATTTGTTTGGCCAGAATAAAATATTTTTGACGTTTTTCGACGAATTTTTGGATGTCTTTTTTTTAAATCGATATAACTCAAAAACTACCAATTGGATTTTATTAAACTTAACATTTTTTGAAGGGGATTTTTTTTTTTAAACTTCATATTTAGGTAGAATTATGCAATAATCTTGTTTAGTTAAAAACAGAACTGAATTTTGAAAACTTTTTCACAAAATAACTCTTAAAAAAATTATTTTTTTTCCAAAATTTCACTTACAACCCTAAATCTACCTAAATATGAAGGTAAATATCTATTGAACACAGTGTAAACTTTTGAATGATGTACCTTTATTGGTTCCCAAGTTATATCAATTTTTGTGTTGAAAAACATGAAAATTCAAACTTTCGGGAAACTGCGATTGAATGGAACACGCGTACTGCACATTTATGTGATATAATTTAGATTTACACTTTTCTTGGCAAAAATAATGACGAAATATGTCTCTTATCATATTTTTCTTGTGTATTAGGACCTATAGAACAAAACTAGGCCAAAAAATTTCCAAAACTTATCGATTTTTACCCATTTTAAGTAGTGAATCCCCTTAAGAAAAAATCTAGTTCATTGAGGTTCTTTGTTTGAAATTCATTGTTGGTGATGGTGATTTTATATTTTGATTTGGATTTTTGCGGACATTTGCCATCACTGATTAGTAAACTCAGTAAACTCATTGAGGTTTTGTACTGGGGGAATTCAGTAAAAAGAAACTATAAACATCTACGTGTCAACTGTGACGGGCCATGCTCCGATTTTAAATGACCTGTTGAAAAGGGCTTTTCCTTAAAAGGGGAACATAATATTTATTTTTACGTTTGAGTATAAACATTTACTAGTTCAGATCAAATTAGTCTATGTAAATATTTTGTTTTCGTTTTTCAGGGCCTTTTAAGTGTTAATTTGTGTTTACTTTAACATATAATCATATATTTCCATTGAGATGGACGTCGGTTGAATCGTCCATGGTCTTTCTTAGCCAGGAAGTTTATCGTAGTTGAGTTTATTCTCCTACGCTGGCTGAGATGGCACTCTGGAAACTGAGTGCGCTGTAGTACAGTGACAGCTGGAATCTGCTGTCTATCTGTACCTGATGAGACGAAACAACGTCGAAACAGCTTCCACTTGGCGGTGCATCTGCACCTTTGCCACCCAAGCTTTCGCAAGAGGGCAGGCTGCATAGCAGTGTGGTGGTGCCAACACTACCTTAGCGTGCCGGAATGGCGGTTTCGCTTTTGGTATCGCAGAGCAACGTATCCGTGTTTTTCACCGGAGTACGAAAACTGCGCGTGGAAAACGAAGGAGACATTGTCAATGCACGTCGCTTGGTTCGCCCAGCAGCGACAGGTTTACCTTATCGCTTGGTACGCCCAGCAGCGATGGGATTACTGTGCAGAGACTACCACTTGGTTCGCCCAGCAGTGGTGATGTCAGTGAAGAAATGTTGGAGCAGTAACCTATTTACCAGGTTCGTATGGTAAAACCACCCCTTGTAGCTAATGCTACGGCGGTCAGTGGCGTAACTAACGCCAATGCAACCAATGCGGTGCATTGGGGCGCAGGCCTTCAAGGGGCGCAGGCTTTAGGGAGGCGCAAAAAACTTATATTCTGGAAAATTTTTAGCAAAAAAATATGTTGAAGCAAAACTCCCCGTAGCTTACCGAAAATAAATCTAAAAAAACATTCGTAGTACTTCATTCCGTTACAGTCACAACAGCTTGGTGTCTTTTGTTTACTATTATCGTTATCTCCTCGGCGCGACGGTGAACATCTGCGCTTATCGCGTTCTCATCACAAGGATAGGCCAAAGAACTATACTACTGGAACGCGCGCTGGGTCCACAGAGCGAGCCGGAATCCGCGGTTGCGTCCGGGGCCTGCAGGCGCCAGGGCGGGGCAGGAACACAGGCCGCGCCAAGGCTCAGGCATTACGATCATGCTGTTGCGGCCTGTTGCAGCACTTAAAACGCCTTGTAAACTCTGACATACTGTATTGACATATTTCAAAATGAATGTGTTAACAATTTTTATAATTGTTTGACCAATTATATTTCTTATTGATTATTTTAATGCAGAATATTATGACTGATTATAAGATGTTACTGGTAAATTTTACATTTTGTTGAAAATTAGGACTAAAAATGTCTAAATAATTATTAGGTAAAATAAAAAAATGTTTGAATATAAATTATACTTTATTTTAAGACAAGTTTTACAGCTTATTTCACAATTATCAGATGCTTAATCTACAAGTTAAAAAATGAAATCAACTTAGTCAACTTTTGCCTTAAACCTAACTTAAATTTGTTTGTGATTTCAAACGTTTTCTGTTTGGCAATGTGATGCGATATAATTTTTAAAAATAATTTAGCTACAGACTTGATCAAAAATAATTCGTGTCTTCCACGAAATTCGTCATTGCTATTGGATTTTAAAAAATAGTACAGTACCTGTGAAATCGTTACATATTCTCAAGGTTAATTCGTTGGTGGTAGCCTTTGTTTCAGTTAGCTAGAGTGAATATGCATAACAATTTTAAACACATCATCACTTGCCCTAATTAGTTTACCTTTTGATTTAAAATCTGTAAACCTCGTGTGTGATCTATTATCACTTGTATGGAGTAATGAACTACATTCTATACAGTTTCACTCTTCTAGCTAGAATCATCATAACTTTCCAAGACTTGTAGTATAACACTGTCAATATCACTATTATCCCCTACATCAGAAAACTCACACTTGTCATGACCCAACTCAAGAAAGCCAAGATGTGAACTTGGATCGGACTCAATACAGTTGGCATTTTCTTTTACAATTAAAAATAAGACATTAAATTAAAGGTCTGAATCTCACAATTACTATGGTAACAATTGTAAATGGTTTAGAGGCATTTTACAAATCGTAACAATCGATAAACTAGAAAGAAGCTTGTCCTAACATTCCATAGTTACTGCCGCCACGGAATATACTTGTAACGTTCCTACAATGCGCAAACTGTCTCTAAAACATGTATAATTGGTACCATTGTAATTGTGAGATTTATACATTTAATTTGATACTATATTTGTATTTTTTTATGTATATTGTTTTTGTCAACATCAGTTTAGATTTGACTTTGTTTTTATCCTGGCGCCGCATGGATAAATTCTCTCGCAGAAACTAAGTTAATAATCAAAATACGGCAGCTATTGCTTTACAAAAATATCATTTAAAAAATTAAATTCTTCATTAACAATATCCACAGTTTTTTATTTTACCTGACCAAAAAATACAAAAAGTAGCAGCCGACTACTTTTTTCGTGTCAAGTTTTAATGTTGAATAAAAACCTCTGACTTTTTCTAATGTTTTAAACTAGACAAAAAATTATTTTTGAAATATTATTAATACTATTACCGTTCAAAACTAAAGGACTCGTCACATAAAAAATTTCAACCTTTTATCTCAGTGCTAAGTGGTATAAACTTCGAGTTAAGGCGAGAAGGCGGGAAGTCAAACTAGCATATCCACGATGGACGCGCCGACTTCGTGCCCCACTTCAGCCCGCGCGTCCCTGGATGCAATCGAAACACACCGCTGCATGCGCCCGGAAACTACAACACGCGGCTTATGGGCAGCGCGCGTTCCAGTAGTATAGTTCTTTGGGATAGACTGCTCTTATTTATCCTTGTTAGCTACAAAGATAGACAGATAAAATCTTTCAGTATTATTTTGTAGCCACGACCACGTATCCCGTGTCCCTGTCAGTCGTTGTTGAACGATCGAGCGGTTCAGTAGTGTTATTTGTTTTATAACAATGCAAAACAAATTTTGTCGGTGTATTTGTTATACAATTGAAATTAGTAGACCGTTTATTTGTGCGTTTTAGGGGATTTCGTTATGATATACTGAACAAAATAGACGGAAATAAAAGACCTAGTGGTGCCGAGTTCCGAAAAAAGAAAAAAAGATGAAAAAGTCAAAAAAACTACTAAGGATTGAAACGATTTCTAAATAACGGGATTTTGCTGATACTTCTAAAAGTCAATCAGGTGACGATGGTGTTGGTGAGAGTGAATGTGGGCGTGGGGGTAAAATATCCACGTCAGAAGAGATCGTCGCATTGAATTTTCTTGCCTATAACCAAAATTCAGAAGTCCACCAAAACGTGAGTAGGCCTACTGATTTAAATATTACATATATCGCTCCTTCTAAATATCAGCAACCGGCGTAAGTAGTACAGTATAAGAAAATACTGATAACATAGGTATAATTTGTAACGATGGTGGAGTAGAGAATACAGACATAGCTCTTTTCTCAGAAGATGTTATGAATAAGATTAATTGAAATCTCCGATTTTGAACTCCGAACCGTGTAGACCTCAAGGGCCATTCCCTAAAGACATTTAAACAAATAGATCCTTTTCAAAAGATTATTATTTTTTCGAAACAAAAACTGGTAAAAAAATTTAGCGCTTTTGGGGGGGGGAGCGGAGGATGAGTCAACTAATAGGGGCGCACGGGGAATACTTGCATTGGGGCGCAGTCAGACTAGTTACGCCACTGACGGCGGTCACAGATTACTGCGACTACAACACCCCCAGATGGGATGTCGTCAGCTCACATTTCTTTGCTCCTTTGTTGCGTAGTCGCAGTAATCTGTGACCGCCGTAGCATTAGCTACAAGGGGTGGTTTTACCATACGAACCTGGTAAATAGGTTACTGCTCCAACATTTCTTCACTGACATCACCACTGCTGGGCGAACCAAGTGGTAGTCTCTGCACAGTAATCCCATCGCTGCTGGGCGTACCAAGCGATAAGGTAAACCTGTCGCTGCTGGGCGAACCAAGCGACGTGCATTGACAATGTCTCCTTCGTTTTCCACGCGCAGTTTTCGTACTCCGGTGAAAAACACGGATACGTTGCTCTGCGATACCAAAAGCGAAACCGCCATTCCGGCACGCTAAGGTAGTGTTGGCACCACCACACTGCTATGCAGCCTGCCCTCTTGCGAAAGCTTGGGTGGCAAAGGTGCAGATGCACCGCCAAGTGGAAGCTGTTTCGACGTTGTTTCGTCTCATCAGGTACAGATAGACAGCAGATTCCAGCTGTCACTGTACTACAGCGCACTCAGTTTCCAGAGTGCCATCTCAGCCAGCGTAGGAGAATAAACTCAACTACGATAAACTTCCTGGCTAAGAAAGACCATGGACGATTCAACCGACGTCCATCTCAATGGAAATCACACTCGGACGATCCGTCCGTGATTCCAAGCGTCGTGTGCTTCTTCGCACACCTGACGAGAGACAGACATCTCGAAACGCAACAAAGGAGCAAAGAAATGTGAGCTGACGACATCCCATCTGGGCGTGTTGTAGTCGCAGTAATCTGTGACCGCCGTAGCATTAGCTACAAGGGGTGGTTTTACCATACGAACCTGGTAAATAGGTTACTGCTCCAACATTTCTTCACTGACATCACCACTGCTGGGCGAACCAAGTGGTAGTCTCTGCACAGTAAACCCATCGCTGCTGGGCGTACCAAGCGATAAGGTAAACCTGTCGCTGCTGGGCGAACCAAGCGACGTGCATTGACAATGTCTCCTTCGTTTTCCACGCGCAGTTTTCGTACTCCGGTGAAAGACACGGATACGTTGCTCTGCGATACCAAAAGCGAAACCGCCATTCCGGCACGCTAAGGTAGTGTTGGCACCACCACACTGCTATGCAGCCTGCCCTCTTGCGAAAGCTTGGGTGGCAAAGGTGCAGATGCACCGCCAAGTGGAAGCTGTTTCGACGTTGTTTCGTCTCATCAGGTACAGATAGACAGCAGATTCCAGCTGTCACTGTACTACAGCGCACTCAGTTTCCAGAGTGCCATCTCAGCCAGCGTAGGAGAATAAACCCAACTACGATAATCATATAGTTGATCAACTACCCAAACAAATGAATTATTATAAATAATGGTTTCGCCAGCAGCGCACTCACCCACCCGCCGTATTTGGTGTCCGCGACTCTTAAAACTCGTTTGCACTAGTTCCAATAATCATTCGCCCTGTATAAACACCCCTCGCAACATATGATTACAAATTTGTGAGTCGCGGCGCAGAAATATCTTGACACTGGTTTATAAATAGAGACGGTGCCAGAGTGGACCGTACTGAACAGCCAGTTATCGCTAGAGATAGAGCGACCGAGCGACCACATGGGGGGCACGAGGCCGCCTCGTGAATCTTCGGCAACCTTCGGCATCCAACAATGGAACAGCTGTTTGGTCAGCGAGCATGGCGCCCGCCGCGCCGGCGACGGATGCAACGAATGAATATATATGATCCTTCGATAGTTATTGAAAACGAGAATAATGCCTGAGCCTAAGACGCGTACTATTTCCAACAGTTTCATTAAAAAAATTTAAACGAAATTAATTTCTTCCTTGAACAATTTTTGTGTACCTCAACAAAGAGTGGAAAACAAACGCAACTATCATAGTTTATTATTGAAATATGAAGCGAAAACGTTAGTTTAAGCAAAATACAAAAATTAAGCAAAATTTCGATTCACAACATTTTAAGTACGGTATGAATCATTACTTTGAAACTTGATCGAGAGAAACAAGTTGGTCTTACTAGCTTTCAGATTAATTTTGTTGGAATCAGATTAGGCCATGTTTGATAAGATATAAAAAAAGACCAGCTTTCGCCTACATGAGGAAGGCCCAATAGTAGATTTTTCTGTTGACGTACGAAACAAATTGCTTTATTTCTACAGAATAATAAACGCTTACTAGGCCCTTTAAGAAATCGAAAGTGGGGTTCCAGAGTTGGCAGTGTTGTATAGATGTTTTCAAGTCAGCTGAGAATCTATTTATACAGTTATTTACTCGCGGAGTAAAGAAGAATTATGCACGCTACTGTGGGAGCAGTTTCGCGAATAACCTCGGCCACCTCCTACCCAACAAAACTATTTTGATAATTATTATGTCTAATAATTCTGTTGTAGTCTTTAAGTAGAACAGACAACAGAATCAGTTTTTTCTCACTAGTACAACGGTACAACCAAGTTTTTCAACACTTTTAAGGTGTAGTAACAACCCTTACAAGACCTAAGTAAGGACCTCTTCTTTGTACGGTGCTTTCGCCCTCATTGAAAACCCCTTAAAACTTATAATTTTGAAAAATCCGTTCTTAGCGGATGCCTACACCCTAAAAGTAACGTCCATGCGAAATCTCAAGATTAAAGGTCAAGTAGTTTGGGCTGTGCAATTATAAGCGAGTGATATTTGACAAATTTATAGTAGATTATAATAAAATACACCCCTCGACGTGATGCGGCCGGACTGTGCCTACGTGTCGGTGGTGGCGACGTTGACTGGCACAGTCACCGCTGGACCGCCGCCACATCTGTCATGTTTCGACACCTCCCGCCACAACATCTGATCGATCGACTGGCTATGAGATGTTAACATAACTCAACAAACTATTATTTTATCAGTTACAAAAAAAGTTGCTGGTATAGAAACGCGCCTCTTATGGAACATAAACCGGCCGAATGTTCTTTAATCGGGTTTAGAATGTCAGCTTTCACAAAAGTTTGTAGCCTAGTTTGTTTTTCATCCACAGCAGTAATAGTTAAAAAAAACTATTTTCACACATGACTGTAAATAGATGCGAACTCACTTATCCCTTCATACGGAACTGTTACAATGGGCATTGGTGTGTGATTTCGGTATATCGATGGGTGGGGCAAGATTTTCGGACCTCTACGCTGTAGCTCAACTTCAACTCCTCTCTCCAACCAATTTAAAAATATGTTAGACGCTGAGTTTTATAAAAAAATATTTGCGATTTAACAGCTACGAAATGTTTGAGAAATTTACCGACAGCGATACAGCTGAGAGATTTAAGGCGGTCGTGGTACTACAAAGATATTTGAAACACGCGAGAGATTCGTCTGCCATGAAACGACTGAGATTACCGAATGCCCACAATAATAATCGTGAAATTTAATCCCCGCAAGAAATTTGCCGATCGCTGTAGATCCTAGAGATTTGTGTTGAGATATAAACAATATTTTTTGCTGTAAATAATCTAGACAATTGGCTTTGAATTCGAGATTGGTTACATGCAATGCGATCGATATTTTTGATGGCCGCTTCAAAACCGACATATTTAATGGTCATTACGACCAAGAGTTTGTTTGCCGCAATACAACCGATTTTTGCGGCCACGATACAGCCTAACCAAGAGCTGTTACATGTGGCGCCGTACCGAAAAATTATGGGGGGAAGGTTACCCGATTTTGCCAACTCTTGGTCCCGAATTCCCCTACTCTTGAATCTGAATTCCGAACTGAAATCATTAAATTTAAACACAAACTAAATCAAATTTAAGTAAACTGGACTGGAGAAATAATTTTTGAGCACACTACCTTAAAGACCTAAGGTTGGGGGATTTGGTCCTCCGAAATTGCCATGCGTAATCACTGGATGCAGAAAATGTCATGAGCCTTGCGTCTGTGCGTGATCTTCATGTTTTTGAATTAAAGCTTATAAACTACAAATTGAATAGTACATATATTAAAATACTTTTAATGTATCAAACGCAAAAATTATATTTACTTTGACCAGTTGTACGGTAGGTTACCAAAACTATAGTGGGGGATCCAAGAGCTAAAAGTAAGAGCATGGAAATTTTATAATTTTTTAAGTAGGATTAGTTTATTTCAGTAATTTGAATTCGACTTTAAAATTACCGAAAAATTATCTTCTATATTATTAAAAGAATTTCTGGGATTTTCTCCAGAGCAAATCGACCCCTAGAAATTAATTTTTCCACACATATTTGGTATCAAATTAAAGCTATTACTCTCTAGATGTTCCTTTTGCGGGTTTCGAAAATATCCCATTAAAAGCCTTCACACAGGAGGCTTTTGAAATTTCAGCGAAAGTGCTACTATCTGTGGGAGAACCTGTGAACCTTTTCAAATTTACATTTGTTAGTAACCAAACAGATGATTCGAAGTAGTTCCAGAGATTTGCCACATAACGCAGGACAAGCAAATGTCATTATGATTTTGATTTTTTTTTAATATTGAAGTTTTTTAAGACAACAGAAAATGAGGAAGAGAGAATTTGCCATATTGAAACTAAGACTAACAGTCTGTAGCCTAATATATTAATTTACTGTATTTATTTTCTTAAAAAGCAAACTTAAAAAGGAACATAAGTAAATAGGAGGTGCTCTGGAGATGGAATTTTATAAGAAACTATTGACAGTGAAGACACATTGATACATGTTTCAACACATTTATGCATGTTTAATGTTTTGAGCTTTAACATATCAATATTAGTTGAATGTTAACCTAAAAATTTCAACTTTTAAAACACATTATAAATTTAAAACCTGTATTTTGTAAATGTAGGGCCTACTTGGAATGGGATATTAAAGTGTTAACGGTTAGCCTACCTATTTTACTCGATTTTGAAATGTACTAATAACAATATGCCTAAATTAATGAGGGCTTTTTAAAGATAGTTATGTTATTTGCTTAGGTAAAAATCTGCCAAACATGTATTTAATATGCGAAACAAAAAGCGGGTCTGTTTGAAAATTTAATTCTTTGGCCGTTATGTGTGTTGAATAATTTGTTTTTATAGCGAATGGCTATTTTAGAGGCGATTTTATAAATGTTATTTAGAGATTAAAGTTGATCAGTAAATCAGTGGTTTGTCCATCTTCTTACCGATTGTTATTAAGTCCTAACAAAGAAACAAGACACAAAAATACAATGATGCAAGACACTGACGCGTAAATGTTGTGTAGAATTAACTCTAAAACAGAGACACGAAGATGCGCCAAGCAATGAAGATCCATATAAACTAACCCCCATTTAATGTGAAATGAGTGCTGACGCACTGTCGAAATTTCAAAGTGTAGAACGTACAAAAGTGTAAACATGGACTAAAGCAGGTGAAATAAATGAACTTCTCAAATTCCGTGAGGAATTTCTGACCCATATTGAAGTTTCGAGTATAAAGTAATAAGTAATTTTTAGAAGTTTGCCCCGATGAGAAGTTTAATTACTGGTAATTACTTTTTTTTATTAGTGCTATGACATAAAACATTTGTAGGAAACTAAAAAATCACAAAAATTCACACAGTTCATCATTGAAAAGTATTTTACGCTGCAAAACTCCATTCATAATCAACAATAAACTAAAGCCTACTTTACCAAGTCGTTTTTATAAGTCACGAAGTGACGCGGGCTGCTAGTAAATTATTATAAATTATGTTCTTGCAATTTACGTTAAATTTCAGTCCAATTTTGTCAACTAGCAGGCTGGAAATTTCTAACATTTTTATTTTCAAATTTTAGGGGGGAAGCTCCTAAATTTTAAGGGGGGACACGAAAAGTCCGTGAGATTACAGCAACAAAACTACCGAGAGAATCGCCGATCGTGATAGTAAGATTGAGAGATTTTCCGACCACGAATTAATAAACCGTTTCGGTATAGTTATTAAATTTCAATTCTAAATTATTGGAGGGACAAGTGCTCTATGCATATGGAAGTAATTTTCTTAATACTCGTAATAAGGTTATGCTGCTCTCTTATAAATTCCACAAATTACAAGGCGCCAAGGCGCCAACTCCACAAATTCTACAAATTCTACAAATTATTGTAGGCGCCCATTCACGCTCGTGCTCCGCGTACAGTGCAACGTCAGAAAAAAGTTGTTCATTATTGGGCAGAATTTATAAATAGGTAAATATCCTTATATATCTAGCTGGGATAGATATGCTGGATAGCTGGGTCCAGTTTCGAACTTAAACAAATTTTTATCTTAACTTCGCTTAACACCAGATTATGACGCTAAAACTTTAGGTCTGTATTACCATGCAGCTTTCCATTGTAAAACATTAAAACCCGAAGTTAATTTATTAATAAATAACTAACCAAGTATAATTTACCAGCCCCTTTGACCTTTATTTACTAGCTTTTTCGACCTTTTAAAAATTATTTTTTTAAAGCTGTAAATTGTCAAATAGATTTGGCAAAGAATGTTTTGCGCATGGTGCGGGAGAGCTCCACGGGAACCTGACGCAGCCGCAGCGACTGGATTCCACACACATCTATAATATATCTATATTCTATAATTTGTTCGTACGGAGAAAATGCGTGCGTCCAAAGTTCAGTGGTCCACACGGCCTGAGACATGCCTGAGACACACGGCTCCGGACCAGCGTCGCGTCGTCCATGCAGCGGGCCACGGGGCAAAGTTTTTACCGCACGCCCAACTTCCTCTAGTTTAGTTCCTCGTCTGCCTTCAGCCGCGTTTACCATATACAACTGTTTTTTTTATTATTTTTGTTTGTAAAACATGTTAAATACAACCTTTGTTGTAGAAACTCGACCAAACATGTTGAAAAACAAAAGTTCATAGAAAACCAATATCGTTTATCTATCCGACACGACTCGGTGCAGGTCCCGATCGACGGATAAAGTATTTATTACGAAAAAAGTCAGAGCATGTCCTTTTGCCCTATGCTTAACATGGGACGACCAAAAACTTCTTTTGGACCTTTAAAATGGATTAAAACATAGAAATATACTATTACGATCGACTTTTCTCTGTTTTAGCGAATTTCCCCTATAGGGAAGAAGCTATTACCGTAGGTCTCATGGTAAGACCTAAGCTCGGGACCACTATAACTTTTCGTTTTGGGGCCCCCAGAAGCAAAAAACACTATTCGTTCGAATTTATATATATATATATATATATATATATATCTATATCTATCTATCTATATATATATATATATATATATATCTATGTGTCTGTTAGCACGATAGCGGCCGCAAAAATGGTCCGATCTTTATGAAATTTGGTACGGACATGTAAAGTGGTAATCAATTGGACGAGTTCGTGAACCAGCCCGATCGGACCACCGGAAGGGGGGGTAAAGGGGGATAAACCCCCCCAAAAAAAGGGTTTTTTGAGTTTTTTACATAGAAAAATAAAATTTATCAAATTTTTGTGGGCACCATTGAATTCAGCTGAAAAAAACAAATAATTTAGTATTTTGAATCACTGCTCTATGCCCATTGGTTACCGAGATATTGAAAGTGGTAAACACAGTACGTTGTCCCAATGTTAACCTTATGGGAAATAAGTAAAATTCTATATCTCGCTTATTTCTCAACATATCTTGATAAAACTTGGTAAATGGCTTCTTCTAGTTCAGATCTACTAAATATTGAATTAAAACCATCCAGTTTTAATATACCTGTAGCAGCAAACCTGCATACTCATTTCCCATGTTATTCTTATGGAGCTTAACAAAACATGTCAAATCTTGCTATGTTTGCTTGAAATACGTTGTTTTGCATTTGAAATTCGCTGAGTATGCAGGTCTGCTGCAACGGGGGTATTTTAGTTATTTTTCTTCGTTTTTATTCAGGTTTCACCTCAATAATAGTTTTTTACTCCAAATAATACCGAAAAACTAGGCTAACTCGGGAAACGGCCTGTACGTATATCTTTTTGAGACCATTATTCTGATAATAGTCAACCAATTGCAAAAAAATTTCTGTGCGTATAAGTTTTCAACCTAGAGAACATACTACATTTAGCTATAGCCTTGTTGAACCCCTCAAAATGCATTTTATTGAGGGATTAGACTTTCTCATGGAATTAAATGGAAAATTCAGTTTTTCAAATATACAATTAAAACTATTAACTTGAGAAAAAAATATTAAATACAAAAAAGTTGTATTTTAAAATTATCTTTCAAACAAAAAAAGGTGTATCAAGATCGGAATACTATTACCGGAGTTATAGAGCAATTTATTAATGTAATGGCGGCCATCTTCAATGGCTGATATGGTGGTGTTCTACACGAATTCGAGATTGGATCTTCGGACAAAAATACTTCTACTGGTGTCTTCTATACACATACCAAGTGGCTAAGCTGTATCAAAGAGTGCAAGGTTTTGGTGAAAATTTACGCTAACCACACGTACTATAATCAGTTACATGTTGCTACAGAGCGGAATCTTGTTATCAGCTTACGCTAATCATACATTGTAAAAGAAAACACTTATACAGACTGACATAGAATATCTACGCTGTACGAAGGCCACTGGCTGCTTTTGCTTGACACCAGCCAACTATATTTGCCAAAATCCACGTCATGTACAATCCTATATCATAAATGTAGTACAACTTTGATAGCAGAGGCCACTGGGATCATAGTGTGGTAGTTAAAATTTTTTTAAGAGCCTGTTACTATCGGTAATGATTTTAAATAACGAGCTAACCTAAACCATTATTGTTTAAGCTGTTAATTACCCGATTCTTTTGATCAAAGTGTCGTTCGATTAGTCGATTTTGATTCATGAATTTCTCCTTTTATTGTTATCCCAACGGAATTTTATTAACAGCGAAGCCTTTCTTTAAATTAAGCACTACATTTTCAAAACGGCTGCCATCTTGAAATGGCTTAAGGCTTAATGGCACTTAGCTTAATTATTCCTTGTATTAAGGCACCTGATCGTGCCATTAGCGAACCTCTTTCTACCTTGAGTTGTTCCAAAGTTATCAAAACATTAGTAAAAAAACGCACACAGACAGGCAGAAAACTATACTAGGACTCCAAGCTCCAAGACTCATACGTTATAAGAATATGTTTTTCTTGATGCAAACAATCCACAAGTGGTCTTCAGAGAGTTTGGGAACGCCCCGTATAGATTGGTGAATGTGTAGATTGATGATATTTCAAGATTTGCCCCCGCAAATTTAAGGGCGCGGTTTAATGCGTATGTTTACAGAATTTCTTCAGAATTTGCGTCTTTTATGAGGGTTACGCCCTACAGCCCTTCAAAGGGGAAGTCTATTCAATTTATTGAAGAAATATTGAAGAATATATTTCAATTCTTATTGAAGAATAAAATTTCAAGAAAAGCAACTGATTGGAGTAAACATAGCAAGCGTGCAAGTGAAACTGGAACGGCAACCTCTCCAAAAAGAAAAAAGGGAAGGAGTTTGTATTTACTATTTTTAAGTAAAAGTGAGCTTATTAGCGAGTTGCTATTTCCAAGTTCCTGTGAGGTGGGCTTGGGCAAGGCCGCGCACAATAATTAGCACAGCAAGGTTTGAGCCCACTTGCGCTATTTCTATCGCAGAATGCTTATCCCATTCATTCATTCGCTTTGCAACTAGACTAATTTAACCACATCTAGGTTTTATGAATTTCGTAACTCACCGAGTACCAATTAAAATACAGCAGTAATTTTTGTGTTCTAATTTGAGGTTTGTAAATAAAATTATCGCGGCGTCAAGTTTACTTTTTAAGCATAAATTTTATGTTTTGCCTGCAATTTATGTTTGTAGACTGGATTTTGAATATATATAAACAATTATAAACAATTACTTCTTGAAATTTCTCTTGCACCGAAAGATTAAACTCTGAGTTACATAACCTAAATCATAGTCATAGTTCTCCATCCAGGGCGACATAGCACGGGAACCTAACGCAGCCGCAGCGACTGGATTCCACACACATCTATAATATATCTATAATCTATAATTTGTTCGTACGGAGAAAATTCGTGCGTCCAAAGTTCAGTGGTCCACTGAAGGGCATGGGAGCTTATTCGAATCAAATTCGGACCGAATAAAATCCAGAGTGCATCCGTGAAGTGCCACTGGAGACACACGGCTCATTCAGCCGTGTCTCCACTTCGCCGTCTCTCCTCTTCGCCTGTAAAGTTTTGATATCTACAGTCTGTATACTTCAGGTTGGCCGATGGACCCGGGACTACCTGCGGCCACTCCTATAATCCCTTGCCGCGTCCGCCGGGCGGTCCGATGCCTAGGCGATGAGTCACCTACTGGCTGTGTTTATACAATGGTGCAATTTTTTAACAGAGTAATAATTTTACATTTTTTTAAATGCATTTGAAATCTGCTAAAAAAGTTACGAAAAATGATATAAAACTCGACCTGAACAATAAAAGTTAGGCAAGTTTTAAGCTATAAATGAAAAGTATTGGAACTGTTTGGGAAAAGTAAATTAACCGTAGAATTGGTTATTAATAGTAACCCTTTTTACTGAGATATAATAAGCCTAATACGAATTACAATAACAATCAGTCAAAACGTTATACACAATATGCTATGTACAATGAAAAATACAATACAATACAAATCCTACACATCAATAAAAAACAATACTGTACAAAAGATTTTAACTATTAAACCTACAGTGGTCTGAAATTGCTTCTGATCATTTCACTTGCAAGATGTCTTCTTAAAAATGGATTCTTGTGTTCTCTCTGCAAGAGAAAAAGGTAATTAAGTGAGTAAGTAAGTAAAAAGTAAGCTACGATTTTTCGTAACCAAATTGACAGACGAAAAATTGAAAACCATTTATTTATTGAATTACACTTTACGTTTAGCAAAGTTGTCAGCTGACAAAATTCCATTATGCTAGAAAAACATCTTGCAGAACTTTTTAGTTTAATGTCTAGAGAGGTGTTTAACAGAGAGTTTTTGCCATCGACGGTAAACGTTATTTTTAAAGTAAGTAAGTATGTAAAAAGTAAGTTACGATTTGTTTGTAACCAAATTGACAGACGTAAAATTGAAAACCATTTATTTAATTTGACTTAACGTTTAGCAAAGTTGTCAGCTAAAAAAATGAATTAAGCTAGAAAAACATATTAGCAAACTCACGGTAGTTTATGATTACTATAATTTTTATAAATAATAATATGTTTGTTTACATTCTAGTATTTTATTAAGTATAAGTTTTTATAGTTTTCAATATTTTTAAATAATTTCATTTATTAAAACTGACTCAACAAAACTGATAAAACTGTTTTTTTTTTATATAAGGGAAATAACTTACTCATTCAAGCTGAGTGACTCCCAAGTCGTCTTCCTCATCGCTGTCCCAGTCGCTGTCATCCACATCCGAGTCCCCTGGAGCCAGGTTTATGATAAGTTCCTGCACACTGGTATCGTCGAGACCTTCACTGAGCCAATCGTTGTCCATTTCAGTCTTCACGTGATTGACACATTTTTCCCAGGTTTCGGGGGGATCGGAGTTCACAGCTTCCATGAAGAGTGTCTGAACGTCTGACAACTTGAATGTAGTGTTCTTTGATGCTACGTACCGCTTCAAATGGCCCCATACCATTTCAATGGGGTTATAATTACAATGATATGGTGGAAGCCTGATTACTCTAAATCCTAGGTCAGCAGCTTTCTTGTCAATGACAGAGGAAGTAAGCTGAGGCTTATGAAGTTTGATGAGATTGTACAGTTCAGGCTTACGCATATCTGGAGTAAATGGTAATCCACGGTTATGCAACCAGTCAACGTACTCCCCTTTTCTGGAAGATGTTGTTGGTGCTGGATTATCCACCCGGGAATGATAGGGGGCATTGTCCATCACTATTGTAGAACCGGCTGGGATTGATTTTATCAACACCTCAAAAAACCAGCCTTCAAAAACTTCGTGGTTCATCTCCTCGTGGAAATCAACTGTCTTTTTCGATTCAAAAATCAATGGTGGTGAGTTTATCCAACCCCTGTGTCCTCCTGCGTGGCATATAATGAGTCTTTTCCCTTTACCGAGCGGAGCATTTAAGTTGCAATCAGCTTTATCGTCCATCCATCCCACCTCCTTTGTTGAGTTGGCGTTAAGCCACGTTTCATCAAGGAAAACTACATTTTTCACATCAACATTTTTCATTTTTCTTAAAAATCTACACCTAGATAAAGCAATACTAGGTTTTTCCATTAGCAGTTTTCTTTTGTTAAGCTTTTTCCAGCGGAAACCAATATCTTTCAACAATTTGGATAACGTTCGTAATGAGCCACTGAATAGACTTGCCTCACGAAGTGTGACCTGAAGTTTTCGGAGCGTTGGTACTTCTTTGCGTTTGTAATAATTTACCACGTGCCGACGAATCGCAGTTTTGTCAAAATCGTCCATGAGCGAGAACCGTGACTCCTTGTGCTTTTTCTTTTTTGGCGTTTGAAGAACAGGAGTCGAGTGAATACATATAGCTACAGCTTCTTGTTCAGTTGCTTCTGCCAAGTCCAGTTGAATGTCACTAGAATGTGATGTATCAGCGCCAACACTAACACTTTTTAACTCCGCCTTTATTCTTCCCACGGTCCGTATCGACACCTGACACGCTTCGGACACTCTTTCGACAACTTTTTTTACGTCTGTTAACGGTCCTTTGTTGTCGCGTTCTAGCTCGAAATACTGGAGGACTGACGCAATTATCGTCCGAGCTTGGGAATGATAAACTTTACCCCGTTTCTCTGAAGGAGGCATTACATACGAATTTACGATGAACAAATTAAATTGACTACTTTTAAAATTGTATTCACTAAACGTCAAGAAATGTAATTCTAAATAAGCGCAAAAACACGCATAGCGACTTGCCGAATTTTACGTACCGTACTCATGATGTGCACCCCTTGGCGGTCACTACACACACTGGTTATATATTTGCAGTTTTACTAAATGAGTCACAACCCCTATTTTAGAAACAGTATGAGTCATCTAGGACCAGACTTGTTTACAGATTTTCTCGTTTATTAACATTAACATTGTCATACCCTTATCAGATTAAATATTATTTTGTTGAGGTCGAGTTTTATATCATTTTTCATCACTTTTTTACCAGATTTCAAATACGCTTTTACAAATGTAAAATTATTACTCTGTTAAAAACTTGTACCATTGTATAAACACAGCTAGTAGGTGACTCATCGCCTAGGCATCGGGCCGCCCCGACGGATGCGGCGAGGGATTATAGGGGTGGCCGCAGGTAGTCCCGGGTCCATCGGCCAACCTGAAGTATACAGACTGTATCTTATGTGCCAAAATATTTAGTTGGCACAGACGGGTAGTCTTAAGAAAAAATCCCGTGATAACCTTAATAGTTTCATGTTTTTCCATAATAGTCCAGTAAATACATACGAATATATTGGGTTGTTGTGGAAAAGGTCGGGTAGTTGTCATTTTTGGATATGTTGAAAGTGTTGAGCTGATAGCATAAAATTCAAATTTTCGACCTCGAGTTTCCACGGGTAGCCACAGGGCGCGCCACCTTCTGGTACTTTTTCCACATCTGAGCATAGATATACAGGGTGTCCCGAAATTATGGTAAAATATTTTAGTATATGATAGTACAGGTAAAAATAAGAAAAAAAAGTTCATATAAACATAGGTCCAAAAGTGCTTAGTTTTCCGTCTGTGTGTCTGTTTGTGATTTTTACATATTTAATCATATCTCACGAACCTCTTAACGTATAAACTTCAAACTTGGTACATGGATGACCACTATTAAGACCTATTTTTGTAAGAAGTATCAAATTTCTACTTTGTTTTATTTCGAAATGGCGACTGTTTTTTGTTTTCAAAGCTAAATATCTTAAAAACCGTAAATTTTAGAAAAATTATACAAGAGACAAAAAAGTTGTGAAATTTAATCCAATTAACGCTGATATTAAGATTATGATGATCGAACTACTAATAACGGAGAAATTTTAACTTTTCTGAATAAAGACATGTTCCTTTAGAACAAACTGTCAGAAATTTCCATGTTTTTATTTGAAAAAATTAAAATTTCTCCGTTATTAGTAGTCCGATCATCATAATCTTCATGTCAACGTTAATTGGATCAAATTTCACAACTTTTTTGTCTCCTGTATACTTTTTCTAAAATTTACGGTTTTTAAGATAGTTAGCTTTGAAAACAAAAAACAGTCGCCATTTTGAAATGGTACAGAGTAGAAATTTGATACTTCTTACAAAAATAGGTCTTAATAGTGGTCATACATGTACCAAGTTTGAAGTTTATACGTTAAGATGTTCGTGAGATATGATTAAATATGTAAAAATCACAAACAGACACACAGACGGAAAACTAAGCACTTTTGGACCTATGTTTATATGAACTTTTTTTCTTATTTTTACCTGTACTATCATATACTAAAATATTTTACCATAATTTCGGGACACCCTGTATATATCCATGCATGAAACAGAAATTTATCAAAATAAAAAATTTAAACAATGCTCTCTACCCGTCACGCCTTTGCGAGATACAGTTTTGGCTCTAGATTAAAAACATTCCTCTTTTCACCGCCGTTTGACCCGCACTTCCGCCGCCATCGCCACCAGAAATACATCGCACTCGAGCGGTAAACAAATTGAATTCTGCCACTTATAGAACAGAACATACAAACACACACATGACCTCCGCTGGGATTCTGATTTACCCGAGTCAGACGTCAGACATATCATTCGATGGTGCTGTAAAACTCAACTTCAATACCAAAGCTAACCGATGTTGATGAGGAAAGTGATTTTGGCTGTAGTAGATGCCTACCTGTTCTTTGTGAACCAGGATTAAATGAATCCTGCCCTGATTTTCATATAAAGGGAGGTACAAAAATATAATGCACTGCTGAAAATTAATTACTTAGATTTTTTAAATGGTCAAGTATGAAAAGGAATTTTATTGATCAATACAACTGGTATTGCCCACGGTAACTAGAAGTAGAGTATTATTTTAAGTTTTATTGGTATACCGGCCCATGCAACATTTAGTGGTATTACCGGCGGTAAATGCACACTTTTAAGGACCACCGAAAGTTTGTATTTAAACATGTTTGTCGTCTAAAAATTTATTTTAAAGTATATTAATTACTTGACACATTTAACTGCCATGATGATTGTTAGTGTTACTTATAAATCGCAGCACTATTATTTGTACAGAGGCTGGTGTGTGTCTCGCTATATATAATTCATATGTGCATGTGTGTAATTTAAAGGTTCATTAAGTGTATCTCCCTTAATTAAATATAATTATTAGCATAACTATCAAGACATCTAACTAATAGACATGTATTAACTGATACAATATTGAGAAGAATTTTCATGGTAAGCGTTAAACCAAAAATATTTACTAATATCAAAGGAACTCTGGAGAAACACAGGGCTAGGGACAGTGTATTTGTTTTAGAAAATCACGTGATGCCAATGAATACATAACACTAGTGTTATGTATATTTATTGGTGATGCTCAGTCGAGATATTCTTGGGGCAAAATCCGTTCCTGTGTGATGGAAATGATTTCGCCGGTCCATATTTGAACTGAACAAACAAGAAAAACATTGAGTTTGCACATGTGCGTGTTATGTGCTGAAGTATGTTTGTAACATCATTTTGCTATTTTTATACGTAAATACAGTTCGGTTAAGGACTTTGAACTTGCATTAGTAATCATCGAGTAGCAGAGAGATAGACAGAAGTTAAATTAATACAACTTTTATCACGCCAAAGACCAATGAAACGAGCATCGTACAACAAGAAACGAACCACGAATTTTTGAAATAGGACATTTACGAAATTACAAATGAATTACGAAAAGGGAGAGGAATTTAAATTGAATGGGGTGGAAGGAGCTTAAATTGTCCACATTAAAGTCACAAACCCTAAATATTTGAGCTTAACACCCCCCAAAAAATGGAAATAGGGACGTCATTTCTTCCCCTACTAGGCCTAACTTTGTCAATCAGATACAGAAAATAAAAACTCTATAAAAATATCAGGAAATTAGGTGATAGTTAATCGCCGGCGCTGGAGTCTAAATCCCCACATCTACAGTAGGCATCATGCTGTGATTAGAAAAATTGAACTGTCTAAAGAATCGGTTATTTTGTACTACATTTTTGGGAGAGGGTTTAGGGTTTAAAATTTATTGTAGGTCTCCTCTGTATTTTTTATTAGAAAATAATAATTTGGGCTCATATGACCCTCTTAGATCCCAAAACTCAAAATTTAGGATGTTTAGGTGCCCCACAAAAGCGGGCGAAGATGACCTCGGATATTTTTTCAAAATGAACTTTTGAAAAATATCATTGGAAGGAATCTTACCACAAAATTTGAAGAAAATCGGGACAAAAATTGCATTCACTAGTGCCGAAATTTACATGTGGCCCTAGTGTAAAGTCTTGAATATATTGTCTTTTGGCCTCTGAGGGCGCTGAAACGAAAAGTTATCCATGATCCCAAGTCCCAGAGCAACGGTGCAGGTCATGCCAATAACTCACTCACTATTCCTTAGGAAATTCACTCATGAAGTTTTAGGTATAACAATGATATAACGGCTTACGTAAGGACCTTAACAACGAATAACATTATGCAATATTTTAGATTACATATTACATGTTATATGTAACATATTAACATATTACAACATAAACATTAATAATTATTTAAAACATTGTTCAGCAGATTACTCAGTGTTTATAAGTCCACCGACATGTTGCGTATAAATTATAACAAGCCAGATATTTTATCAAAATTATAATTAAATTCATTATGAATTGAAAATAGTGCTAATTAGAGCAAAACCACTTTTACCTTAATACCTTTAATGCTTCTTTAAGACCGGGACGCAACAAGGCCTTATTTTCTATCCCGAGGAAAGTTAGCAAATTTCTTTTCCATATTTTACATCGACGGGGGTTACAAAAGAAAATCAGGGGTTTGCCATTTTCGTATGTATATTAACAATGTAAGATATCTATCTTATGTGCCAAAATATTTATTTCAATACGACGAAACGCATTTTGTTGTGCGTCGAACAACTAACAACAAAAACATTTTCTACATACAAATATTTCTGTTCGAAATTTGAACAAAAGTTAAAAAATACATTTTCACTTTTCACTGATAATACAAAATACGAATCATGGTGTGTACAAACCTGTAAACTCGAGTTTGACGTTCACTCACAACAACACACGCACCGACTACGGGCACTACAATACTACATAACGACAAGGTTATGGCAAGGACGTCTGGTAGACTACGCTGCGCATGCGCGAGCCGGTGACCCGCCAAACGTATCTCATCTCCAGCTGATCAAATGAGACAATTAAAACAGCTGTTTACTATCCATTACCACCAGCCTGGAACTTGCTAGCGCTTGTATTGTTGCGGGTCACGTGATATCGTCGTCTTCGCTATCGTGTTTGTATACGTTTGTTTGTCGTTTGACTCATCGAATAGAGTCTCAGATGTTTGTTTGAAATGCTATTTTTAAGGCGTTTTTCCAAATTTTTACTGCCTGCAAAAATTTTAAAGAAATATCTTAGAATTTTACAAACTCAATTCCCGGTAGCTCTAGATGGCTTGACACCTTGTTTTAGCAGCAAGAAGAGCGTATCTTTTTAGCATGAAGGAGAAGGACAATTATTTGTAACCTATTTCCGTTTTTAAGACCTTAAATAACTAGCGCTGCTCGTCAGCAGTTTTAATTAAATATATTATTTCTTATTAAATACGCTAGGGTGTTTTAGTGATCATAACTCCTTCCATAGTTTTGAACTGATTTTAATAATTTAGATATTGTTGCAGAGATCTGCGAGAAGTTATGCATTATACAAAATTTATGGAGGTCAGTCTTGAGAAAAAAGCCTGTGATAACCTAAATAAATTCATATTTTCCATTATAGTCCAGTAAATACAAACGAATATATTGGGTTGTTGTTGAAAAGGTCGGGTAGTTGTCATTTTTGGATATGTTGAAAGTATTGAGCTGATAGCATAAAATTCAAATTTTCGACCTCGAGCTTCCACGGGTAGCCACAGGGTGCGCCACCTTCTGGTACTTTTTCCACATCTGAGCATAGATATATATATCCGTGCATCAAACATAAATTTATCCAAATAAAAAATTTAAACAATGCTAAATGCTCTACAATTTGAGTAGCTTTGACAGATCAGTAGGTATGGTCCTTCAGAGATAAACAATTTTTTTCCATTAGATGAACATAAGTCCATTTGATTAACATGGGAAATTCCAAAGATTTTGGAGGCCAATAGTTGAGCCCTAAATAGTTAGGACAAAATAGATAGCTTATTAGTTATATTTTCCATAGAATATTACCTTATGTTCAGTGCTAAACAGCCAAACTGTATTTGACTAATTAATATCAAACAAACTCATTCTTCCTCAGTAACTATTTGCATGCAATATAGAAAACTACAATATGTAAGTTAATTGGTTCAACGACAGGCCGTTTAGCATTGAATTTCGCATACAAAAGTACATTTGCAAGGAAAGTACTTCTAATCTACCCACTTTTGTCCTAACTTTTAGGGCGCAACCCTAGTGGCCACCAACATTTTTGAAATTTCCCTTGATAATTAAATCGAGTTACGTTATTAAAGTGGAAGAATTATTTTATCTTTGATCCATATCTCTGGGGTTATTAAAGTTAGAGACCTACAAAAACACTAAAATTGTAGGGAATTAAGTCTTCTTTAAATTAGTAATTTGATAAATTTCTGTAGGATGCGAAGTTTTATATGTAGGCCTATACATGTTGAAATTTGAAAAAAGCCAGATTGTGGTGCGCCCTATGGCAACCCGGAAAAGCTTGAGGTCAAGAACTTGGATATCATGTTGTTAGCTCAACACCAACAACATATCTAAAAATCACAACTACTTGGCCTTTTGTATATCTCAGTCACAGATTCTTCTGTGTCTCAGTGTATCATTTCACTGGACTATAAGAATTAACATTGGAATATAAATTTCAAGTGACACTGGAATAGGAATTTTAAGTGTGCTGATTATATCAAAAATTTTTTCAGCAGGTCATCTAAACAATAAGTAAAGGCTGTGTCACACTACGCTACTTAACTAGCAGCTATAGTGAAGTAGCAGCTACTAAGTAGCCAATGTGTGACATAGGCAGTAGCAGCTACTAGCTAGTGAAATTTTGCTAGCATGGAAAGTTGAAGATGTCCAACTTTCCTTGCTACTAGATAGCTGCTGCTGCTAGTAAAGTAGCCAAGTGTAACACAGCCTTAACTGGTGGGTATTTTAATTGTAATCAAAAGCAAATGTAACAGCTGTTCAGCCCTTTTCTTTAAATTTTGTCCTTAACCCTCGAGCGGTACAAATATTTTTAGCAAAAACCAGTATGGTTTTACACAGGGAAATTCGACATAGGATGCATTGACTGAGTTTGTTGAAATCCTGTATACAACTGTATTAATTCAAATAACAAAACCACTGCCCTTTTTACAGATTTTAAAAAGGCCTTTGACATGGTAAATCATGATTTGCAATTAAAAAAAACTTGAACGAATTTGGGTAAGGTATGGGGCTTTGAGTTGGTATGGATCTTATTTAGTTGGACGAATCAAGAGCTGTGTTAGTGAACCTAAAATGGTACTAAGGGGCAAGGCTCAGTGACATCAGGAACCCTTTTCCTAGTTTTCATTAATGATCTTTAGAATATACAATTTTTAGGTAAAATTACTGTTTTTTCAGATGATGTCGCTTTTTTTTATTCAGATGTCAACAGTGATTTTATTTTAAACAAACTTTCTTCTGATATAAAATTACTATCAAATTGGTGTGCAGCAAATTTTAAGGTTTTTAATGTTTCAAAAACAAAATACATTAATTTTGGTGCAAGAGGTTTTGATTTCAACCGAGAAATCATTTTTCATAGTAGTAAATGCACTGTAAAGATATGAATCACCTTTGTGTCTGTGGGACCTTAGACAAAGATGAATCTTTTAAATATTCGGGATTTCATGTTGATAAAAGATTGGATTGGAGAAAGCATATTGAAATTGCAAACATATCGATAGAAAAAATATTCGTAAATTTTACTATCGCAGAAATATACTGGACAAAGACTTTCGACGAATGTTACGTTTTTCTTTAGTACACTCTCGTTTACAATATGCAATACACTGCTGGGGAGAAACATAACAAAACTCTAACTGAAAAATTAAGTGTTTCATAAAATAATTTTGTTAAAAGTTAAAATTATAGTGAAAAAAAAACTTCATGATCATTCTTTTCCATTATACAAAGAATTAAACATTTTACCAATAAAACATTTATTTATTTTTAAGGTGCTTAGGATGTTTTATAAACGTAGTGGTAAAATAGTAAGTAAAGAATTATTGTACGAACAGACTTACTCAACATGGAATGTGACAATGAAAAATTTTAGAACGCCTAAGGATAGGAAAAGTTGTTTTAAAAAAAGTTTTGTATTTTTGGGACCAAAATGCTTCAACGAAATTCCAGCTGAAATCAAGAATAAAAAGAATTTCAATAATTTTACATATCACCTCAAAATTTGGCTTTTTACAAAAGAATTATTTATGAATCCTTAGAAATTTTAAAATAAATAATTTAACTTTTTGAGCACTTAAGAAGGAAAATATTCTGAGAAACTTGTTGGTTAAAATTGTTGTAATTTGAAGTGTTAGTTAATTTATTTATCTGTTTTTCTTATTTGTACAAAGGTTGCTTTAGTCATAACTATAGTTTCAGAGCAAACGTGATCATGGTGCTTGTAAATTTAAAATTACCTTAGATCTATACTCAACAACTTATCAGTGATGTGAGCAACTGATACTACAATTGACTTTGATTGCCATCAGAACTGGCGAGGATCACAGAATTATTCCTGACAAGCACTGTATTTTTAGTTGATTTGTAAAAAATTGATGGAATAAATATGATTTATGATAATTTATGATATTTAGCATACAAGATTTCAGAAAAGGGGCAATAAAGAAAAAAACAAAAGGGTAATGGTACATAATGTATAATAATTAATCTCACAAGAAACAAAATAAGTTTTTGTAAACTTACATAAAAAAATAGCTCATTAAAATATTCTTCATAAAAATTGATCATGATGTTTTTTTTAACCAATATTAACACAGAAAACAGTCTCTCAAACATTAATCATAGGGAAGGATAATATGAAACTTTAAAACTGGCTTGAGCTAAAGAGGCATACATTTGCGTTAATACAACAATTAATTAGTTGACAAAATGTATGATTTAAAAGTATCTCTATGTATTCTTAGGGTCACTAAGGCATTCACCTTAGCATTGCACCCTCATGTGCAAGCTCAAATTTTAATTTTTAAAATATTATTAAACACTTTTTGTTAATATGTATATCAAAAGATAATCTAAAACTTTTGGCTGATGAGAGGCTAGCTTTTTAACCTGAGATTAACTTATGATGTCTACCAAACCAAAGCCAGATAGACATCTGACCCGAAGTAGAAAACTCGGGTTTTGGCTCAGAAAGTTTCCACTTTATTAAAACCTAATTTGACAGAACTAGGTAGATCTTTTACTAGTATATGCATAAACTTTTATTCCTCATAATACATTAAAAATTATTATATTATGGAAGAATGTAACAAAGCAGATAACCTTAGGACATGGAGATAATATACGAAGGTTCTTTGAATGTACATATTATTTAGAGAATGATAACAAGTACAGTAAAGTATATCATATGCAAAGTGGAAAAGACTACTAAACAAAAAATTATAAAAGAGGCAACCTCCAACCCACCTTCTAGAATGATTTATAACATTTAAGGTATACTGTATATACATAATAAACAACAAGATTGACAATGTTCCTTTTGTGGCAATGTAAAGTACCAATATGAATTAAGATTAAATGGCTAATTAAGAGGGACATTGAATCTTGATGAGAAACTACAATACAAAACCCCTTCTTGTAAAAAGGTTCAACTATTGCTTAATATCCTGACAAGAGCCTTTCCCAGTTTTAGAAATTGTGTCTTACAGACAGTGTAAAATCAAAAACACATATTTCAGAACTTCTTTTTCGTAGAACATCTCAGGATCAGAATTCTAACTGAGTGTATCTATATTTTTTAAATTGTTTGTATAGTTAGAAATCACTTGGCGATTACAGCTCAATCCCTTGCATTGTCAGTACAATTTGTTGCATGTGTTTAAAGTCAATTGGATGCATGGTGTAAGGAAAAAAGAAAGGTGTGTGCAGGGTCAGCTGGTGTGACGTAGTTGGGCTCATACAACTAGTGCTTATGACAACTACAATACAAATCATTTAGTACAACTCAATCAAAATATTTTGTGTACAGTCATAGTTCCGCAGTCAAACTGCTAGGTCCGCTAGATCCTCGAGCCCAATTACGTCATACCAGCTGACTGTGCACACACCTTTCTTTTTTCTTTACACCATGAATTGGATGGAGAATGAATAATCCTAAATAAATTTTTGATTGATTTTCAAAATAAATTGTTAATTATTCATAGAAGAAAGTTAAACAAACTGTAAAAATCATACCTACTTTTTCGTTTATATCTGACATGAAATAACTAAGGAAATGTTTATGTATTGTTTTGTTACAATTTATAACATGTTTGCTGAAAGGCACTCACAATTGAACGTACTCATAGCCATCTCTAGTAATAAGGCCGCAGCCTTCGACCTGGCAACGTCGCTTCTCATGGGTTTTTTGCATAGTAAAACCATTGACTTTCCCTGTCAGAACCAGCTCGTTTCAAGTAAACAAAAATGGTACCATAAGAGAGTATGGATAACCAAATCAGCTGAACCCTTAGGCGCGATGTTGCCATTTACTAGCGCCACGGCCTTGTACTAGAGATGTTTATGACGTACTCTTATCTTCTTGCTGCCATGCTCACCAGAGAGAGCTCTAGCTCCTTGCTGCCATGCTACATACATGCTCACCAGTGACTTCTCTAGCTACTTGCTAAACTGCTGCGTGCTCACCAGCAAGTGCTCTAGCTCCTTACTGAACTGCTACGTGCTCACTAGTGAGTGCTCTATCTCCTTGCTCAACTGCTAAGTGCTCACTAGTGAGTGCTCTAGCTCCTTGCTCCCGTGCTAAATGTTTACCAACCCACCTCATAATGCAACATGAGGAGTTTTTATGAGGGCATCAATGTGATCCGTACAATGTTTTTTTAACAGTTACTAGAGGACCCACGCTGCTCCGCAACAGTAAATTTTAGTACCAAGACAAATCAAATAATTCTACATTCACAAAATTAATGTTACATGCAATGCAGCTTCACAACTTCAATGAGACTTGCCCAACTTGCCTAAGTTGAAAAAGAGGTGCATGTAGCTGGGCCCGGTTATGTTGGAATTTCAGCAAATCAATTACACCACGATTTATTACCAAATTGGAGATAATTTGTTTCATGAAGGAAAAAGTAGGAATTTAATGAGATATTCTGTACTTAAGTTTTCGGGGCAGCGACATGTCAACCCGGCACATTCTACTTTTCAAACTAACTATTACCATCCTAAAATACCCCCGTTGCAGACCTGCATACTCAGGAAAATGCAAAAGAACATAGTTCAAGCCAACATATAGCGAGATTTGTCGTGTTTTTGTAAGCTCCATACAAATAACATGGGAAATGAGTATGCAGGTTTGCTCCACGAAATTGGAAATATGGGGGGTTTTAAACTATAATACATTAGATCTCATCTAGATGAAGCTACAAACCAAGTTTTATCGAGATATGTTGAAAAATAAGCGAGATATAGAATTGTACTTATTTCCCATAAGGTTAACATTGGGACAACGTACTGTGTTTATCACTTTCAATATCTCGGTAACCAATGGATATAGACCAGTGATTCAAAATCCCAAATTGTTTGTTTTTGGAGCGGAATTCAATGGTGCCAACAAAAATTGGATACATTTTGTTTTTCTATGAAAAATTCAAAAAACCACTTTTAGGGAGGTCTATTCCCCTTTTGCCCCCATTCCGGTGGTCCGATCGGGCTTGTTTACGAATACGTCCGATTGATTACCACTTTACACGTCTGAACCATTATTTCATTAAGATCAGACCATAAACGGACTCGGAAAAGAAAAACTTAATTTTTATATGTAAGATTTGTGTTGTTCGGAATTCAGCATAGTGCTTCAGGTATATCCAATCATAATAATCAATAGCTCAAATGAAAGCTGGTATTTCACTGAAGGTTCTTAAACTAAAACATACAGAATAACTTAATTAGAACTGGGGAAATATATCTTCAATTGATATTTTCAATTGAATTCAAAATTCGGGAAATAATCAAATTTATGTTTTTTGGTTGAGTAATACAGTTGATAAATGAATGCGAATGCTTGATGGCAAATCTGCGCGTGCATACCTTTGATTTAAGACCTCATTTATGAAAATCGGTCGAGTAGAAGAGCCTAACAGACTCGGAAAAGAAAAACAAATTTTTTTTTGCATTGTTCGGAATTCAGCAGAGTGCTTCAGGTACGTCCGATCATAATAATCAATAGCTCAAATGAAAGCTAGTGTTTCACTGAAGGTTCTTAGACCAAAACATTCAGAATTACGTAATTAGAACTGGGGAAATATATCTTTAATTGAATTCAAAATCCGGGGAATAATCGAATTTATGTATTTTGGTCGAGAAATAGAGTAGATAAATAAATGCCGATGCTTGATGGCAAATCTGTGCGTGCATACCTTTAATTTAATACCTCAATTATGAAAATCGGTTCAGTAGAAGGGCCAAACGAACTAGGAAAAGGAAAACCATATTTAACTCCCATAAGAAATGTACAGGGAGGAAATTGCTTTTGTGCATAACTCGAGTAATATGACAGATAAGTGAATGCGGTTGCTTGATGGCAAATCTGGACGTGCATACCTTTAATTTAAGACCTCAATTTTGAAAATCAGTTGAGTAGGAGAGCCGAACGGACTCGGAAAAGAAAAACCAAATTTTTTTAATATATAGATAGCTAATTACATAATAATAAAATACCTATACTATAAGGGTAATCAAGAGTACTACATTCCTCCTTATGAGCTATATGAACCCAAACAACAAGTAGAATCGACACAGGGAAGGTTATCTTTATTACACTGATTATAAATAAACAGTAACAGTAGTTGTGTTATGTTTCACTTATTGAGTGCACAAAATAAGGCAAACAGCAAAAACTGTGAACTCATAAAATTGTCTGCTAAACCTCAGATGGAATGACTAAATGAAATGTTTTGTTGAACTGTCAAAACTTTGTTTAAGTTTAAATAAAACATTTGTAAAAAATTTTTATTTCTTAAACATATGCGTATAGTTGATTAACTACCCAGACAAATAATAAACCATAATTTTGTTAGCAGTTCACTCACTCACCCGCCCTATTTGGTGCTCGCAATAATTGACATACATCATAACCATCTCTAGTACAAGGCCGCGGTGCTAGTAAATGGCAACATGGCGCCTAAGGGTTCAGCTGATTTGGTTATCCATTCTCTCTTATGGCACTATTTTTTGTTTACTTGAAACCAGCTGGCTCTGTAAGGGAAAGTCAATGGTTTTACTATGCAAAAAACCCTTGAGAAGCGACGTTGCCAGGTCAAAGGCCGCGACCTTACTACTACAGATAGCTATGCATACATACAACAAATTTAGTTAAAACAAATGACATGAACTGCTCAGAACAACTAACTGTCTGACCACTTGATCAAAGTTTTACACAACTTGCTACATATATATATTTTTAAATATGTATAAATAACATGAACACCTTTCAATTTTAAATGATGAATTTATTACTTCATAAAGAGAAATAACAATTTAAAAAACATAACTATCAAATAACTATCTGTATAACATAATTTAAACAATAAATTATAGTTGATTGAGTAAGGTCAATCAATTTTGTTTGACAAGTTGCACCACTAAAATTACGTCAAAACTGATATAAAAATGCATGTACAGTTCTGGCAACAGAATTAGGCGGATGGCAAAAAAATGGAAACTCCAGCTGTGTCAACCCTGGAAGTGCTGATCGGTCATTTGTTGGCTGACGTGGTCCGTTCCGTAGTGCCATCGGTCACAAAATGACCGATCGATTTTGCAGTTTTCCTTCAATCCATTTGGAGCGGAATGAGACTGACATTTGTACTGCCGTAAACAGCAGATTCTGAGCTTTCTTCCAATGTCGATTTCTAGATGTTTTGCTCTTTGCCTGTTTCTTTAAAAAATATGCAAACTGCTGCTTATTCGTCTGCTCTTTTCCTTCATGAAATTAGCCTTATCTAACCACATATATCGCGTTATAGGTTATCTTTAATAGAAAATTTTACTAAAATGCTTTTAATATTGCTAATTAATTGATTTGAATGCAGGAATAAGGTGAAATAAAAGTGATATGTGAATGTGTGTGCCCCATTGGATTTTTCATGCGATTTAATGGGAGATTGCGGGTTAGGCCTGACAACCATGGAGACGTACTTTCGTTCTATGATTCTTAAATATATTATTTTCAGTATTTAAGGTATAAAATGCATATATTTTTGTTCCTTATGATATTTCACACAAAATGGCTATTCCAGAAATCTTACAAAATTAAGTTAGTCATTTTATACAGAGGTTAAACATTGCATAGTATGCTAAATGTTTACAAAAGTTATGTTTTCAATAATAATTATTATTTCACACATGTTATAGATAATTTAATGCTGAAAAAAATGATATATAGCATAATATAATTGTATGAAGATGGTATATGTTTATACATTTTTTAAATTATGCTTGCAAATGTTATCAAAATGAAGCAGCTTTTGAAGAAATATAGTTGGCAGTTCCAGGGTTAATGACTTGATGTTAGAGACAGCTCCACTCCTCTACACATTTAAGTAGTTGGACATATTTTTAACAAATAGAAGCATATTCACTTGGGCACATTTTCCGAGTTTAGTTAAGGGATGTAATGAGAATGAACTTTATAACAATGAAAGGATGTAAAAAGAGAAAAAGACAAAAAGACTCTTATGATTAGCGAAAATTGTTTAAATTACCTTGCTTCTGTCAAGTAATCCTGTTTTGGTATCACACTACCACGGTTTCGAACCTCTTATGGGTTCAATTTCAAGTATTACACATTCATCAAGCGGTCATTTTCAAATGTAGATGATGTTGTCAAACTGTTTAAAATTCTTAAAAAACACAAAAAGACATAAAAACATTGAACACGGAACACTTACTGGCCAGTCATGACTCATCACCCGCCGGCTCCACACGCGTCTGTAATTAGTTTTAAATACTGGCCAGTAGGTGTTCCGTGTTCGATGTTTTTATAACTTTTTGTGTTTTTTTAGAATTTTAAACAGTTTGAGAACATTATCTACAATTGAAGATGACCGCTTGATGAATGTGTAGCACTTGAAAATGAACCCATAAGAGGTTCGAAACCGTGGTAGTGTGATACCAAAACAGGATTACTTGTCAGAAGCAAGGTAATTTAAACAATTTTCGCTAATATTTAGTAATCCATAGGCTATTCAATCATGCTCTTATGATTAAAAGAAAAACGACTAAATATGACTTCTAAAGGTTTAGAACTACTAAGGATAAGTTCTTTAGATAAATCAACAAATAAGATAGTAAATACAAATAGACAACAAAAGTTATCATCACATATTTCAATGGAGAACATAAACAAAGTGCATAACTGTCTATAACATCAGATGGGTAAATGATTACCAAACAACATATTTTAAACGCCAACCGGGCACTCACTCACCCGCCTAATGCTGTGGCCAGAACTGTAAACATCAAATTATCACATTTCTAGGTATCCAACTTATTTTATATAGGAAAATATTGCTAAATAAATAAAAGACTATCACAGAAGAGTCAGTTGTATACAGTATTGACTGTAGTCATTACACGTATTTCATGTTTTACCAGTTAAACAGACGATGTAAGTAATGTCCTTCGGTCCCGCCGAAATCGACCAATCAAACGCCACAGTTCTCTGGATAGATTGTGTGTGAGAGTTTTGTTTTTGCTGAGCACATTGAGGTAGATCCCAAGCAGAATAAGCATTCCTGACCACACGTACCTTGAAAAAAATAAATTTTGATTTAGGAAACAAAATTAAATATTTTCTATGAAATAGAACCTGCCAAACAACCCCTTTTCATACTATACTTCATTCAATGAGAGTGTAAAGCCCCACCTTCTGCACCAGCTGTAATGTTGGCAGGCTGTGTCACATGAGTACCTGTTGTTATTACCACAGAAATCCGAAGAGCTTAATGAACTGGATACGGAACTGGATGACTGTTGAGAAAGCTAATTTGGTTGTTTTTTTTATTATGAACTTAAAAGGAAAGCGAGCTTTACAAAAAGCAAATAAATAGTTCATAAGACAAATAAATGCATGATAAATGCTTTAATTATTGTTCATATGGCTTGTATTTTTTCATCTTAAATCGCTAAGTGGGGTGGCTGTGAACTATCCCTGGGAACATATGGACTGCCTCTTCCCTGATTGGTTCTTTCCTATACAACTGTTATTTTAAGGGGAGGGGCTTTACTTTACACACTCACTGAACAAAGTATAGTTGTAATTTTCCTTGAGACAGGAACTTCAGCTGCTTGTATAGCAGAATCTCACAAATTTGACTCCCAGTACCTCTATGGATAACTTAGTGCCTCTGGTTTTAATAAAAGTATGTAGAATTTAGCATTAAGGACAACATCGTTTGTAACTTGGCGCCGAAAATCAGAATCTGACTACCTGCTTTTACCAGAGTATGTCTTGAAGATACCCTTAGACTAGGAATGTGTCGGTACCACTTTTTTCAAAGTCGGTACTGGTACCGGTTCTTGACAAGATCGGTTCTCGGTTCTCGGTACCGGTACCATCGGTACCAAGCGTTTGTCACAACGTGTTATATGTAATGTACGGTACCCTCAAACCTACAGTCAATCTGTGTTGTATGTTACTGTTTTAAAAATGTTTTAATTTTCAAGTGTAAGTTTCACCAAGTCATAAAATACTATATCACATCTTAAATTAATTGTTTATGCCTATGTTAGCAGATGATATAAGAAATATATACTATGTGAACAAAAGAACAAATTCCAAGGTGGAAAATAACAGTTTACAAATTTGTTTCCATTCATAATTTTACAAATCTCATAGAAAATAACCCCATTCCAATTAATTTTAAAAATTGCAGTAAAAATCAATCAAGAACAAATGCTAAGGTGAAAATTAACAGTTTCCAAATGAGTTTCCATGGATAATCTTACAATTCCCAAAGAAAATAACCCCATTCCCATTAATTTTAAGTATTAGAGTAAACAATCAAGCAAGAGTAAAAAAATGTAAGATGAATTTCGAATCAAAAGTAATTTGAGAAACATTATTGACCTTCAATAATAGTAAACAGTGGCATTTACTATCGGCGCAACGCCCGCGGCAATGCGTGGTGCGATCGATCGTCTTTCGTGACCGATAGTTACTCCCGCCGATTATCATGGGTACCGAAGTACCGGTATCGACATTTTGACGTCGGTTCTCGGTACCGGTTCTTTTGCCAAGAACCGGTGGTACCGAGAACCGACTTCAGGTACCGACACATCCCTACCTTAGACTGCAGTCACATGGATGCTAGGACTCAGAAAGTTTTCGATGCCAGTACGGAGTAAGAGTACAGCTATGAAGTAGGCCTAATTTTGATCACTATGATAGTCATTCCAATATTTTTATCTGAAAGAGTCAGGAATTATGAATTCTCCTGAGGTATTGTTATATGTTTGGACCAGGTAATTGAAACATCAATAATAAATATTACAAATGAATTATATTCGAACTAACACTAGGTCTAAGTCTTCTATACCAGTAAGAAGCCTTGGACGCATCTTTCAAATGGGTACGGGGAGGGGAGGGGAAGGAGGAGGAGGAGAAACAACCACACCAGAGGAGAGGGAAGGGGAAGGAGGAGGTTGAAAAACCTATGGTAAAAAACCTATCTACTCCAAATGATAGCACCCAGTTAAGGACCACAACCAGGATGTACAGTGATTACATTAAAGACAGGAAAGGCAGGGGAAATAGGGTTTTGAATAACAGAACTGGTAAAAGGTCATCACTACTGTTAGGGATTAATTTACCATTAACCACTGACTTGTGAGTAGAGGCTGGATCTCAAAGGCTAAGGCAGGAAACCCAGACAGAAATCTGGAAACCTATGGTCCTTGATTGCAAGTCCATCAACAGATCAGAAGAGGTAGGCTAATAACCTACTTCTCTTTACATCACTTTTCTTACAGAAATTAAAAGTAGAGCAGTCCAGGTTGAATTACTGGAAACGACTTTTGGCATGAAATATCTGACAGTATTTGGATTCTCTACACTACAACCAAAGACACTGATGCCTTTGGCCTTTTGCCAAATATCAGGAGTTCTTTTTCGGAAAAATTCATACCCAATATCAAATAACAATATTTATATTACAAAGTGGTAAGTTATCACACTCTAATAAACATGAAAAGTTAAAATCCTTTAGAGCCAAGTTTGCACTGCCAGTAGTTTAAAATACAGTATTACAAAAACTACACACAAATCATGCTTAAACTCAATGCAGATTTTTGAAATAACACCTCAGTTTTCGTCTTAGGAAAGTCAATGTTGTTTACTGAACCTTCATTTTATATGAGCTAATTGTACAATTTAATGGTATAATTCACTTACTGGAATGTGAAAGGTTTGGCAAAGAACAGGAACGAGAGTATGATAGTGACAGCTTTGCGACAGGTGGTTACAGTGACTGCCACCAGAGCGCCACATGTCTGCACTAGGGTCAGCACTATCTGGATACCCAGGTAGCCTGACACAGAGAACAGCAGGGCATACAGGTACACCACAGGGTGCTGCAACACAAGTTAAAGTCATGTTCAGTAGAACCACGACAGTTCAAAACTTGGTTGACTCCTAGGGTGCTGGAAGTATCAATACCCCCTGTTGCAGCAGACCTGCATACTCAGCAAATTTCAAATGCTTTAATAAATCATTTAGACCTTAGACAAAATCTCAAATCATGTAAAATTAACTAGAATCCTTAAATGGGCACACAACAATTTTCTCCAAAAGAATAACACGGGAAATGAGTATGCAGGTTTGTTGCCATGGAAATGTGAAATTGGGAGTTTTTTTTGTAATAAATGTAACAGTGGATATCAACTAGATAATGTTTTATTCAGATATGTTTAGAACTAATCAAGATATAGTTTATTTATTTCTCATAGGGTTAACATTAGGTTAACGTACTGAGTTCACCACTTACGATACAGTAGACCCCCTCTTAACACGATTGCTGCTGGCCGCTAGATGGCACGGCTGCGTCAGGAGCTGAACTAGTGTGTGTATCGCTACGTAACATTGCCTCTGTTACACTGATCAATGGTAAAACAATAATAGTTATGTCGGATAGCAATGTTCACTATCAAACTGGTTTTGGACGTAGTACTTGGTGATTCTGCTAGATAGCAGAATTACCTAGGTAGCAGTTGGTAAAGTAGTGTTGCTATTTAGCAGGAAAGAGGTGAGACAAACCCTTATCTAAATGACCCTGGAGGTAATTTTTCGAAATAATGTTTTTTTTATTGTGAGAAAAGTATGTCTCCAAGAGCTGCAAGGAAATATAGAACGCTCATGAGGAGCTGGCTAATCCATGACAACGTTAAACAACAATGAATGGTGCCATTTCGGAACGTTCCTAGCTTATGGCCCCATGTTCCCAGTGACGTTCCGGAACATCCGCAGCAGCGAACGTGTTAACCGACCTCGTTTTGGTGTGAGGTATAAGGGAATACTACGTACTGGAGATTGTAAAAACTGGTACCACTCGAAATGCCTAAACTGGACTGACAAGTATTTTAACAGTTTGACAAAAGAACACATTAAAATATGGAAATTTAGCAACTGTAAACTTGATGATACTTCGTCAAACATCAAAGAGATACAAACAAAAATACACAACTTGTCCATGGAAGAAAACCTTAATCACGAAACTTCTCTCACATTAGCTGCTGAACTAGGAACCGCCCTTCTGTGTGAAAACAACACACTTAAACAAAAAATACATGAAATACAGTCAAGAAAATCAATACATGAATTAGAACTAGAAGATACCCTGGAGAACACAAAAAGTATAATTAACGACCACCTTGAAGAAAATAATCAGCTAAAAAATGAAATTGCATTCTTGGGCGAAAAGCTTGAAAATGAGAAAAAGTTAAGAGATGATTTCATTCGACAAGCAGAAGACGAGAAAACTTACCTCGAAGACCAGTTAAATAATTTTATATCACTCAACTCTCAGCTGAAAGACAGAATAGACCTAATTGAAGATTCCCTAAAAAATGAGTGTATGGAAAATGAATCACTTAAAAGCGAAAATGAGAAAATCATTCTTTCTAATGCTAAACTGAAAAATGAGCTGGAAAGAATAAATGAGGTAGCTACCAAAGCAAAGTGGGAAAATGAAAAAGCCTGTGCAAAATTGAAAGAACAAGAAACAGCAGTTACATCATTTTAAAAAAAATTTCATAACCAATACTTCTCAATCCCCCTCAAAACTACATCAAGCAAAAAACCAACATCAAGTAACCGTTTAGAGGAAATAAGTGAATACACAAACTGGAATTTACAGTACAGGCACGGACATTCTCAAGAACTGCCACAATCAACTCACTCATCACCACCAAAAATCAGACAAAACAAGAGAACCATCCCCAGTTTTGCATTGCAGGTAGTAAAAAGTAAAGAACTTGCTATCCCACAAATCCAAAATATAAATGTAATAACAAACCTAACAGAACACAAAACAGGAGAAAATGGGAACAAAACACTCTGGACAAACACAAGTAATAAAATCAAGCAGAACAAATCCCCACCATTGAACGCTAAAATAAAGGATATGGATGAAACCTATAGTGACTTTTTTTTGAAAAATATCAGCTTCTACAAAGAACACATGAAGCAACATTACAACTTCAAAGAGAACAGCGAGCTTTCTGATGTCGGTGGATCCATGTTAGAGTCATCGAATCAATCACAGGAAACTCTGTCCCTGACAACCACACTTAACCAATCTTGCCAGCAAACTCAAAACACAGTTTTTTTAGACAGTGCCAAGATGACCAAAACCAAAATAAAAATAAAGGATACACAGAAAACACCAGAAAGTCATCAAACGCAAGCCCTTTAAAAATATGTCATCAAAACATAAGAGGCCTATCTAAAAAAATAAATCGGCTAAATCACCTATTAAGTGAAATATGCCCTGGCTTTGTAGTTTTAACAGAACATGGCCTTAAACAAAGTAATATTGAAAACACAAAACTTGAGGGCTTTACACTTGTGTCTGAGTACTGCAGAAAATAACATAAATTAGGGGGAGTAGCTAATTACTGTAACGACTCCCTGATAAACAACACTAAGAAAATTGACATAACTAACCACTGTGAAGAACTACTATTTGAGGCTGCAATGGTACACATTACAATCAAAGGGAAACATTTTCATCTCCTTGGTGTCTACCGACCCCCTGGTGTTAACACTCAGGCTAGCTTGGACATCCTATCAAACATCCTGGACCATTGTCAAGCTCATAATAAGACATTAATTCTGATAGGAGACATAAATATTGACGGATTAAAACCCGAGCACCATGACAGTCTAATCCTTGAAAATGAGCTGGCAACACATAACCTGAGAAGGCTTCCTCTCCCACCAACTCGCATTACACCTGACTCAAGTACATCAATTGACTGCATATGTACCAATATTTCAGACCATGACCTATGTACAAAAATCTTACAAACAGTACTATCAGATCATACAGCTCAAAAATGTGCAGCCTGACGTTTAGTAAAAATAATACCACTACACAAACTCTAAGACGACAAATGGGAAGGAAAAGCCTTGACCAACTGAAAGCCCTGCTTTCCATAAAAAACTGGGATACTAACTACAATGCTGAAGATGCAGAATCAGCCTTTAATATATTTGAAGGAGTGCTGCAAACTGCCTTAGATATAACTTGCCCACGAAGAAAGAACAAAAATAAAATAAAGGGTAAACCTATTAACTATTATGACCAAGAATCAGCTGAGCTCAAAGCTGCCTACTTACGGGCCCTGAAAACCTATGAATTGAGTGGAAGGCCAGAAGACAAAGCAACAATGATAAACACAAAAAAGACATATGGCAACAAACTAAGGACACTGCAACAAAATGCTAATGCACAGAAAATTATTACATCAAACAATAAATCAAAAGCTGTATGCGATCTAATAAACAGGGAAAGACAAGCCAAACAACCTAGCCAAAACTGCCATAAGCTCAACATCAACAACACAATTATTGATGATCCTCCTCAGGTAGCTGACCAATTCAACACCTATTTTACTCAGATAGCAGAAGAGACGGTGCAACAAAATAATAAACAATTGGAAGGCTACGGGCTGGAAGAAGAACAAAGCCCTTTAAACATACCCTTAACTCAAGCATTTCATCTGAATCCCACAACAACGAAAGAAGTAAATCAAATAATACATAGCCTAAAGAACAAATCCTCCAGTGGCATAGACGAATTCTCATCAAAAACCGTAAAGTATTGTGCAGAAGAACTATCTAACCCTCTAGCATCTATCATAAATAAATCTTTCTCCTTAGGGCAGTTCCCAACCAAGCTGAAGGTCTCCAAGGTATATCCCAAACACAAGAAAGGGCCAAAAACTGATCTAAAAAATTACAGACCCATATCATTGATCTCAACATTTTCTAAAATTATAGAAAAAATATAGTGCTAAAAAGGTTAATGACCCACCTCAAACAACAAGCTTTAATTACTGACTGTCAACACGGATTCCAAAAGGGAAAATCAACTACTTCTGCAATCATAAGCCTTGTTGAGTCTGTCATTGACAGCATTGATAAAGGACAATTTGTGACAGCCTTATTCTTAGACTACAGCAAGGCTTTCGATTGTTTAGGACATGACCTGATCTGTAGAAAACTTACAACCTTGGGAGTAAGAGGCTTAGAAAACAAATGGTTTGTCAGCTACCTAAAAGGGAGATCCCAAGTTGTGGATATCCAACGTACTACATTAGGCCTCACTACTACGTTCAGATCAGATCCTAAACCAATCACAAGGAGAGTCCCTCAGGGATCCGTGCTGGGACCTGTTCTGTTCATTTTGTTTACTAACGACTTCCCAGCTCTAATTCAAAATTGCAATACCAGCTGCATAATGTATGCAGACGATACAACTCTCCTTCTAACAAATGACTCAACTCAAGAATTGTATGACAACTCTGCTGCATCTCTACAAAAAGCCATAGACTACAGTAAACAAAATGACTTGGCAATAAACTCTGACAAGACAACACAAGTACATTTTAGCAGGAAAAGAGATCTGCCCACTAGTATCCCCAAGATAACAGTAGCCAACCAGATTAAATTTCTAGGATTAACTCTAGACAAAGATCTTACATGGACAGATCATGTAAATAACATCTGCAGTAAAATTAGCACTGGTGTCTATGTTGTTAGACACATCAAATGGGTTGGCACGCTGGAAGCAGCAAAAATGGCCAACTATGAGCTAATAGAATCTCATATTAGATACGGCCTTACAATCTGGGGAAGCTCCACGGGAAATCTCAAGAGAATACTTGTACTGCAAAAGAAGGCTATAAGGACCATTGCAAACCTGAAGCCACGGGAAAGTTGTCGACAAGCCTATCAGACCTTGGGCATACCACAGTACCTGCACTGTACATCTACGAAGCAATTTTATATGTTGACAAACTAAACCTGCAAACTCACATGGACCTTCATAACTACCCCACATGCCATGCCTCCAGATTCATCCTACCTCAACATAGAACAGCCCTCTACGAGAAAAAACCATCATACATAGGCCAAAAGCTGAAAAACCTCCTTCCTGACCACCTACGGAACCTGACTGGCAACAAACTGAAGAGCTCACTTCAAGAATTCCTGCTGAAGAATCCTGTATACACCATAGAAGAATTCCTGGAAGCTATGAACAATATCACTCCTTAAGTTTACTTATTGTCATTTGACAAATTACTGTTTTTAATGTTCATGTAATAAATAAATAAAAAAAAGACCGACGATCGGATTATCCGCCCTTGCTGGTCAGATATTAAAGATTGTTTTAACAGACCCTATTTTGACAACAGTTCGGTTTAACCGCTATTTTCTAGGAATTGCGGCATTTCCATTCCCATATCCGATGATGGGAACTTTACGCTCAACTCCACAGGTTGTTTGTTACAGGTTAAAATATTTTGAATACAGCATTCATTAATTTATTAAAATGTACAGTAGGTGCTTTTCAAAGCGCATGATACGATAAACATCTGAGTTTTCATTGTCGCATCCGGAAACTATCATATAATTCATCAGTAGAGTAAAGAAAAAACAAACAAAAAACACGCACGTTGTGTGTTTGTGTGGGTGGGGAAGAGGGGGTAGTCCACTCGCAGTCAAAGTTTTTGCAATGGGTTTTTGTGACTTAAGTCTCCAGTAAGAAGCTATGAATGAACTGCCTAATCTGTAATAATGCAATCAATGCTTGTTTCTCATCACTAATTTTGACAATCATTACATAAAATTTCGCCTCGTCTAATATTTAGTTTATAAAATGTGACATTTATACAGTAAATATTTTGAAAAATAGGTTGGTAATTATAGTTAATTTCCTAAATAATCCACAAACTGATTGAGAATTATTTTAATGGAACCCTAAATTAATAGAGCTTTTATTTTTCGGTGTTTACAGGACTACCCGCTTTAACCGTCCTTTTAAGTTATCCGACCTAGGTCTGGTCCCGTCAGGGTCGGTTAAGAGAGGGTCTACTGTATCTTAGTAACCAATGAACAGAGAGCATAAATGTACTAAAGATATTTTTATTTTTCTATGTAAGGAATCCCAAAAACCCATTTTTGGAAGGCTTATCCACCCTTCCCCGTTTTCCGATGGTCCGACTGGGCTGGTTTTCGAGTTAAGGACACACACACACATACTGATAAAGTTACTTTTCATAAAAGTAACCTTTTTATTTCTCCAAAAATTGTTTTATTTAAATAATTAATATACACAGTAATAAAAAAAAATTAAAAAGGGTACTTAATATGAAAACTAATTTTATCACTATATTTGTAGCCCTAATATCCATGATTACTCTAATATATATATATATATATATATATATTTGTAAAAATAGTAATGAACCACCCTTATGTCACCCTTAAAATTATGTTGTCTCTTCATTCTAATCATTCTTTTTGAGACAGGTACTTCATGGAGGACGTAACTCTTTCTGCAGTGTAGAAAAACGAATTTAATAATTTTTGTACAGAGCAGTTTGTTTACATAATATTTCCAAGCCGATACCAAGCCGAAGGTGAGTATATATATATATATATATATATATATTGATTTTATTGTTTAATTCACAACTTTGGGCTGCTAAAAGTATTTGTAAAAATAATAATGAACTTGAGCACCCTTTTATCATTATTTTATTTAAAAATCACGACACGTGTTTCGGTAATTATACCATCATCACAGTGAATGAAAACTTAACCTTAAATATAAATAAACATCAGTCATATGTATCTTCCTGATAGATAACATTTGTAAATTAATTAATGTCCTGGGCTAAGGTGGTTGATTTGCTTTTCTTTATATCTTTTCAAAAATTTGGTTTTCTATTTCATTATTTGCTACATTTAATATGTCCGTTTGATTCTGTTTTCTGTGCAAATAAATTTGTAATTCTTCTTTTGTGTCCATTTTCGGACCTTTGACTTCGTAATCTAAAATTTTTAAATTTATATCAATGCACTGGTAATTGTGATCTGTTTGTAAAATATGCTCTGCAAAAGACGATTTTTGACGGTCAAGTTGTTTGAGCGTATGGCTTGAATATGTTCATTAAATCTGGATTTAAAGCTTCGCCCTGTTTGTCCAATATAATATCAATCATATCTATCAGGAAGATACATATGACTGATGTTTATTTATATTTAAGGTTAAGTTTTCATTCACCGTGATGATGGTATAATTACCAAAACACGTAACGTGATTTTTAAATAAAATAATGATAAAAGGGTGCTCAAGTTCATTATTATTTTTACAAATACTTTTAGCAGCCCTAAGTTGTGAATTAAACAATAAAATCAATATATATATATATATATATATATATATATATATATACTCACCTTCGGCTTGGTATCGGCTTGGAAATATTATGTAAACAAACTGCTCTGTACAAAAATTATTAAATTAGTTTTTCTACACTGCAGAAAGAGTTACGTCCTCCATGAGGTACCTGTCTCAAAAAGAATGATTAGAATGAAGAGACAACATAATTTTTTCGCTACTCCTCAGAAAAAAATCTGTCTATATCCATCTACAATCAAAAATATCCATTGTTTGAATCAATTAAACCGTATTAATTCCATCATTTCCTGCCACAGGGAGCCGGACAGCAGCATGGCCGCCAGCAGGTAGACGAAGCTGATGGCGTACGAGTACAGGACCACCTCCGTGTTGGAGGCTCCGTGACATACCTGAGCACAGAAGGCGAGCCCCGGCCACAGGGAGCCGGACAGCAGCATGGCCGCCAGCAGGTAGACGAAGCCAATGGCGTACGAGTACAGGACCACCTCCGTGTTGGAGGCTCCGTGACATACCTGGGCACAGAAGGCGAGCCCCGGCCACAGGGAGCCGGACAGCAGCATGGCCGCCAGCAGGTAGATGAAGCCGATAGTGTACGAGTACAGGACCACCTCCGTGTTGGAGGCTCCGTGACATACCTGAGCACAGAAGGCGAGCCCCGGCTACAGGGAGCCGTACAGCAGCATTGCCGCCAGCTGGTAGACGGAGCCGATAGTGTACAAGAACAGGACCACCTCCGTGTTGGAGGCTCCGTGACATACCTGAGCGCAGAAGGCGAGCCCCGGCCACAGGGAGCCGGACAGCAGCATGGCCGCCAGCATGTAGACAAAGCCATTGGCGTACGAGTACAGGACCACCTCCTTGTTGGAGGCTCCGTGACATACCTGAGCGCAGAAGGCAAGTCCCGGCCACAGGGAGCCGGACAGCAGCATGGCCACCAGCAGGTAGACAAAGCCAATGGCGTACGAGTACAGGACCACCTCCGTGTTGGAGGCTCCGTGACTCCTCATCGACTTCTCCTGCACATTGCCGATCACGGCATCACACACGAGCGCACACGAGATCATCACCACGCCTGCAACACAACGATCAGAGGCTAAACAAATATTAACCATCATATAATTTTTAAAACATATTTTGGAAATGCTGCCTCTAGTTTTATTAGTAGTAGCATTGATTGTAAAAGAAACATAATTTTCTATCCAGGAAATATGGATAGAATTCTAAAATTACAAAAAAAAGCTATTAGATACATTTTAAAATTAAGACCAGATGACTCTGTAAAACATTTGTTTAAAGATCTTAATATTTTAACTGTATATGGACTTTATATCTTTGAATGAATATTGTATTGTATATTGTATTTCAAAAATTTAAAAAATAAAACAGATTCTGAATTGGTTCCCCATCAGTACAATACAAGACGACAAAATGAAACAAATTTTAGTAAACACAGATTAGAATTCTATAAGAAAAAAAACCACATACATTCGAAATAAAATTTTTAGAGCACTTCCAGATGAACTAAGACGGGAAACAAATACTGTGAAATTTAAATCAAAATTAAAAGTTTACCTGGTTAACCAAGCTATTTATAATTTTGATGAATTTTATAACAATTAGCCAAAATTGTATTATGATTTTTATTTTAAGTCTCTTTTAGTTTTAAGATTTGACGCCATTTATTGTATTTATGTACAATTTATTTTATTTATTTATTTATTTCAAAATGCTACATAACAGGTCATGCCCAATTATAATGCAGCATTAATTACAATCAACATCAAAATCATAAACAATAAATCAGTGGAGGATTCAGTCCTTTCAATAGTTCAAAATCTTGATAACATGCACAATTAAAACTATCTCACAGCAGCCTAATCTTTTGTGTATGCTTAATTAATTAAGATAAATACAATAAATAATAAATAATACTGGAGGAAAAAATGTATGACTGAAAAATGCAACTTCAAATGCCAATCATATAGAAACAAGTAATAAATAAATCATAACATATTAACAAGTAATAAATAATTCATAACATAACAATAACAGTTCATGCAAACAGAGGTTATATTCAATTTTGCAATAAATTAGTAATAATGCGACGAAAGGACTTTAAGGAGCTATTAAAAATGTCAATGTCATTTACAGAATATGTATTGAACAGTTTAATCATTGTCTGCACTGGTGAATTAGCACCAAAATTAGTACGAGAGAACCAGGGTGTAAAAAGCAAGCGGGAACGGGAGTTGTGGCGAGGAACAGTGAAGTTGAGACATGATAACAACGGCATGTCGTCCAGCGAGCCAGTCACCAGCCTGTGCAGATAAGATAAGGAAATAAGTCGCCGCCTTTTATCTAAAGAATCCACTTTGAAAATTTGCAGTAACTCAGGGTAGGGTATGATGTTGGTGTAGTGGCCAAAAGCTTTAAAATGAAAATACCTCAGAAATCGTTTTTGGACAGACTCTATATTCGAAATTTGGTATCTACGATGCGGAAACCATACAACTGAGCCGAACTCTAATCTAGAACGAACTAATGAAAAATAAAGGAACTTCATTGCATTGATATTGTTTAAAAAATTGCCTGATCGCCTAATGAAACCCATAATATTGAAGGCAAACTTACATACGGAATCTATATGCTCATTGAAAGTGAATTTAGAATCAAAGATAATGCCTAGATCCTTTATTGAAGATTTCCTGTTGAGGAAAATGCCTCCTAAATTGTAACTATAACGAAGAGTGTTTTCATCGGATTTATTTGTGAATGATATTACTGCACATTTATCAACATGGAACTTGAGATTCTCCCTACTCCATAAGAGCAAACGGTCGATATCCTCCTGCATTCTTATACAGTCGGACACAGTACTAACAGCTCTAAAAATTTTCAAGTCATCGGCATATAAAAGAAATTTACTATTCAAAATGCACTTTTTTTTGTCATCGATGAACAACAAGAACAGTAAAGGTCCAAGATTTGACCCCTGTGGGACCCCTGATTCAACGTAAAACTCACTTGATGAAAACCCCTCGAAAAACACATATTGTTTCCTGCTGCGCAGGTAAGAACAAAAAAACTTTATGAGTGGGCTAGAGAGACCAAAATAATTTAATTTGCAAAGTAAAGAAGCATGATTAACTTTATCAAACGCTTTCTCGAAATCAGTATATACAACGTCAACTTGACCTCCAGTATCCAAAACTGGGATGCAATATTCAGAAAAGTTCAGTAAGTTGGAGTTAATTGATCTGTTAGTAAAGAAACCATGTTGATGAGGACTAATAAAAGAACTGACATGCCTAAATAAATGCTTATAAAGAATCGACTCAAAAACTTTAACAAGAGCAGATAATATTGTCACGGGCCTGTAATTCCGAACATTGGCTCGGTCCCCTTTTTTGAAGATAGGTACAACTTTACCGCACCGCCAAGCAAACAATGATAAATAAAGAGTTTTTGATTTGATTTGATAGATATTCCAAGCAATGTTGAATTTTGAAGCCAAAACATGTAATCATGTGCTCCAAATTTAGAACATTCTGGTGGAGAATTTTGGTATTAAAGAAATGAAAATACCTTTTTTATCCTCTCTTTTTCACTCCTAGATTTGATGTTTTAATAGTAAAATCCCTCTTAATGAAATTTGGTACAGACTACAGGCATATAAATTGGTAATCACTAAGACGAGTTTGTAAACCAGCCTGTTCAGACCACCGCACAGTGGGGAAATTTAGCTGATTAGGAGTGCAAAAGTCAATATTTGAAATAAAGCCAATAAGGACAGTATTTATCGGTTAAAAAGTGTTTATATAGAAGAAAATTACCTTCTAACAAAAGAGTGGAGCGCAACTGAAAGATAGGAACGCGTAAACAGGTCTTAAATTCAAAATAACGCGTATACAGCCTAATGTAAAATCACGCACGTTATTCTCATGTTCCACATTACTAAACAGTGTTGTTATAATATTTAAATTGAATTTAGACTGGCTAATTATAAGTATTTATATTAAATTAAACTGTTCACAAACATAGAATGGGAGTTATTTAAACAAAGACAAGGTAAGCGAATTATGAAGTATAGTAGGATGAATAAATTGGAAAAATTGCGTACTTCCTTATAATTATAAACATAGTTTTTAGAACACATTACTTAACGTTCATGATACACTAGCTGCTAGTGTATCATACTAGCTACAAAAATTAAAATTTGTTTATCAATATGTGAAAGAATAGACATTTCATCTTCATCTAAGTTTGATGTTTGCGAAACTCTTTGTCAATTTTTCAAGGTCATAATTCATAACATCAGCGTTGTTTCTTAGTTCAATCTTTTGGTCTACCTGAAATAAAATAAAACTTTCTTTTTGATAGAAAGTGTCCCTTGAATAAAAGATATTTAAGAGAATAATGGTTGTAAAATTAAGACTATATTTTATCAAATTCGCAGCTATGAAAGAAAACAAATAGTTAAAACCAAAGCACACTATACAACGCGTTAAATTATTGTAAGTTTATACTTTAAATGTGCCATTAAACACGAACACACCTACCTGAAACATCAAACACCTTTCATTAGGGAAAATAAGTGAAAAGCATCGGGCTTAAGAATATAATAGCATTTAGGTAACATTTTGATAGTTCATAAAAATGTTTGGTAATTTCTATGAAAATACATAACATAAAAGTTTAATACGGTGTTTGCTACCATGAGGGAAAACTATTTTGAGTTTTAGGTAAATTCTAAGAAACTTTAACCAAAGGGCCTTTAATTTTACAGAAATTAGTTTCTCCGTATGCTTTATCGTGTCAATGAAAATTAATATGTCTTATATCCATTAAAACTTTATTAATTAGAAAATGTACCATTCTAAGTCATGCTAAATTTATTTTGGAAATGAAATTGTGGTCATGAAACATTTTAAAATACGTTCTATAGTTAAATTATATGTCGCAATTAAAAGCACACGTGCTTCATGACCAATCAAAACACATCTTCAAAAAAAGATAGGATGGGAAGAAATGTATTCGTCGAAAAAACATGATAGGATGTACGGAGGCACGTTGTGGCATATTAAACCACTATAAACATGAAAAATAAACTTTAAATTTTCAGACTATGCAATTCCTACGGCGAACGAGGGCGAACGAAGCATAGAAATGCATACTTGTATGTAAAAACTTTTTCATTGTGATAACTATGAAACTATTTAGTTTTAGTGTACATAAATATAAATAAATATAGCAATGTACGATTGTTTTAACCTCTTAATGGATCTGCCAACTCAAATACAATCACAGAATAACAATAAAATAGCTCGTAATTTGATGCAAGTTATTCTAACAGTAATATCTTCTTCGATGTCACAAAGGTTAGTGAGCGTGAGCACAGGTATGTCGGGTTATCTGACCTTTTAAAATAGATTAAAAATATAACAAAGGCCGATTCCATATCACTAAACTATCTAGGATTCCTCTGATAGCAATTATACTGCCGAAATATAACTTTCGATTTTTCACTTTTGCTCTCCTAGATAACATTGTTTTCCCCACTGTGCACCGGAAGGAGGGGCACAGGGGGACATGTTCAGGACATGTTTCGACACAATAGTGTCATCTTCAGCTGGGAGTTAGTGAAGTTCATAATCCACCAATTGGCTTCATCAATAAATTATAAAACACCAAGACAAAACTGTCATGCATTTACACGAACACGGAGACATTTAAAAATTATTAAAACTAACAGGCCTGTACTAAAATAATAACCGAGGATCACGACACGCCGGCGGTGGTAGACAGACACTGAGCTAATACAAGACAAAGAGCTGATTTTATATACCCTCGACATGCCACTTCCACTCTTGAACAAACTCCTTTTTATTCTGGAATCAAATTATACAACAGCCTACCGAACTTGAAATGTTTAAGGTAAGGTCATTAAATTCATTCAAAAAAGAATTGTTCAATTACTTATTTGAAAAATGCTGTTATAAGATTGAGGACTTTTAGAATTATTATTATTATATAACACACCATTGTTTGTTTTACTAGGTATAACTTATGGCACTATTTATGTATGTAATGTACTAGACAAATAAAGGATGTTTTGAATTGAATTGAATACAGGTTAATTTTTGAGCTGTCTGACGGATTTCAAAGTAAGTAATTCAGTCTTACATTAATCACACAGCTTAGGGGCTATGAGCAAGGATAATAATAAACAAAGAACGTTGTTCCTTTGTTATTCTTATGGGGAAAAAATAAAATTCTATATCTCGCTTATTTCTCAAAATATCTTAATAAAACTTGGTTTCTGGCTTCATCTAGATGAGATATTTTTTATATTACCCTAAAATGCCCAGTTTTTAGTATTTTTACATTTTTGTGGCAGTGAACTTGCATACTCTTTTCCCTAATTATCATTATGGGAAATTAAAAAATTCGATATCAACATATATCTTGATAAAACTGATAACTTGATAAAACTTCTTCTAGTTCAGATCAACTAAACTGGAAGTTTAGTTCAAATTGGAAATATTGAATTAAACCATTCAATTTTTAAATAGCCTACCTGTTGCAGCAAACATGCATACTCATTCCCCTTGTCATTCTTAGGGAGATTACTAAAACATGCCCGCATCATCTCGCAATCCAGGTTGGAAATATGTTTTTACGCATTTAAAATTCACTGAGTATGCGGGTCTGCTACAACAGAGGTTCTTGAGGAGTAAAACCTCCCCCTACCTCCTTCTTGGTTGGGCCAATCAGTCTGGTTTTTGAACTTGTGTCAAAAATTAAACTACTCTAATGGGTTATGTAAATAACCCTCTCTTTTTGCTAAAAGAAGAATAGGTTATGGTACGATTTTGAAGTTTGTTTCTACACAATGAGTTATGATGCTTTTAATAGAAAGGTGTGGATACTAGCCATGTTATTAAATATAGTAATCCAAGCAAGCATCAGAATCTAACAAATGAAATTTATCCTCCACAAGACTGTTGTATTAGTTATTGTTTTATTCTTAATTCTTAGGTTTTCATTTTAGCTATAAAACAAAGACAATTAAACATTTTTTACCAGGCTTAAGTCAAATTTTTTTTGAATTTTCAGTTTAGGTGGTTTTGTACTCTACAATACTGACAATATGGCTGCCAAATGTCGTTTTTGCATTATATTTGTCATATAATTTTTAACAAAAATTTTTGTTGAAAGAGTGATCCTGTCATAAGTGTTTATGGCGGAAATCAGCACTGCATTTCTGTAATTTATTTTAAAAAGGCACTTGTTAACAATGCATTATATGACGCTTTGAATCCAGTTATAAATTGTCATTCTTCAAACGGTAACATTGTTTTTATTTGTTTTGAAGTGACACTTTTTGTTTTAAACCGTTTTTTTTAGTTTTCTGAAGGCTTACTTTTTGGGACTTACACTGGTTAAAAAAAAAATTCAATTTAAATGAGCCCATATTTGAAATAGCAAAGCATCAAACAGAAACCGAGAGATAGAAGCTAATGTACGAACTTGTAACAAACCAATAAAATTGAAATTTGGCGAGAGCTTGCTGTCAGCAAGAGTAAAGAGTGTGAGGCCCAAACTGAGCGAAGCGGCTGCGAGGTAGTCTAGCATCCCATACTTCTTTTGTTGGATGATAATGGAGCCGATGAGGCAAGGAATCAGCTTACAGCATTTGAATATCACCTGAAAAGAGCCAAGATGTAATATACAAATTACGATTTTGTCCTTTGATATGAAACATACCATTACAGAACCACTTTTATCTGTCAGTGCAGGTAACAAGTCATGATCGGATCATGAAAATTATTATCATTTATTTTATCAGAGGAGGGAAATCTTAATTCAGAGGGGTCATGAACAGTTATGACTAGTGTCTTAAAGAATATATTATTGGAAAAGTAATTATTTAAACATTAAGAAGAGAAGGAATAGTCTCTATATGCTTGTCACAGAGTAATACAAGTATATTCCTGAGCAATTTCTTGATGTTAACCAACTCTCCAAGTTTTTCACTTGTCCATGTATAAGACTTCCTCTCATCTGGACATGTGAGGACCCTAAAGTAATAAGCATCTGCCACATACTCGGAATTGTGAACTGAAGTTATTCTTAGGCACAGACAAATTAACTTAATTGTTTTTGTCCTCATAAAATTCAGGTAAGCACAAATTTGGGGTTTTTGGTCTAAAATGGGCAATTCAAATTCGCTCACTCATTTGTAAGTGCTGCAAGCATACGAAACCATAATTTGAAAAATTTGATGATAGTGTAATCTGTTTACAGATGATGATGTTGGTTATTTCATTATATTTCCGTCTTGTTTCCGTTTTGCATGTTTTTTTAGGAAGAAGCAATATGGCTGCCAACATGTCAGTACTCGCGAAGGTTCACTTTATGCAATGTGATATATCAGTAGTCATATTATTTGTAAGGTCGTTGATAGACAGTAGAAGTTTTAAAGGGATACATATTTTGTGACTGTTATGAATTGATATGTTCAAATTTATTTACTTAGACCACTGTGTCTGGCAAACTTGTTCTTTGCTATGGCTTCTAAGTCATTATCGATTTAATACTGTTTGATTGCTTCATTTGAATATGAATATAAATTTCAAAAATACCAACATAATAAACTCTTAAATTCAGATTGGCCTAACATTTTTATCTGAATACCAGGTTTTTTAAACATCAACAGAATTTTTTGTGAGCAAATATTATTACCAAATTTTAACATAGCATTACCTAAAATAATTTGTGGAAAAGAACAAAAATCAATACAGTAGAGCGCCGATTATCCGAAATAATTGGGGACAAGGGATGTTCGGATAACTGAATGTTCGGATAATCGAACATGAAAAGATAAAATTTAAAAATTATATATGCAATGTAATTTTTACTAGTAAAAAGGCTAAAAAATTAACAAACAAAAATTATTTATATAATTTTATTATGAAATTGATCAGAATACATGGGTATAAAGTTTTAAAGAACAATTTATCATACATAGATACGGTCCACTGTATACTTTTTACTTAGAAAAAAATCCAAAATTTGTGTTTGCTTTAGCCCTGACACTTTTTTTTGGCGCGCAAATTTGAATTGCTTGAGAATCATGTTCAAAATATGAATTTACGGCGTTCAGTTAACCGACGGTTCGGATGACTGACGTTCGGTTAATCGGCGCTCTACTGTAATTTTTAAACCATTCCCCCAGCAAATTCTCTGGAAACAACCCCGATGGTGACAACTAGATCCACCCCTTGACTAATGTATGAACCATCTGTGTCCAGATGAGAGGAAGTCCACTTTCTCTGTATTATCAAATGAATCACAATGTAATAGTAAATTTGTAACTAGAAAAATCTACAATTTATTTAGCTTTTTAACATTTATGTGAAGTAATATGTGTAACAATATTTTTATGTGTTGGTTAAAAATTTCAAAATTTTGCTATAAATTCAAAGGGTGAAGCTTGGAACATTACACCAGCTTTGATTACACTAACGGTTTCTTCCCAACTGTTAGTAATTTTGCGAAATGCCACCAGAAATGAAAAAGAAAGCAATTAAAACAAGTGAAATCATTAGTTACACATAAGCCACAGTTATAAGGGTCCCAATGTGTGAAACAGTTCCAGACTAGTGTCCTCGGAGTTGAGGAGTGCTTACTCAGTAGTCTGTTGGACTTAGAGCTCACAGGAGTCCGACACTACTGAGAGGACAAAGAGCATTTCATTGTGCATATATACCTTGAACCTCCTACCTTAAGAAAAAAGGCTGCCAACTTGGTAGATGGCCCAAAATCAGCTGGAGGAGTACTGTGAATGAAGGAAGACCATGTGAATTTCCTCACCATGAACTTGCTGGACAATAGTGAAAATACCGACAGACCATCAAGGAATAACATCCAGGATTTACCCTCAAGATTTGATTGGACATATCTACATAATTTATGGTTGAGCTTTTACTATCCCAGTTTGTCGATGCCACAGAGCAACAGAACTTAATTAAAATGTAATGATACAGTGTATTTACTCATTGTTCATAATTAATTATATTGAACAGACTGTAAATATATTTTCATTACGATTAAGCCTACCAATCACTGATCACAACATGTTGTGATTTAAATACCTGATGTCAAGTAATCTTTTTGAGTCCTTAACCCACTCACCTACATTGACGAAGTGGTCTCATTGCCGGTCGCGCGGTTGCTGTTAGTGAGGGCTTGGCTTAGTAGTTCAATGGTTTGCCACCAGGCTGATTGCTCAATGGATCGCAGCTAGGGTTTGCTGGAGCCGTAGGCTTTAAGAGACAAATGAGCATTGGTCTGATGGTACTGCGCGGCCGTGTGGTTTAAGACATTGACTGACGAGTCAATGTTGAAGCCACACGCCGCGGCGCAGGTTCGATTCCAACACCATGAGCAATCCCTATTAGGATTGCAAATGTGTGGTAAAGTTGGTGGGAGGGCCCATCTAAAATAAACGGTGACCGGCTTGGGTGGAAGTTGACGGCATTTTTAGGTTTAATAGGGATTGCAGTGGACACCTGTTTTGCTTATTTTTACCCTTGTATAGAGGAGGAGAACATGTTTTTTTAAAATTTTTATTAATTAATTCAGCATATTGTCAATACATAATATAACTACAATATATAGGACAATCAAAAAGGTCATAACCAAAATATTAGACCAAATACAGACAAAATAAACACATTACAAATAAAAATTGAGAAAGATAAAAAAATTATAGGTCAAAGGGTTTAAAAAGGCGACCGCTTTCGACCTTCAAAAGGTCATCTTCAGGCGAACGTCGTCTTCATCTCATTCTTACAAACACGTCGATATTTTAAAAAACATTGAGACTTTAAAAAACATTTAAACCCTTAACAAACACGACAATTAAAATGGCCATAAATATAAGGACAAAGGATCACTTGAGAACAGGTATTTAAACCAGAACACGTGTATATATATATATACACTAGCAGTTACCCGTGGCTTTGCTCACGATAAAAACTGTAACTCCCGCTGCCTAAATGTAGATAGGGCCACATACTGAGTTTATGATTAAACAGATGAGGTACAAAAACGAATGACGACTTTAAGTTAACTAACTAAACTAAATTTAACTTTTATATATTTAACATGGTACATATCACCTAAAAAATCAACAAAACAACTATAAAACCATTATGAAAGTAATTATAAATCAGCTGTAAAATCGGTTCCATATGTGAAGCTGAACCACCTGCTTGTTAAATGAACTTTGAAAATTAAACAAAAGATCATCCATTCCACTTGCGTAGGAAAATTTATAAACTTCAACCCCGCCAAAACCCTTAAAACTTTGAATTAAAAAACCCGTTCTTAGGGGATGCTTACGCCCTTAAGATCGTCCATGCAAAGGTCCAAGGTTCTAAGTCTTGTAGTTTGGGCTGAGCAATGATAGGTAAGTGGTATTGGACAAATATAAAGAAGATGGACTTTCATTAACCAGAAAGATGTTTTCAGGAATCCTCAAAGTCCGCAGGTCTGCTGCGACTGGAGTTATTCTATTGCTGCCCCCCGCAGGAGGTATTTCTATTTGGCCTTCCTGTACTATACATATGAGCAGATTCAGCGCCCCACCGATAAAGGCCTCAAGGGTGCAACTGCCCTGGGAAGGCTTATGCCCAATATCGTTGAATCTGCTCGCACACATGGTATACTGTATAGTGGCCCCTTAAACAGGAATATAAAATCTCCGTCGCAGCAGACCTTGCGTACTTAGAGAATCCTAAAGCAGTTTTCTGTTTCATGAAAGTTTATGTACGTAAAACGTAGAAATTTCCTTGATTTAATGTCAAAAAAATTCTAAGGTTTTTAGGGTCTATCTTGAACATAAAAATACCCCCGTTGCAGCAGACCTCCAGACTACGTGCATGACCTTATTTCATTTCTTCCATAAGAATAAAATGGGGAATGAGTATGCAGGTATATTGCAACAGTCATTCAAAAATTTGGTGGTTTTAAAACAATATCAGGTATCTGAACCAAAAAATCCACATACCAAGTTTTATCAAGATATGTTGAGTAATAACCAAGATATAGAATTTTTTTATAGGGACATTGTACTGTGTTTTCAGCTTTAAATATAGTTTGAATAATGTTTTTTGCTTCTGGGAGCGCCAAAATGAAAAGTTATCATGGTCTCACGCTTAGGTCTTGCCGTGAGACCTATGGTAATAATTCCATCAATGAAATTTTCTAAAAGGCAAAGGCAAAGTATTTTTTTCTGATGATGTAGATAAAATAAATGGTTTAAATTAGCTCTTTCATTAACAGCTGTTACGGGGAAGAATAGTAGTTTTCATTACTAGGAGCGAAAGTGGCTCTTTTTGGTACGAGATCGTAATTTACAGACGAGGCGCAGCCGAGCTTGGAAATGCGATCGAGTACCAAGGAGACACTTTTGCTCCGTGTGATGAACAACTATTTTCATCATTATGTATAAATAACCATTTAATCGTTAAAAAATTAGACTACATAATTTTGAGGTTATCCAAAATAGTCATCGTCATTTACACAACTGTTAGTTGTTTACAAACATAAGTTAAGAAATCGTTCAACCTTTCAAACGTAACATAAACAAATTTTGACATTAGAGTACGGCAAAATTTACCATATGTTTTTTCAGGACTCCTATTCGAAATGATCCAAAAACGATCATGTTGCGTACGATTTAGAGAACTAAAAACGGCTGTTTTCGGGACAGTATGATGAAAAGGTCTTATAAGTATCTCTAGTCAGTGATTTATTTTATGTTCTATTCCTGACAGCTGGTTTGACATTCCACTAAATTTCTTTCATTTTACATCCGTTTAAATATAAACATTTCACCAATTTGTATTCTGCCATAAGGATAATATGGGATCTTTGAGAGGGTCCATGGCGGAGTCCGAGGGTCAAATCATGATGAAAACCATTTAGTTTTCCTATTTAATGCCTAAAGAAACAGTGAACCAAATTTCAGCCTTCTGGGTTATTGGGAAGTTGGAGAATTAGTGATGAGTGAGTGAGTGAATGAGTGAGGGCTTTGCCTTTTATAGGTATAGTTATATATATATGTTTGTCAAAAAAAATCTTTGAAAATTAACTTGTTGGGAATAGAAATAAATAACAGATTATTAAAATATCTCCTACGCAGCAGACCTGCATACTCAACGAATTTCCAAAGGATTTATTTTTTTATAAGAGAGCATATTTAACATAAGTAAGGAAAATATTATTTTGAATAGTTTGTGTAAATAATACACTAGAAAGGTATATTTAATCATTCATGAGCTTTAGAAACACGAGAAAAATTATCACGGGATTCACATTGGTTTTCATTACCATACAATTTTTGTATGTTAACCCTCCAGTACACAGGCCCTGGACTCGGAGAGTCTGCACATTTGAAAAAGCGCACCGAAATACGTGGATCTGCGGGCAAATGACATAATGCGCCATATACCTTCCCCCACTACCTTTCCAAGGTCAAAGGCAGGGTTTTGACCGTCTTAGCATCAGTTGTCCCTGAGCTACGAGGGCGTAAAGTTAGGCTTTGACTCAAACTCCGCAGGCGTTCTTTCGTGCCCTTGAAGCACGGAGTCCCACTCCGCAGGTGTTTGTTCATTTTCATTTTCTGTGAAGAGCGGTATAGTACTCCGCATGCTTTACTTTCTCAACACATATGTGACCAAAAGGTAATTTTCAAGAAGATGAAAAACAAGACAGTGATTGACTGATTGGTTTTCAACAGGTCTCTTTCAATCTATTATTTGAATTTTTCAACTTATATGAACTTTATTAGGAATATAAAAGAGCGTTTCATACCATCAACTTATATAAACTGACACATTGTCTGTATACATTGACTTCATTTCTAAAATTTTATGTTTAATTACTTTTTTTTCACTAAAATTACTATAAATACAACAAACCCTTTCAAAACATTATTTTATTTACATTTACGTGGAAATAATAGTTACTAGTGGATCCGAGCGCACGGAATCGTGCGCTACTCTAGCAGAGCGATAATTCAAATGGCGACAAATTTAAAACACAACCATGCTAACACGATCCGTCTTGAGGGTTATGTTTACACAAATTAAAAAATAACAGCAATTAAATTATCCAGCTGATCAAAATGTAAACAATTATGTTTTTCATAAGGATAACATGGGAACTTTAAAAGCCAATGGGGCAGAGCCCAAGGGACTTTTTCAAAAATGTAAGGCCAGTTTGCAAATCTACGCGACACGCTCTTTCCAATGAGCCGTCAATGATCAAAATCGGTTAAGAAATGACGGAGGAGTTCATAAGACAAATTTCGTGTTGGCGTATTAATTATATAGATTTGTGCATCTAGGGAATAAAGTGCAACTTTTTCTCCTTGAGGGAAACTGTTGTCGCCCGATGGCGGAGCCGAGTAAGCAAATGAAAATCGACAGTGTTGCCACATTTTCTCACTGTCCATCGCGGCGTTGCCGGATTTCTCCCCATGTATTTCTTATGAGATTACTTTTAGTCCCATAGGAGGAAAAGTAGATTACTTTTAGTCTCATGGGAGAAAAAGTAAGTGAGTAAATCCCATGGAGTATAAACTAGTAGGCCTACTTTAGTATTCTATTCCAGGGACTAAAAAACGACTGTAGATAGTAGGTGGAGCCAGGGTTTAAGCTGGGAAAAAATTTCTTTGAGCAAAAATGCTACAAGGTCTTTGATATTTGTAGCAAAATTATTTTCCTTTTAGCATTTTTATCGCATGTCATTAAGTTATGGCACATGTCATCAAACCAAAACAACTTAATCGAACAACATAACCTCAAACTATATTTCGCATCACCATTTTCGAGACGTCTGTTTTTGCCAGTGTTGCCAGACTGGCCATGAGATTTTAACCACTGTGAGTTACGAAAATCCCCGGTTTTACACGGCAGTATTTTTAAAAATCCACGGCAACGTTTCTTGCCCCTTAAATAGGGTATTCATAACTTGAAACTAAAATTATCGAATGACTATATTGATTATTCTACTCCATATATCATTCCAAGTGGTGGCGAACTAGCCCTCCACCCACATTCTCGCATTCGCCACTGCTCGGCTAGACTCAGCGACTTGGCCACTACAGAGTGCGCGCCAACTGTTCTTTGGCACAGAGAACGTATAGAACGTCTGAAGAAGACTGACACAGAGAACGTATAGACGTTCTATACGTTCTCTGTGTCAGTCTTCTTTTTGACTGTGTGGATCTTAATGATGTGGCATCTGATCGAGGGTTACGTTGAAGACTACATTCTAAATTAACTCTTATTTTATTTTAAAGTAATATAAAGTTATTTGTGGAAGTAGATGGACTTATATTGAGATTTGTATTGGTTGAAACGAGATTTTCTGCAGTAAAGTTAAATAATTTCCACTCTTTGCTTTGTAGCAAAAAAGCGACAGCCTGTCCGAATATTGTTGCATTTTCGTGGAGCATGTCGCATTTTGCGACAAATGCGACCGCAGCTTAAACCCTGGGTGGAGCAAAACACATTTTTTCACAGTTCATGTACGATTAAAAATGGTCAAGTAAATACTATTGTTCAGCACTAAGAGCGGGTTCACGAGCTCGAGGTTTCATAGTCAGCGTTTATCGTTGATCGCCGACCAACGTAAATGACGGCTAAAAATTGAGTTCACGAGATGGAGCGTAGACTACGAAAAAGCCCGTTTATCCTTGGTCTAGCGTAACGTAAACTGTCGCCCAACGGAGGGATTCGTGGGGAATTTTCGTGGGATCAACCTGCCGTGACACTGCTTCCGGCTGTCGCTCTCCAAAACATACGATGACTTTGCGCGGGAAGGGGCTTACAACATTATTTCATTGCTACGCTAAGGTCAGCTTGAAATATTCGGTGCATCAATGATGAGCCAAGAGTCAGGAAGACACCGTTGTGCTGTAGTTGAGCCAGAGGGTAAGAATAGCTCAAAACAACTGGCACCTTAGTAGAGCCAGTTGGAAAACGCCGCTGTGCCGCAGCCACATGTGGGCCACGCAAGCTCAACTCCGGTGCATCAAATTAAATGGTGAATTTCGTCTTGTTCTCCATGTTATTAATGACTATATTTCTGACTCAACTACAGATCTGGCTGAAGAACTATAGTTTCACTCACACAGCACAACTATACTACAGTACCACATAAAAATAAGTACATAGGAAATGGGCAGTGGTGGATTTTATGCTATGTTATAACCTTTGGTGGTGCCAGATCAGCTAACGTATGTTGAACAGTATGCACAAACTCAAAAACCTATTCAAAATCCTTTTTAAGTGGTCCATTTTAAGGCCTATTTCAACAACTATTTATTGCCTTTGTAAGCTATTATTCCTTTACTGCCATCTGACTAGTTGTTAATATTTTATTTTAGATTTGGTTCATTGTTCACCTTAATGTATGTAACCATGTTGGTGGAGTAGGAGTAAAGATCTGGAATTGAATTTGATCACGTTTATACTCTATTCAGTGAGTGTGTAAAGTGAAGCCTCCCCTCAAATAAAATTTGTAACACTTTTTACCAATATGGGAAACTAAGACAGGCTCTGTTGTCAGGAAATCACAGTCTTGGAGGAGCCTCAATAAATTCATTTAAGATATCTTAAGAAAATTTAAAACTCCTCATCTATCACATCATTAAAAGGGTTGTAATCATGATATCGAGCTGGCCTGGTGCGAGGTGGTGGAGGAAGGCAGTAATCTAAATAATTGAGACATTCCATGGTTCCCTCACCTGCTCAGCACATAGATAGATATTGTCTATATGCACGGTAGACGAATATTGTATTAGATAGATATACTAAAAACATGTACATCATTTAACACAATAGATATACTAAAACACATGTATATCTATGATAACAACATACAATACACGTTATCAGCATAGTGCAGTAGACTGACCGTTCTCAAATGATGCGAACTGATAAGAACGGTGTGTCGCGGCGCATTACGTCAATGCTTTCTTTTCCTAGAGATCGGGAATATTGTCTTAGTTTTTTTGCGTGTATTAGTTTAATTTCCTGAAGTTTCAAACCACAAGCTATGCGAATTTAAGTTTACTTTATTTTTATACCTTGTTCTTGTCAATAATAAAACTTTTACAAGGATTACTGATTAAAATCAATTACAAAATTAATTCCTAATAATTTCTAATAATCCTAAATAAATTTTTATTAGAAATTTATTTTAATGACAAATTAAGGACATCTTTTATTTGAACGACAAATTAAAGACATCTTTTATTTGAATAACAATTTAAAGACAACTTTTATTTGTAGTTTAAAGGATGTTTGCTTGTGAAAATACTTGTTATTACTGTGTTATTGTTTTGCATTTCGATGTTATTATTTTGTTAGCGAATTTCCCCTATAGGGAAGAAGCTGTTACCGTAGGTCTCATGGTAAAACATAAGTCTAAAACCATCATAACTGTTCTTTTTGAGGTCCTCAGATGCCAAAAACACCATTCGTTCACTTTCATAAATATATATATATATATATATATATATATATATATATATATATGTGTGTGTGTGTGTGTGTGTGTCTTTAAGCACGATAACTTGCGCAAAAATGCTCCAATCGGAATGAAATTTGGCATAGACATGTAAAGTAGTAATTATTCAGACGAGATCGTAAACCTGCCCGATCGGACAACCGGAAGGGGGGTAAACCCCTCCAAAAATGGGTTTTTTGAGATTTTTACATAGAAAAATAAAATTTTTCGAATTTTTATTGGCACCATTGAATTCAGTCCAAAAAAAAACAAACAATTAAGTATTTTGAATCATAGCTCTATGTCCATTGCTTACCGAGATATTGAAAGTGGTAAACACAGTATGTTGTCCCAATGTTAACCTTTTGGGAAATAAGTAAAATTCTATATCTCGCTTACTTCTCAACATATCTTGATAAAACTTGGTAAATGGCTTCATCTAGTTCAGATCTACTAAATATTGAATTAAAACCACCCAGTTTTAATATACCTGTAGCAGCAAACCTCCATACTCATTCCCCATGTTATTCTTATGGAGCTTACAAAAACATGTCAAATCTCGCTATGTTGGATCGTGATATGTTGTTTTGCACTTGAAATTCGCAGAGTATGCAGGTCTGCTGCAACGGGGGTATTTTAATTTTAAGCATATCAGAATATTAGTAACCTGAAAAATAATTTTTTTTAACATAGCTTTGAAGGTATTGATATTGTTCGGAATTTAATGAGGAATCCGAATATAACATTATTTTTGGTAATATGAAAATAATTAACTAGCTGATGAGATAATCCCGGCATGATGTCAACTTAAACCTGCTACCTAGCAGGTTTTAGTTGCTGCACAAAACCATTGTTTCGTTCGCGCAAGTTTTTCTCTTTAAGACTAGAACTGTCTCGTGAACCCACCGCATTTATCTTCTAGACACGGGTTTATCTATAATTGGTCTTGTGAACCCAACTTTTTGAGTGCTAGTTTATCCCTGCCATAATTGGGTGGTGTTTATTCGATTAAGCCTGTGCACGGCTAAACGAGAGCTCGTGAACCCGATTTTTAATTTGCCGCGCAAAAACCGGTTATTACTAGAATTAAGACGCGCGTTTATAATACACTGGAGCTTGTGAACCTACTCTAAGTGTTTGTAAGTTAATTACCACCAAACTGATTAATTTACAGTTTAAATTCAGCAAAAATTACATTGCTGACTGTCAGTCCGCCGTTGTATATTAGAGTACTTATAACTTACATGTGTACTCAGGGGCGAACCCAGGATTTAATTTCGGGGGGGGGGGATATCCTATAAGAAGGGGGAAGGAGAATTTAGGTACTCACAAAAACCCGTACTAATGTGACGGTAGACAAATAAGGCCGTCGCGGTAAGCGAATATAGTCGTTGCGGTAGACGAATATCATTGTTGTGGTAAACGCCACGGTATCCGAGTATCGCGTCGCGGTAGACAATTATGGTGGTCGCAGAAGACAAATATCATTACGTATCGTTGTCACGTCGCAGTAGACGAAAATCGACATCGCGGTAGAAGGATTTTGTTTTCACAATAGACGAGTATCTTCGCCGCTGTAGACGGATATAGTCGTCTCGGTAGACGAATATCATTATCGTAGTAGACAAATAGCGTTGTCACTTTGCTGTTGACAAAAATCGTCATCGCGTCGCGGTAGACAAAAATCGTCTTCACGTTGCGGTAAACGAAAATGTCTTCGCGTTGCCACGTCGTATTTGACAAAAACCGTCGTCGCCTCGCGGTAAACGAAAATCGTCTTCGCGTTACGGTAGACAAAAATCGTCTTCGCGTCGTAGGAGGCGAAAGTCGTCTTCGCGTCGCGGGATATGACAATCGTCTTTGCGTCGCGGGAGACGAAAATCGTCTTCACGTTACGGTACACGAAAATTGTCTTCGCGGCGTGCGAGACGAAAATCGTGGACGCGTCGCGGTACCCGAAAATGGTTATCTTGTCGTCCAAAATTTCTGTTCTCCAAATTTTCGGGGGGGGGGGGGATATATCCCCTTTATCCCCCCCTGGGTTCACCCCTGCGTGTACTTGAAGGTTACATAATTCTTAGTCAAAAAATTTTTGATAAATTTATTCTCGTAATAGTATATAAATGTCAGCAAAAATCACTCAAAATAAAAACAAATAAAATAATCACATGAACAATATAATTCAATCATATGGTTATTCTTATAATTTAAAAACATCCATTTTTAGAGAAAAAGTACGTGGTGGACTGAACCTTGCTCAGTATTTTTTCATGTTTATCAGTTCATCTAATTACTATAAATTATTTCAGCGTCATAAAATATTTTTACTACTCTATGCAATCTTTAACCCACACACTATATTTTCCTTAAATGGCTGTAGTTTGCAAACAGATCTTACAATTACTTTATTTGTTTACACTTTCCTCGTTTATTTCAATAACTCAAAAGGCCAATGTTAAAATTTTACAACTTCAAAATTGATTTTAATACTTTATCAGATTTTCTCAGGCCAAGTAGTCTCCATAGAAACATACTTTTGAGTCATACATGACTTTCAAGACTTTGAAAGAAATCCTTGGAGCTGTTTTTGAGATAATTGTGCAAACAAGCAAGCAAGTACGCATGCAAGATAACATTGCTCATATAAGAGTCTAGGATAACGCAAAATTTAGGGAAATATTTAAAAAACAGTACTTTACACTTTATAAAATGAAGACCAACCGAGGTAGGTATTTTAAGCCAAGTATGAATGAAAGATGAGTGTTGGATGATTGTGGCCTGATCTTGTAGTACTGTAATAATGTCTGTCATATAAGAAGTTAAAATAAAAAAATAATTTATGCACAATATTCCTGAATATTTGCGGTTTTACATAAACCTAGAAATATTTAAAAATCAACATACAGTGTACATTTGTTGATTTACCTGAGTTGGATAGTTCAGATAACCCAACGACGAGTTGGAAAATCCCATTGTTCCTAAAGTTAATAAAGCTAACAGCATGTATGTCCTCATTGGAATGCTAGAACACAAATTTACAAGTTAATCACAGCAAAGTTAATTTTTTCTAACAACATAAATTGGCTTTTTGAACGCAAGGCTTAATTTAATTGTTAATCATATTTACAATTTTTTGTCATTGGGTAAAAACAAATAAAATAATCACATGAACAAAATAATTCAATAATATTGTTATTTTTATAATTTAAAAACCCCCATTTTTACAGTAAAAGTACCTGGTGGACCAAGCCTTGCTCAGTTTTTTTCATGTTTATCAGTTCATCTAATTACTATCAAATATTTCAGCGACATAAAATCTTAATCTTAATCTTAGGGTGTGTTCTACCCTTAATGCATCTATAACTTCAGACCAATTAATTTAAAACACAAATCTTTGTGAACCATAATAATTCTCGATGATTCTTGTCATAACTTCAAGGTACTGTACTCTAGATTGTGGTACCATTTCGAACTTTTTCCCTCCCTCCCTCCCTCCCTTCCTATTATTATTGTAACGTGCCAAATCCTAGCCGGGGTATTTTAGCACGTTTGTGCCACGAATTTACTCAGTCGTAATGTACTGGAATGTCCAGGGTCGATTTAATTTGAAAAAAACTAAATTTAGAATGGGCTCAGCAAAGAACTATCCACAAGACTTGCTTTAAAATTCCTTAATTCGCTCATCATCGCCCATGAATTTGCCAATCGATAAAATCATTGATAAGTAAAGGCCGTCAGTGGTGAAATATCGGATTTTATTTATTTGGTAACTTAAATAAAAACAAAACGGGAAACTATTCCCTACTAGCTCTTTAATCCTCGATAACTAAATTATAAAAACTTACCCAAAACCCCTATTTCACCAGCTGTTCCTATATAGCCTGAAAATCCTAAGATTTTAATTTAATAAAGTCTCCAACCTTTTTATATGTCTCTCAATAGGCCTAATCAGTCATTAACTGAGCTCTTTCGCCCCAGTCCTACTTCATCTCGATTTCATTTATTTATTTTAAATGCACGGCCTAAAATGCCTGTCAGAAATTCCTATAAAGTTTTCTTTAGTTTCAATTTATTTTATTTTTGTTTCAAGTCCCACAGCTTTTACGCCTGGGGCCTATTAATCCCGGAGCTATTTCACCCGGGCTCTAACGCGATAATTTATTTGAATTTCATTCAAATAGTCCCGCTCTAAACCTATCGGCTCCTAATAAAAAAGAAACAATCTTTAAATTTCCATTTCCCGGAATTATTTCACCTGGGTTCTACACGTACGGAATAGCGGGATAACTCCTAAAGTAAAATCCTTTCCTGAAGAAATTATAACTTTGTTATTCTCAGAGTCGTTACACTCGAGTACTATCTGTAAATTTCATAATAAAGTCACTACCTGTGATATGTCCAAGTCGAAGTATACAAAATTATTTACAAAAGAAAAATATTTACAATAATCTTTCGGTAACAACCAAATAATTACTGTAACAAGTCCATGTCTCAGAGCTCTTTCGCCGCTGAGTTACCAAAATGTCATATATTATTTTTAATTACGCCTATCTCCTATTCCGAAAATAAACTAAATTTTAATCCTTAATATTTCGTAATTAATTGTAATAAACCTTGGGATTGTATTCTAATTCTAAAGTCAAATATTCTCTAATAACATAAGAATGAACATCAACTCACTTACAATTTCTTTCGATTTGCCTACGGGGCTATTTATTGTACGGCCAGGTCGCTCGCGGGAGGGTAGGTGTTTTCAGCTCTGCGCCGAATCGTAGACTGATCTGTCTCGGTGGCTCGAGTGAGAGCTCTCGCTGCCCCCACTACCGCTGCGACGCCAGCGCCGTGCGTGGCGAGTCTGGGAACTAGGTGCCCAGCTGATCTGCAGGTCGGCCAACGCGACAAAACGAAATATTCCTACTGTTTAACTCTTTTTCCCAACTCAAATTTGTAAGCCCTTACACTATCACTAAAATGTAATATATATTTTACCCGTTATTCACCAATAAAAACAAAATTTGAATATAATGTGTCCATTTGTACTCCGGTTGCCAAGCCCGGTGACAGGATTTTCGGGCCCCTGTGCAATTGAGAAACCCGCCTTTTTTACTTATCTCGATTCTGGGCCCCATCTTTACTAATCTCGCGTGGATCCATGCCCCCTGTGACTCCAGGCCCCTGTGCACTTGCCCCCCCCCCCCTTCCGTCGCTGGCCCTGCCGGTTGCATGTCGATCAGTTAGTACATTGGATGGTAGGAACTTAACTTAATGTACTTTTTTCTTTCCTTTTTATCAGAAAATTTGTATCTCTTAATCTTATTTAAGCAAGTAATCTTTATTTTTTCCATTTATATGTAAAATGGAACACATTTGAGTATGATATCCTTAATATTCTCAAATTCTATTTTGTTACTCCATGCCCCAATAAACTGTGGCTTAATGTTTCTACATCAAATCTTTACTCTACGAAGAATAGCATGTGATAACAGCTACATATGATGCTAACTTTGTTTACATTTGTTGTTATAATATCACCAAAACAGCAACTCATAAGGCTAATGTTAATTTTTTTGAAATTTTAAATTTACTTTTCTTCATGTCCAAAAGCCTAGTAAAAATTACAATGGGATTCTGCACATCTACTGGAAAATACAATTCTATTGGTGTGCTTAGATTTTCGCTACGTTGCATACAGGCTGAGAAAAAAGGAGTACAAAAACCTTATGGAAAAAATGCTTGCCTATTAATATAAAGATAAAGACTAGAGATCACCAGTGGTCGAAAATTCGACCAATTTTTAAAGTGACAAATAGGGATAGCTAATTTTATAAATAATCCCCGTATAAACCAATGTGTTTCTAAATACATTTCATATAGTACATATTTTCCATGTAAACACATAATATAACTAAACAGGGGGCCCAAAAACAAAAGAGAAAGATTCAGTCCTTGACTAACTATTTTACTTCATTTCTAGCTTATGGCGTGGTTTTTAGTAATTAGTATTTTATTAACTTAATGACTATTTTATTAAGATTTCATGTTTATTTTTTTAAGAATAATTATTGAATCAGCGGAAAGTAAAACTTCAGTCATCAAATCAGTTTATCCTGTTCACCCCTTACCACAGTTCTCTCCCTCCCTCCATTAACCCTCCGTCAGTGACACACGGAGTTTTCCTCCAGGCGCTTTTATTTTTATAAAAAAATATGCGTTCTTACCGGTCGGCAGTCGCAGGAGTAATCGTACCTCACATGCCTCTTCCTAGGAATCTGTTCGACCTCATTTCACTCTCCCAACCCCCCCTTCGTACCCCTTCTATTCAGTTGAAACCCAAGAGTCGTGTAACGTGGATGCCAAGTTCTTAATTTGTAGGGAGCATACTGCACCTGCTTTTTGTATAAAATGTGCAAATAAGGATGATAACATGGAGATCAGTGGCAATAATGATGTATATACACTCTGTACCCACTATTTGTACCAGTTACTATATTTGGATTCGAAAATATAGATTTTGAATAAAAGTGACAAGTAACACATTTTACATACCTATAGGGTGTCAAAAATATGTCAAGTAAGTTTTTATTGCTTAATATTGATTTTACAAGGGTTTAATGTAACCTTTTTACAACATATGTATAAGACTACACTGTTTGTCTATTATTTCAACACCCGGAGAAAAACTCCTTGAGTCACCATTCGTGTTTTAAAATCAAAGTCACCTACCAAGGGTTAATTCCTCACTCTCTACTTCCTACTTTCTTTCCACTTTTCCCTCCTTTTCTCCTTCATTCTCTTCTTACCATCTCTCCTCCCTTCTTTCCTACCATTTGGAACTTTTGCCCTCCTTCTCTCTCTTCCTATTATTATCACTAAAATATAATATATATTTTACCCATAATCCACCAATAAAAACAAAATTTGAATATAATGTGTCCAGTGGCGAGGCGTGCGGTCATCTAAAGATTCGCCGATGACTAACTCAATTTTAAAAGTAAATATTTTAGATAAAACTACAAATAACATAATGTTAGAAGCCTAAATGTCTATTATTTTCAAAAGAAAATCATAAATTTTCGGAGTATCAGGCTATTTTTATGCACGGCGTTTTGCTTTGGGCGCCAGATGCGCCGCGTCCGTAGTTCTCTATTGACTAAATCCGAACCGATTCTCCGAGTTTGGAGAATCCAATCGAGTGGAGCGCCCTGCTCCCCGCCTCCATCCCCACCACTCACACCGCTGTTGTACAGGCGGCCAAGCGATTCTCTGTCGCTGGAGAATCGGTTGGCGTCCGGCTCCCTTCGGCTGTACTCGGCAGCCTTCGCCACGTAACGAGCAACACTCTCGACTTCTGTCAGTGCTACTTCACGGTGCAGAGAGACCTGCTCCGGTACTCGCGCATGCGCAAAGAGACCTAAAATAGTTCACTTCACAGTGCAGAGACCTGCTCCGCTACTTGCGCATGCGCACAGTTCTCGCACCGCGCGCTGTGCTTGTGTTTGTGTAGTTTCAATGAGTGAAGTTGCAGTGGTTTAATTAAAATTTTAACATGTTTTATTATTAATCGATGAGCACAACCATGACTGAAGGAGAAGGTGATATAATTTTTCAACTGAAACAATTATCAAAATAAAACTAAACTGATTAAAAAATTATAAAAATGAAATCATAAACTGCTTGATAAAATAGCTGGCTGCATTTTTCAATGTTAAACTTTCATCCGAGAGCTTTTAAGTATCAGTATTATTCAATTCGCCTTTTCAGTAGAGTCATGGATGTTTTTATCTATGGTCGTGGGGTCTATGAATGACGCTGGGGGACGGATATCCGGGCCGGTCAAGCGCAGGTCTGTCGCGACTATTCTATAAATAGCAATATAGCCGTTCCGCCGCGCGGCGCCGGCGCAGTCCCGTGTACTTCTACACTATCAGCGATGACCACTCAAAAATGTCACGCGTCGCCACTGAATGTGTCCATTTATTTATACTCCGGTTGCCAAGCCCGGTGACAGGATTTTCGGGCCCCTGTGCAATTGAGAAACCCGCCTTTTTTTACTCATCTCGATTCTGGGCCCCATTTTTACTAATCTCGCGTGGATCCGGGCCCCCTGTGAGTCCAGGCCCCTGTGTATTTGCCCCCCCCCCCTCGTCGCCGGCCCTGCCGGTTGCATGTCAGTTAATACATTGGATAGTAGAAACTTAACTTAATGTACTTTTTTCTTCCCTTTTTATCAGAAAATTTTTATCTCTTAATCGTATTTAAGCAAGTAAACTTTATTTTTCCATATATATGTAAAATGGAACACATTTGATTATGATATCCTTAGTCTTCTCTAAGTAGTCCTGATTTCAATCAAATTCTATATTTTCACTCCATGCCCCAATTAACTGTGGCTTAATGTTTCTACATCAAATCTTTACTCTACGAAAAATAGCATGTGATAACAGCTACATATGTTGCTAACTTTGTTTACATTTTGTTGTTATAATATCACTAAAACAGCAACTCATAAGGCTGTTAATTTTGTTTGAAATTTTAAATTGAATTTTCTACATTTCTAAAAGACTAATATAAATTTCAATGGGATTCTGCACATCTACAGGAAAATACAATTCTATCGGTGTGCTTAGATTTTTGCTACATTGCACACAGGCTGAGAAAAAAGGAGTACAAAAACCTAATGGAAAAAATGCTTGTCTATTAATATAAAGATTACAAATTGCATTCTAAGCCAATACTATTAACATGTTTATTTCTCAAAATTAAACATTAGAATAGTTTTTCACTACCTATTTCACATTTACTCTAATTTGACATTTGATCTTCCATTGACAAAAATAAACATTTAATTTGAAAGAAAAGACGTAATAAACGAAAAAATAATAAATATGGAGGGTTTAGAGCAACAACCTACCAAGTCCAATTTTTTGATTTTTTGAGGTAGCTATGGTAACATATGTCTAAAATCAAGCTTTCTTCAGTGCAACATCAAGCTAAGTCCATAGTTCAGTTATTTGCCACCAGAGTGGGTTAGTTTGTTGATGCTCTGACAGTTTACAACATAGGTTCAGAGCAACAACCAACCAAGTCCAATTTTAGGTTTTGTCAATGTTGATTTTGTTTGTTTTGATTGTTTTTGTAACTTCAAAATGAGCCCTGATGATGAATGGAGATAAGGAAGTAATGAAGGTAAGTTTTATAACATTTTTACAAAGTTTAATAACATTTTTACAACCTAAAAATCCAAGAATCATCATCAGTGTTATAATTTTGTTTGGTCATTGAATGAATTTTATAAATTTTAAGTTTTGAGGTTGGGTTGCAAGTATTTTGGTGAACATTATTATATTGCCAGATATTCTTTTGACACAGACCAACTCATGCTTAAGTTATATAAATATTTATCAAGTGTGGATCGTATAAAAAATGGGTAACTCAATTTGTTATGGCTCTGGATTAGGTTTGGCTTAGGCTGTCGACTGAAACATGGATTTGCTTGAATGTCTTTGTTTTTTTTTAGTAGATTCAGAATTTGGAAATGATATTCTGGAAAATCTACCGAGGCACTTAGTCCTCTTTAGTTGAGGACAAGATGCAACATGGGTTCAAGTGCCAAATCCCTCTTTGCAGCCTTCTACTTCAACTGCTACATATGCAACCCTTGAAACATTGTGGATTATCGAAAAAAAAGGGACTGTTGAGGATCCTGCAAATTGGTTAAACATTACATGGGTCAGACTTGTTAAAGGAGAACCTTTCACAGTGTTTTTCGAGCACTCATTGTGTAAAGAAGGATCTTAAAACACAAGGTCCTTAAGCCAGTTGGTCTTAAAACAGTACGCTCCAACCAAACCAAGGAAAAATTCAAAAATAAAAAGACTGCACTTGCAATCACTTTTTGAAGTACAACAAGAGTCCTCTCTATCCAAACTGAAGACCGGTTACACAAGAGAAAAAATGTGACATGCTTTCTCTTTTCCCATACATACTACCTATCCACCACTGATACTTAAGGAACTTACCAGTTGAAGTTACCACAAGAGGGAGAAATTAAAAAGAAGCAAAAGAAGAAGAAAAAGTCAAGGAATAAAATTATGAAATTTTTTTCCTTTGACTTAAACATAGTTGTGTAGTATTATGTCAATAACTTTTGTTAATCTCAATCAAAAAGATTGACTGTTCATTTGATTTATAATTATTCCCAAGTTTTAATTATAAATATATGTATATATAGGCATACATACATATATACATACATACATACATGCATGCATGCATACATACATAAATAATAATATATTCAACTTTAGTGGACTTGGTTGGATGCTGCAGTGAAAAAATAGGATAAAGTTCAGTGCAACATTCAACCAAGTCCACCAAAAAAAGTTTCATTAATGATAACTCCATTATTTTTTTAAAGTTTTTTTTTATTGACCTACACCAAAATTTAAGTTGACTTTTAAACTACTTGACTCTAAAAAATCATTTTAATTGGTTTTAGGGTGTGGAAGTTATGAATTTTTAACTTTAACTCCATTTTTCTCAGCTTTTACTTTTATGGACTTGGTTGGTTGTTGCTTTGAACCCTCCATATAAATGACAACTATTGTGCAATTTTTAACACAACAAAATCACTGAAATATACATATTTATCACTAAAAACAACAAAAACACACAAATTAATTGAAAGCTACAAGAACCATGAAAGCAACAAGTGTCAAGACAGAGTGTGAATATGGCTCATAGGAGGACATTTGTAAGGAGCTCCCAGGGATGTTCGTAAGTAATCCAATGCAATTATGGTTCTTCCCCCGTCGCTGGCCACATTTGGACTCGTCGAGCACCTTAAGTGAGGGAGAGCTGCCTTATGGCTATGCTCCAAGCTCAGTTAGATCCGTCTAGCACTAGCGAATCCATCATAAGCGACTCTCGCTCTTCCTTGATACTCATGTTAATGTCACAATATAAAAAATAATTAACTATTGAAATCATTTAAATTTTTAACTTAAAAGCTCATATGTCTTTAAGTTAAGGCAATATTTAAGTAGGCGATTACAGAGAAGACAAACTTAAGTTATTCATACACAGAATGCAGATGCAAACGTTGGGTCTAGGGTCTCTAGAAATCTGGCACTGCAAATTGAGAATTCTTCTCTAAGCTAAAAAAGAAAAAACATTGATTTAGTAATAACTTACTGCCTCTTGGTGTCTCCATTAAGATTACACTCGCTAAATCCAAAAAGTGTATAGAATGCAAACTGGACCAGAGTCAGATACCAGCCGTAAGGTTTGAAGCCTTCTAAAGTGAAAATAAGCTCCTGTAAAAAAAAATTTAAAAAAAATACGACATAAAAAGATTTAAAGGTATGATAAGTTAATGATAAAAGTAGGAGAGATACTGTTTGCAGAGGGGTACATAACATAATTTTTCTCCAGGGAAATTCTGGGATTAACAGACTTTTAACTTTAAAAAAAATATTTTGAATCGGTGATCTTTTAATGGATTAATTTCCCCTTACAATTACAAGAAGGCATTAAGCTTAACAAGTTTGATTAATGTTTAAAGAAAATAGAATAGGCTACTAGGATATATTGAAATACCCTGAGCCAAGGTCTGTAATTCAGTATTTTCACGTTTGTTTCAAATAAAATAATTTGTTTCATTAGGGTTCATAGCCTCTGGATCGTTATTTGACATTATTCAATTAATTAAGGCTTACCTTACACGATCAGTAAATATATTATTTATATATTTATAATACAAAATATATATTATTGGATCGTAAGGTAAGCCTTAATTAATTGAATAATTTGTTTCAAATTTAATTGGACCTTTGATTAGGAATGCAATGGATGCACTGTAAAAGGAGGTGTAGGTTTGTGTGTGGGGAAAACAGTCCCAATAGAAGTCATTCTATCACTGCGGTAGGCCTACTGCTGTAATTTTAACGAATTTCCCCTTTAGGAGAAATATTACTTTTTAGGTCTCATGGGAAACCTACGGCCTGATGATGACTTTTTGATGTGGGGCGCCCATGTCAAAATAACATAACATTTGTTCAAATTTCACTATGAATCTACATACTATCGTAAATGAAACGGAAATTTTTTTTGCCAATTTAGAAGGCCGGCAAAGTTAGAGCGACATAGACTAGGCCTAAACAATAAAGCAAACAAATTTCACTCATTCTTCTGTCAGCAATTCTGCTCAAGAGAAACCGCTTGCTAGGATATTGAACTGAATGAAACATTGTGAGTCCTAGCATTTGCTAAAGGAATGTCTAGTCCCGGGTCTGTCAAAAACGTTTGGAAAAGTAAACAATTATAGATGGTGAGCAATATATTGACGCTTGAGTTTGAAGTTGGCAAAGGAGGAGAGGAAATCATCAATGACATGGAAGTAAGCAGAGCCATGTGATCACGCTACTAGTCTGGTACCTAGCTAAAAAATCTAATCCAAAACAAGTGTGGGTTACTGTTGGAAACAAGTTTTGCTCTCTGAATAACAATCAATATACGGGTAAAATATTTTTGGGTTTAGCATGTAATAACACAAGATTGACACATGAAATCCGTGGTTGAATCAATTAATTATTTGTCTGTTATTGTTTCTTTTCCCTCCTTGAAAAATCTTATAATTCATCCGCATTTGTTAACTACATTGATCGCCGGACCTCACGCGAATTTTTTTTTATTTTTCAATTTAACTTAAAACTTAGGTAGAATTTTAAGTTACACTATTTCGAAAACGACGGGAAAACCAGTAAAAATGGGGAAAACTGACTTATTGACAATTATTAATTGTTTTAAAACACATGTTGAATTTTATCCTAGTTCTGAAAATAACGATAGTTTTTGCTGGAAATGTCGGGAAAACTGGGAAAATCGGGAAAGCCAGGAGTAACAGGAAATGAAGGCAGTATAATTTCTGTATATATTGTGCCATAAAAAAAACTAACTTAACTAACCTATCAAACCTAACCCAACCTAACCTAACTTATCTAAACGTATTCAGATATGAATATGGACGAAGGAACGACTGGCTGAGTTACGCTGGGTTAGGTTGAGATAGGTTGGGTTAGGTTAAGTTTGTTGGGTTAGGTTAGTTCATTCTGGCATAATAAGTTAAAATATAAGAAAATCATATATCACCTTGGTTTCTTGTTTTTCCCGAGTTACCTATTTTCCCCAAGATTTCCGGCAAAACCAATCGCCATTTTCGGAATCAGCATAAAATTGTACATAGGCCTATGATAAAAACAATAATAATCTGGGTGAGATCCAGTGATCGATATAATTACTCCGTCTGGTTTTTTTTGTAAATACCCAAACTTCATCATGTTTCTCACCACAAATACCCGGATTTACAGGGACCTTAACCTGTTTAATTACAGCTTTAAAACATGGGCGGTTTCAGGTAAAAGTATTAGGGGGTGCCAGCTCACCTTAAGTTTGAAGTACTGTATGCTCAAATTCAAACATCAATCTCCCATTCAAATGGTCCATTTTAAGTCCAATTCCAAGTAGATAGACAACTTATTTTATTGAACAACAACCATTTGTAACTTAAGCAAATACCTCAACCAAAGTCATGTTCATTGAAAACATTTTCCCCCTTCACTGCCAACAAATACACCAAATATCAGAGGCTGCTAGGCACCCCCAGAAATCCGCCCATGCTTTAAAACCAAGAACATTGATAAAAAGGGCAATGTTAGACTCTAAAATATAGGCTATTGTCATAATTTTACTCTAAAAAATGTATCTTACCTGCAGATATCCATAAATAAGGTAAAATGCAAACACACCAGAACAGCAAATTAAAAACTGGTTTGTACTACTAAATTTGCTTATATCATAGTACAGTACACGAATAGTTTGGCCACAATCGTTCCTCAGAGTACTTTTACTGGATTTGTTTACATTATCAATTCCTATTCTAACATCCATTTTACCGAAGGCTGTGTTTGAATATAATTTATCCCTACAAAAAAGTTATTGAGATTGTACTTGGGATTAAATTTAAACACTTTACCTATATTTCAAGACTTTATCGAGCAAAAACACATAAAAATAGTAATGACGATTAATTAGCCAACAAATTTTATTTACTTCAAGGTACTGATAACCTCAAACCCATAAATGGCTACCTGGACTCCTGTGACAGTTTTACGGCCTCTCTACTCGTCAGCTGGTCGCCAGCTAACTTCACCCGAGTATAAAACCCTCACAAGCGTTCAAGCAGCAGAAGGAAATTCGCCGTGACGGTAAACAATCAACATCCCTGTAACACAGGTGACAACACAAATTTACCACAGGATTAATTTCCCTACATATCTTAATGAATACGTTACGACATGGTATATAATAAACTGCAAATACATAAATATAATATAGACAGGAGTCTTCATTCTTATAGAAGTAAATATCTGAGTCGAATGTGTAAATTAGTTCAAGTGAGAGAGGTTGTTACATTGAGAAATAAGGTCTAATAAAGCTCAGGCGTTGGATCATCAGTTTACATGTTGATTCTACAAAAGAAAATAAATACCCCCTTGCAGCGTAACTGCACACTCAGCACATTTAAATACTAAAATTAATATAGATGAAGCCAATTTATATACATTTTATGAAATAGCGACCTGGTAAATAGTTTAAGCCAAGAGACCGTCCATAAATTACGTAACGCTACAGTCAGCCTTTTAGATCCCCCTCCACCATATAATAGACGTAACAATGGCGCTAATCCCCTCTCAAAAAGTACGTAGCATTGTGCAATGAATGCTCCCCCAAAAGTAAAAACGTCGTACTTCAAAGGTATATTTTATATATCTGAATATAAGGGATTAATAATTAAGGTTCTATAGCTACGTAGCTTTGCATTGACCCCCTCCCTTCCTTGTAACGAGGCATAACACTGATTAATACACCCTTCCCCCTAGGACGTTACGTAATTTATGGATGGTTTCCCGGTATGAATGAGACAATGAGAGATTAGTACAGGATATTGTAGTCTTGTTCCTGACTAAAGCCGACTTATTCCTTAGACTGGACTGTTATTCCGAACCACAATTTCACCAATGAATTATAGGTCTAATTATGAGGATGGTCTTATGGCTGAATATTACATTCATTGCTCCGGACGTTGATTCCCACCAGGAAATATCACACCTACAAGTCATCGCTTATAACTATCCACAATCCGTGACCTCCAAGTAGCTGGATTAGGGGACACTAAAACGTCCGAATCTGGCTTAATTTAAATTATCATAGACTACAGTATAAGCTTACAAAAATAATCCGCATAGCTACCATAAGTCAGTTTGCAGCAAGTCCGGAAGTCAGTATGCAGGTGTGCTACCATATATGCAGGTTTGTGTCCGGCTATGGCCACTACGCTACTAACCGTATCATATGATATTTCAAACATATGATTTTGGTAAACACAACGTTTGACAACAGCGGGATTGTAGAACAATGTTTCCACAAAAGTACCCCCTCTCTCCCCCCGCGCCTTGCAACCAGCTAACTTGCAGCCAGCTAACTCTGCCATAGCTCTGCTTCGGCCATATCTTAGATGTATAGAAATATTCAAGCTTTTTAACTTGATTTATTTCCCTTAAGATTAACATAGGTGAAGTGAGTACGCAGGTTAGTGTAGACCTTCGGTAATTAGATTCTACCCTATAAGGGACATACGCAAAACAATTCCGTAGCCTAACAGGCTGTAGCACAATTTTAATGCTTTTGAAAAAAAAACGACTTGAATATTCTCGCCAAAATTTTGTTTCAAATTATTTGGGTTTAAACATGATCTTAATAAAAAAATCCAAAAATGATTTGAAATGTACTTTTAATAAGAAACAGTTAAGACTTTTTTTGAATTCGAACCATCGTTAGATTTTTATCTCACAGATATTTAATATATAATGACTAGTGATCGCCTACTGGTCTAAATTCAACCAAAAAATATTTGAGTTTAGTTTTAGCGAATTTCCGCTATGGGGAAGAAGCTATTACGAAGACAATCTAAGGCATGGTAAGACCTAATCTCGAGACGATGATAACTTTTCGTTTTAGGGCCCCCTGAAGCAAAAACCACCATTGGTTCAATCTACCTAGGCTTATTTATCTGTATATGTATCCGTATATGTATCTGTATATGTAGGCCTATTTATCTAGGCCTATCTATCTGCCTATCTATCTGTATATGTATCCGTAAACACAATAACTAGTAAAAATTGTCCGATTCTATTGGAATTTGGAAAAGCCATTTTGGAAAGGGGTAATTATTCAGACGAGTTCGAAAACCAGCTTGATTGGACCGCTGGAAAGGGGGTTAAAGGGGCATAAACTCCCCCAAAAAAGAGTTTTTTGAGTTATCACATAGAAAAATAAGAAAAATCCAAATTTTCTTAGCACCAATGAATTCAGCTCAAAAAGCAAACAATTAGTAAGTACAGTATCAGAAAATTACGCGCCCTGTGGCATTCGAAGAAGCTCGAGGTCGAAACTTGGATCGTATGTTTTCATCTCATCATATCCCAAAATCGCCACAACCCGACCTTTTAGACAGCAACCCCAGTATTTTTGTAAGTTTTTACTGACTAATATTTTAAGATTTCAAATTATTATAATGATATTTTGACTTGCCTATGGTCCAGGAACAATACCAAAAGTAGGTAGAGAGTTCCGGCAGGTCCAGGACACCAAGTGTAAACATTATGGTAAAAGACACAACAATACAAAGCAATAACATACAACTGTCAAAATATTACAACCAGCTGCTTGACTTTGGAAAGTCAGCTTGATCCGTAAACTCCTACAACAATTTCCAGTCGGACTGAAAAATGAAAGAGGCTCCATCTCTTTTTCGGCGGCGGGAACTACATTTATCCATAAGGTGTCCATATACACTTGGCGCATTATTTCTTGACCCTTGGCCTAATCCATTGCCGGAACTGCCAGATATTGTTTATTGTCAATGATTTTGGACTACAAACAATATAAAAACTAATTTCTACAAACATCAACTGTATTTTGTTTACACATGACAGTTAAGATATAGTCTACACTGACAGCTGTATCAAAATGCTTACATTTCAGTTTTGCGTATCAGCTGTGGTCTCCTAATAATGAATTTCACTATACTCCAATGACCTTGCTATCAATACAAACGATCACAATTACTTTCATCCAACTTGTTTTCAGATGAGCTTAAACTACTTTATGAACAAGATAGAATTTGTTTCCTTTGATTCCTGCAAGCAGAATTTCGTTAATAATTGCTTGGCTTTAAATGACGAATTTAATCATTTAATAACTTCAAGGTGGCCAGATCACGAAATGATCTACACTGATGCTTCAAAATCACTAGAACCCTCTTTCACTGCAAGTGCAATTTTTCACTATCAACGTAACTTCATTCAATCTTTTAAGATTAATGACATTTTCTCAATTTTTTTCTGCCGAAGCCATTGCTATCCTTCATTCATTATTTTACATTGAAACCTTGAATAAGAAATTGTTTGTCATATTTTCGGATTCCAAGAGTGTATTATTGTCTTTAATGAGCAATAATGTTGGTCTTAAAACGTCTCCTATTATTCTTCAAATTAGGAAAAAATATTACGATTTGTCTTTGAAAGGAATCTCAATTGCATTTGCATGGGTCCCATCGCATATTGGGATACATGGAAACGAAGTGGTGGATAGAGCAGCGAAAACAGCTTCTGCCCAAAATCTGTCATATATCCCTTAATTTTTCGAAATAAAAAACCTGTTTACATCAAAAGCTTACAAAAATTGGCAAATTATCTGGGACTTAACTTCGAAATTTAATGGAAATTGACTTTACCAACTGAAAAAATATGTTTCTACCCCGCCATGGTTTAGTTCCTGCTCAAAAAATAGAAGATTTATAACCTCAATTTGCAGAATGAGAATCGGCCATACATATACAAACCTCCATCTTTCCAAAATTCATGTGCTTCAAAATTCTACGTGTGATTGTAATAACGATTCGGCCAGTCTAGATCATTTAATTTTTGCATGCCCTCTGAATGACAAAGAATCAACAAATACTTTATTCAAGAAGCTTACAAAATTAAAAGTGAAATTTCCAGTGAACGTATTAACATTATTGGAAGAAATGGATGAAACAGTTTTGGACTTCATTTTTGACTTTATAGTTAATAACAACATTTCAATTTGATCAATGTGAAATTGTGACTTAAAATTAATTGTAATCATTATTGTAAATTGTTGTGGGCCTTTCTTGGGTAAACGCTAGGCCGTAATAAAGAATTAAAAAAAAAAAAAAAAAACTATACTCCAATTGTTTCAGGTGTGAAGGGTTCCCAAGTGTCAAAATATAATGCGCCAAGTGTACATTGATGGACATAGAGCAATGATTCAAATTACTGTACTTTGTTCAAATTCCAACATAAATTTAAAAAACGATGTATCCTACATAAATTTACCAATATACAAATTTTAAGAAGGTTAAATTTCCTACAATTTGAATGCTTTGGCACCTCTATAGCTTTTACGGATCCGGAGATATAGTCCTCAAAAATGTTTAATCAGTTTATGAAGCGATGAAGGCACAAAAAGCACTTAGGTACGTAATGTTGCAATTTAAGTAAGTAAATATCGAAACATATTAATTATCTTTCACGTTTTGAGTATTTTGTGACGAACGTTAACAATTATATTTTAAAAATAGCATTGAAAGTGATATAACCTTTCAATTTATGTAATATTTTTTAACTTAGCTTACCGAAAATTTGAACATCATCTTTATTCTACTCCCAATCAACGAGTTTGGGCAAATTATTGAGTTTAATCATTCAACGAAATAGTTAAAGCTGTGAATATAAATAATGAATTCAGAATCAAAGTCAGTTAAAGTCAATGGTAATGTCATTGCCTATAAATGTAGTCAATGGTTATATTTCTATTGAAAACGGGCAGTTCGTTGACGTTAATTTGCCGCTCATTTAAATGTGGACAATTTACCCAATATTCGATAGAAGAAGTTTTCGCAGTTGAATGAAAGCTAGAAACGAGTGAACAATTACATACGTTGTTTACTCTCTGGACCATTTGCATTATAATCACATTTTGCATTATAAACGTGCCCTCAGGCTTGATGACTGCAATGTGTCGTCTGTTGACCCCTTCACTGGGTACGTTGGCTGGAGTTACAGTATTAAGTTTGAAAACTTCAATTTTATTGAAAGTCTGTTGCGAAGTTACTTTGATACGTTGGATAAACACATGCAGAGTGTAAAATAAGCCAGTTTAATTTCACTTGGCTGCTCGGGCAGAGTAGAATTATTACAAAATTGTAGAGAATTATTTAAAATTTAGTAGTAAGTTCTAATACCCTGGTTGCTGTAGACTTGTACACTGAGCAAATTTTAAACGGTTTATTAAATAGCTTAGGTAAAGCCTCAACTTATTTACGCCGCAGTTTGGGTGTGAAAAAACTGGCAGAGGGAGGTTTTGTGTTTGTATGTATCATTATTTGAGTCATAACAAAGTGGATGTTTAACGAGTCGAAGTATGTGAGAAATTGATCCATTGACAATCTTTAATCGCCTCCTGGTAGTACATTTTATAGATGAATGTCAATAAATCAACCGTTCAAAATCAACCTTGTAAATTGAGCTTCCATTAAAGTTTGTGATGGATTAAATTATCAAATTGACATATTTTTGCATATTTTTTTAATGGTGGACCAAGCCTTGCTCGGCAATATTTTATACCAGTAATAATTAGCCGGGAAATTAAAAAATAATAATTTGCCTTATACAAGGTGAGGAATTAAAAAAAGAGTATCTCTTTCTCGTGGCTTGAAAGCACGTTCCCTTAAAGAATTATTCATTATGATGGAACTTTTCCTTCAATTAAAAAATCTGACGGTTCAAAGATATGCCATTCGTATTGTTCACTTCATAAAAAAAGAATGTCATATTTTGTTCGTAGAAAATAATTACCTTACATTCATTCAGTTATATTTATTATCTAGTCTAATAACATGTACAGTATAATCTTTTAGTAACCATACAGACAGTGGCGGATCCAGAGGGGGGCGCGGGGGGCGCGCCAGGGGGGGGCCCCCTCAGCCATAATTAATAAAACATATTAATAAACTATAGGGATGGTCGGGTCCCAAGGGAAATGTAAATTTGTTTCGGGAAAGTTTCGGGACGGGATCTTTTTAGCGATCGCAACAAAATTAGTGTATATAGCTTTACTAAACTTGCGATCCGCCGCGAAAAACGATCGCGCGTATTTTCCGATCGCGAATAAAAACGGCAAACAGCTTTGCAAAACGCGATCTGCCGCGAAAACTATCGCGCGTACTGTATTTGTTAGTCGCGGGTTTATCTGCCGATCGCGGATAAACGGCCGATAAAGCTTTGCGGAACTCGCGATCGGCCGTGAAAAACGATCGCGAGTATTTGCCAATCGCTGATAAACGGCATATGTAACATTGGGAAACTTGCGATCGGGTGCGAAAAACAATCATAGGTGTTTACTGATAACGGTTAATCAATGGAAAAAACTTGTCAGAAGGTGTGACGATGTGACTGTGGGTATCATCGGCCGCATAGGCGGCTACAAATTGTGGTTTTTCACATTGATTCTATTTCTAATCTAATTCAGACGCCATTGAATCTCAGCCGAATAAATGATTATTATTCATAAATAAGTAAACAAATGTTTACACAGTTAAAAAAAGTAAAGAACCTGTGACTTTTACATTAAATTTCAAATAACTTAAGAAACATGAAGTTTGGGAGTTGGAGTGATTCCCAAAGATAGAGTTGCATGCTTTAGTAGGTTATTGAGTTGTAATTATTTATAGTGTTAAGCTAACAAAAACTAGTATTTATGGTTGTATTTTTGAAACTAAATTTACTATTTATTTTTTACCGGACTTTAAATGCTGGGAAAATTATGATTCTTTTCCTTTTAAATAAAAGAAGTAGTCTACTCTAAAGCATAAAGTTTATAAAAATACAGTATCGTGTTTACTGTATATGCATGGCTGAAAGTTTTCAACATGCAATAACCACTCAAAACTCAAATAATATATTTTTGGCATTGCTAGAACTAAAAAACAAAAACTAAAAGTTAAAACAAAAAAAAACTATTGAATTTCTATCAAAGGTCTAAAATGTATTTAATTATTTCTTATATATTGTTGTTAATTGTTTTTCAATCCATTAAAATCAGAAAGAATAAAAATTCAAATTAAATAAAAAATAATAACAAATAAACAATAGCTTTACTTGTTAATTCTGTGCAAGTTAATATTTTACTTATAATTAACAATGTAATTCAGTTACTAGTTTTTTTATTTTTGTTTTGGATTTTTTTTTATGTTTGCTATTTTATCCATTTTTTGTAAGTTACTACTTTTTCCCTTAGATTTATTTCATTATCACTTTGATTTATCTTTTTCACTTTAAATTTATTTTATTTCTCCTCTTAACTTTTAGCAGAAAGTCATTAAACACACATTAAACATACATTTGTCATTAAACATAATGGCAAAAATGACGGGGCGGGAGGTGCCCGGATGCTGGATCTAGAATCTTTTTCTTGACCTTTCTTTCATAAACAGATCAGGTTTTCCACCGAGGTTGGACAACACAATACCTCAATACGATACTAAACGGCTCAAACACTATGTATGTATTTGAGAAAGTAAAGCTCAAAACGAACGGCAGAACGATGCGGCGAGTTTCATACAAAAGTTATGATTTCGTTACTTGTCATTAAAAAGTCCCCATATAACTAAGGTTACCAGATTTTGGATCAGCCAAAACGGGACGCCGACCTCCGGGGGGGTGTAATATCCCCAACAAAGAGAGGGGGGTCCGGGGGTCCTCCCCGGAAAATTTGGAAAAATTAGAAGCATTTTGATGCGTTTTTAGACTCTTTCAGATAGAAAATATGTGCTAGACTGTAGTTCATTTTTATCATTAATTTCAAGTTACTAGGAAACTACAAAAGAACCGAAAAAAATTATTTAAGAGTATTTTACATTAAAACCTATTTCCATACCCCCCAAAAAGAGAGGGAGGTCCGAGGGTGCCCCCTCGGAAAATTTTGAAAAATTAGAAGCATTTTAGTGGGTTTTTTGACACTTTCAGATTGAAAATATGTGCTAGACTCTAATTCGTTTTTACCATTAATTTTAAGTTATTAGGAAACTACAAAAGAACCGAAAAAATTTATTTAAGAGTATTTTACAATAAACGCCTTTCCATACCTCCCGCAAAGAGGAGGTGCGGGGGTCCTCCCTCGGAAAATTTTGAAAAATTAGGAGCTCTCTGATGGGTTTTAAGACACTTTCAGATTGGAAATATGTCCTATAGCTCACCTTAACCATTAATTTTAAGTGTTCAGGCAACTACAAAAGTACCGGAAAAATTTATTTTTTTTACATTAAAACGTTTTTTTAAAGTATTTTTCTTACCGATAACGCCAAAACGGGACAAATGGGCGTCCCGAGAGAGTTCGTCGGGACAAAGGGACATTTTGCTAAATAACGGGACTGTCCCGTTCAAAACGGGACGTCTGGTCACCTTACATATAACTCCAAGAGAAGAGGCGATTTACCTACACCCTTTCTTTCATATCTTGGAGATATGAATCACCCCTAAAATCCCCCCTGCGCCCCCCCCCTTGGAAAAATCCTGGATCCGCCCTTGGATACAGATGAAAGTTTCGATTCCCTACTCGTGCTTCACATTATATACAAATTTAAAGTAAAATGTTTAAAAAGAAGTTTTGCAGAAGTCAGTTTTGAAATAAAGGAGAAGAATTTTTCAATAAAACAATAGCACACTTTGGAAACGATATAATAAATATAGGAAGACTTCATTTCAAAATGAAGCTTAGGAATGCTGTAGTAAACAACTTGATTGATTTTTATAAATTCTCCTAGCTATCTTAGTTATTTATTGTTATTTTTAAAAACAAATTCTGTGTTGTGTTGTACATTATTCAAATTTTATTTTGTTTTGTTAATTGTTAATCCCTCGAAATTCAATCTATTTATTTATTATTATTCTATGATATCTATTTTTTAAGTATTGTGAATGTATAGTTGTTAAGAACCGCACTAGAAATGTTGCATTGGCAAATACCCCCGTTGCAGCAGACCTGCATATTCAGCGAATTTCAAATGCAGAACAACATATTTCAATCTAACATAGCGAGGTTTGACATGTTTTTGTAAGCCCCATAAGAATAACATGGGGAATGAGTATGCAGGTTTGCTGCTACAGGTATATTAAAACTTGGTGGTTTTAATTAAATATTTAGTAGATCTGAACTAGAAGAAGCCATTTACCAAGTTTTGCCAAGATATATTGAGAAATAAGCGAGATATAGAATTTTACTTATTTCGTATAAGGTTAACATTGGGACAACTTACTGTGTTTACCACTTTCATTATCTCGGTAACAAATGGACGTAGAGCAGTGATTCAAGATACTTAATTGTTTTTTTTTTCATCTTAATTCAATGGTGTTAAAAAAAATTTAGAAAATTCTATTTTTCTATGTAAAAAAACTCAAAAAAACCCCATTTTGGGGGGGGATTACCCCCTTTACCCTCCCTTCCGGTAGTCCGATCGGGCTGGTTTACGAACTCGTCCGAATAATAACTACTTTACATGTCCATGCCAAATTCATTAAGATCGGACCTTTTTTACACAAGTTATCGTGCTTAAATACACACACACACACACACACACACACACACACACACACACACACACACATACACACACACACACACACACACACACACACACACACACACACACACACACACACACACACACACACACACACATATATATTGAAAAATCGATTATTGTGATTAGGGCTACTATTATGTTATAATGATACATGATTTATTAACAGAGTACACTTTCTGGGGGCTCAAATTAAAGGTCTTGGTCCCAGGGGGTCGGGAAAAATATCAGATTATGTCCAAATCTACCAGAAAATGAGAAATAACGAAAAATATCTTCCATTTAAAATGCATTGGGATTGAAAAACGTCTGCTTTGTTTACATTAAACATGTGGTGTTAATGCTTGATTCAAAGCCATATGGTAGATGTTGACATGTGGGATTTTCTTCAAAATGCAGTTAACTATGTACGTTCAATGTACTATAACAAAAAATATTTTAAATTCAAGATTTCCTGATTTTATAATGATTAAGGGTTTAAGTTTTTTCATAATTTAAAATTATAAAAAGTTAAGTACGTTTTTTTAGTTTATGTTATAACGATGCAGATTTAATACCAAATGATATATATGTATATATATATATATATATATAAAATTACGTAGGGGAAATTTTTGCGCCGAAATTGTGGTCGTTTGGAAGGTCGCAGGATGATGGGAGGGGGCTGAAATTGAAGGTCTCCATCCCAGGGACTCGGGAAAATACTGAAATTGCTTTAAGCTTACTATAAAATGAGAAATAACGTAAAATATCTGTCATTTAAAAACCATTGGGATGTAAAAAGGTCTGCTTTGTTTACTTAAAACCAAATACTAGATGTAATCATAATTTTTTGGATCCAAAAGCCTATTTTCTAAGAAGGTATTTTGTACTATAGTACAGAAGGATTATGCTTAGGGGCTATTATAGCCCCTTCAAGCCTCTAGTATATATATATATATATATATATATATATATATATATATACATATGAAAATGAATGAAAAGTGTCTTTTGCTTCTGGGGCCCCAAAACTAAAAGTTATCATGGTCTCGGGCTTGGGTCTTACCATGAGTACTACGGTAACAGCTTCTTTCCTATAAAGGAAATTCGCTAAAATTAAATACCAAAAAATTGTTCATTCTTTGAAATTTCTTCTATTGTATTAATATTTTATTTTAATTCCACGCTAGTAGCCTTTAAGCTCTTATAAAAAAAAAACAGTTTGTCTATTGTCTATTGAAGTAGCAAATGTTTTTACGAGTTCATCCAATGACTACAATATTTCAGTGTTCCTATATTTATTTTATGAATACACCCTTTTTACTACTTCATCCAATCTTATCCCCTACTATGCAACGACATTTCTTCTGGGTAGCAGTAAGCTGGTAGTTTGAAAATAGCTGCTATGATTAATTAATTTGTTTACGTTTTCGTTGTTTATTTCGTAACAAAGGAATTAGTTTTCCATGTCAAAAGTGCGCAAAGTGCGACTTTGCTGCACTTGAGATAAACGTTTACCTCACGAGTCGTAGGTGAGTGCGAAATACTCGTATAGTAGCTTGAGAAAGACACTTTGCAAACGAGCTACATATTTCTTTGCTTACAAATCCCGGGGTTAATACCCCTCCCCCCCCCAAAAAAAACATATGCCCTGATTCATATAAAAATTACATCTCAGCTGCTATATATTACCATGGAGTCTAAAGCCATTTTAGCTTACCTAAAAAATAAAATTATATAACGGGAAACAAAATAACTGAGTTTGCTTTGTATTAGTGCGTGTCGTGTGCTGGTTGGCAAATAGAAGTTCACAGAGGATTTAGCCCACACAGAAGAATTAGCCTATTGAATGAACTGCATATAAGAAATATGAAAAAAATCTGCTGCATTACACCGATTAACGGTTAGTGATTATTCACCTGACATGTAACACCGTTACACCTCATCACTCATTGTTTTTCAACTCTCAATTTGTTGACGTGCTGGTGATAAATATAGGTAATAACAAATGCAAACCCACTTATCTAGAATGAAACCATGTGGCGTTCCCTTCATAGGTTTTGCTTTAGAGAATTCCCCCTAAAGGGAAGAATCCTAGGTGTTCCGTTTTATGGTAGGCCTCGCAATATAGATCGAAAGTGTTATATTTTTTGATATTTTGCATATTTTAACTTCCCGATAAAGTGCTCCATTTTTTATCTCTAATAGTCTTTTGTACTTTCTAATTGTAATTCCAAGTGTATTTTCTTCATGAAATACCCTTCATGAAATAATTTAATCGACTATTATAATTTAGAGAATGGTCTTTTCCATTTTAATGTTACATTGCGCATAACAACGCATCGATCAAATTAGAAAATAATAGAAATTTTAAATGGATTTTCTATAAAATGTGATTTAAAAAGATTACTTTCACAAATTATGTTTCCAGATTTTGAAACCCATGAAGCGTCTTGAAACAATTACACAAACAAGGAGTTGATCAATCAGACTAGTACACAAATTTACTAATTAGAGTACTCTGAATTTTCACGATGAATCTTGTTGACTTCCTAAATTAATATAGGCCTAATATGAATTGCGCATGCAAGGCACAACAGTACATTCTGTTAACACGGGGCTGTTGACTACAGTTGAGTTATTTATTTGGATTTTCACCCTGACGGCATAAGGTAGGTTTGGTCTAGCTATAATTTTAATTGGCGACGATGTTACGGGAAACAGAATTGCTGATTACTCTAGAATATATTCAAGAATAATTTTACCTAATAATATACTTTATTAAATACAGCAATGACGAAATAATTTTAAACGTCATGAAAAGTTTTAACCTTAACATTCTTCCGGAGTAGTCCACGACCTACGCGACACATCTTCGCTGTTGGAAGTTCATTCATGACCCCCCGGCCGCACACGCGCACCACGCCGGGCGGTCGGCGTCGCGACGCTGGCGGCATTGTAGCGTCGACCTCCCCCGAGCCACGTCGCCGCCCGCCCGCGCCATGACCACGCTCTAGCCTCGGCGCCGACATGCTCCTGGCCGCGGCCTCCCTGGTGTGCGGCCTCGCCCTGGCGCTGAGCTCCTGTCCTGACAACTGGCCCACCGGAGAAGCCGGTAAGGAATTTTCAGGACGACATCAAATTTAAAATAAACTAAACAGTTTAAATCTAATACTTTTTAGTAGACATAAGTTGTAAACAACTTTGTGCCTATCTTAATCGTTGGCATTTATTAGGTTTGCAAATTTAACTATATTAATAGACTAATGTAGGATCTCTATAGTGTTGATTTGAAGTTGCATGCGCAAATACCGCGATATCCAGCCACAAAGATCCAACAAAAATGAAAATAAAAGTAGTAATTATTTTAATTGGTAACACAAATGCAGTCTATAACAATTTTTCATATTTGTTATATTTAATTAGTCCTAGACATTTTGAGATATAATATCTCTTATCAAGTAGTATTTTTAAGCTGAATCCGATCACTTTACAATTTATAACATTACATTCAAGCACTCAGATAGCGAAAGTTTGATTACTTTTGGAATCAAAAGTCAGGTTCCATCATTGGAATCATAAACATTCAAAATAAAATATTTTTTGATTCTTACAAGAATAATACAACAAAGCAATTAACACGATGTTATTTTTTTCGAAAAAAAATTATGACGGCTGTTTAAATTTTACAAACTTTCAAAATAATTTAGAAAAATATTGTGTTTCTACACCAAATTTGTCTACAAATAGGTGAACTTTATAAGCAAAACCTCATCTAAATAAAACATTTTGATTAAAATCGTTAGAGCCATTGAGATAGGCAATATACATACATAAATACATATCTACTATATATACCACTACATATATAGTATTTATATTAATGAAAAACTAAAAAATCAACAATTGGGTATTTTAAGTTTTAATTTAAAGCACAGAGAAGGTAGAGACAGAGACCTTCTCTGTGTTTAAAGTCATTAAAGTCATTAGACTTTTGGTAGTTAAAAATATTCGTGTAACTTTTACGTGATGCAATTATACCATTGATTATGAACGGCTGTATTTTGTTAATATTTTCGTTGGTATTCCGTAACTAACTTGGCAACCAATAAGACCTGTGTTAAGATTGTTGAACTTTTAAATTCATCTTGTATTTATTTGTAAACGATATACCTTTTTCGCTCCACGGTTACACTACGATGAAATAACTTGTTTTCGTTATACGTTCATCACCTGTGAAAATTAATCTTTATATTGATTACTAGCAAGTTTTACTATGGTAAAGTACTTTTTACTACATATTTTTTCGATATAAACAAGCACATTTGTTATTGTTTCATCAGCTTTCTAGCGAACGTTCAAAACACGAATGAAAGTGGTTTGTATATTCCGGACCATATTTAGTGCTCGATAAATCTCGCAAATGGTCTCAAATAAATAGGTATATGAACCACTTTCCACTTTAGCTAACAAAACACTCTTATTTTTTCCAAGATTCTAATTTGCTAACAGTCAGACACCTTTACATACATTTGTTGTTAATTCATATATTTAAAATTTTCAATTCAATTTTTTCTCCCATTGCCCGTGAACATTTTACACGATTTTCACAGAATATTGGAATTACAGTTTTACAGCTTAACAGATTATTTTCTTTGACAAACTCTTTCTATGCAGCACACCACCTTTTTCGAAACTTAAGTCTAAATAATAGAGCTATCGATTGATTTACCTCTCCATCAATTAGTGTTTATAAGCTTCGCTCTAAAAACCTTTTAAGCACTACTAGTATCGATGAGGCCGAGGCCCTTATCAGGCCGAGCTATACGTTAGACGCAACCTTTGACACACTGCAAATCCCTGCCCTCCTCTCTTAATTTTGTTTACCATGATTACTTTCACTTAGACAGTTAGTTGCTGTTCAGTTGTCGCCAAATTTAAAATTATGAATTCTAAGCAAACTATAATTAATTTACATCCCTTTTAAATAAAGTGGATATTTCTTTTTCTTCTTCTTCTTCTTATTATTATTATTATTGTTATTATTATTATTGTCATCTTTTTTCATTCAGCCTAACTCACAGGTTAGATAGCTTCTCAAGGCTTACGCACAGGCACCTGCCCATGTAGGCCTAATCCTTCACATGCTTAGTTAATTTATTTATTATCGCTTTATGCTATTTTATTTTAATTTATGCACTGCATAACACTTTTGTCAGAAAATGGGACAAATAAATGTATTTAATTTAATTTCATTCGAGATATAAGAAAATTAAAACAAAATAGCCATGAAATGTACCAGGCCCAACCAGAGAGGCCCTGGCCCTGGTATCTGGCTCTTTGCTTTTTTTGAAGCAAATTCAATTAAACAGGTGAATTAAAAAAGCTTCGTCTAAAGACGAAAACCTATGAATAAAATAAACGAAAACTTATGAACAAACTAAGAAACAATGATGGTTCGTAGGATGGATTTCAATTGTTTGTCGAGGGCCTATGAACACTCTTACCTTAACCTCATATCTTAGTTAATTTCCATAAGATAAAGAAGAATCGGGCTATAAAATCACCTCAAATACTTTAGAGCATTCAATTTCGATCTTAACTAATGTAACTACTACGGATGCCACCCAGCATGTTCATCGACAATTAAATGTTGATGCAAAAATAAAACTCTTGTATACTCTTTTTATAAATTTACAAACTAAACCCAAATTTCCTCAGGTAGGATATCAAGAAGTCAGAGTGCAGCTGAGTTTGCAACTGAAAAATGTTTATTGTTAAGTCAAGTGACACTTTATTGAGATTTTGTCATGCATCAGGTCGTATTTGTTTCCTTTATATAATTTGTCACTGTGATCTTGTGATTAGAAAAAACTACCGAGTTTGCGTAACACTTCCGTGGTAGTAATGCAAATTCTTTGGTAATCCAAGCACCTTGAGCGTCGAAAATATATCCGGATGAACCGGGTAAGCTCTAAATTATTAAAATAAAAATTAATTTATAAATATTGAAAACTTAAAAATCTGGAATTATTTAAATATTTAATACTTGAGACCGATTCGGTTCTATGGCGAACAATTTTCAGACAAGTCTTGTTCTTAACCTGCATTATTAAGACTGTATCACACTCCTTTGATTATCGCTATAAACAACTTTGTTAGAAACACTAAACCGATACACAAATAAATTTACATTTCACCACCAACGTAGAGCCGTCATAGAAAAAGCTGCTGTCCTCAAACTTTCCGTCCTTACAAAACGAGGAAAGTTTTTAATCTTTATAATATAGGATGCCTACGCTATAGCAATTAATATTTATTCAATCATAAAAAGTTAAATAATAACGCATACAAAGAGGTACAAAGAGTATGATGGAAGTAACACATTTCAACCGCATGTGGAAACTCTTTCTATGCAGCACAACACCTTTTTCGAAACTTAATTCTAAATTATAGAGCAAAACTTCATCATTATTTTTGTAACGCAGACTTTTTACATCTGCGTTGATGAATAACATCTTTTGTTAGTTGTTGTTTCTGCTGTAGAGAAATTACACATTATTTCACGTTGAACATTTAAATAAAACATCCATGTTGGTACCATGTGGTGTAAAGTAAGTTACAATAAATGACTTTGTGCTTTCGCCTAAAATACTTCCACGGGTAAAGTTATTTTCCACAATATGGATCTTTGACATTAATTACTTTTAATATTTGACATTCCATTAGTTACAACGCTGTGGTAAACAACCGTAAATTAATAAATTCATAATTGTTTAGTAAATTGTATAATTCTGAAATATGTTGATTTATTTATGTATACCATCATTTACTTTTGTTTAACGATTCATAATTTGAATGCAAAAGCTCCGATTTCTCATTAACGAACTCGATTGAACAATTTGTAAGATTTTTTTCAATTAGAATCCTATCCATCCGTGCATGAAATTGGAGTAAATTTATCACTTGTTTACAAAACTACTCATCTACTCATCTATTCGCCAGGATCTATACCATCATTTACTTTTGTTTAACGATTCATAATTTGAATGCAAAAGCTCCTATTTCTCATTAACGAACTCGATTGAACAATTTGTAAGATTTTTTTTTCAATTAGAATCCTATCCACCCGTGCATGAAATTGGAGTAAATTTATCACTTGTTTACAAAACTACTCATCTACTCATCTATTCGCCAGGTTTGAATGATCAGAACTAGATCAAAGTTAACCTGCAGCAATTGGAGTTATTGACCTTAATTTCCCATAAAATCTGTTTACTTTCGTAAACTGTCTATAATTAATGACTCATACAAATAATTCTAACGGAGACTAAAAACAGTTTTGAGTCTTAATTGACTCAATATATTACTGGCTTTCATTTAAGCTCTTATTCATTGAAATGTTTGATAGTATTTTAAGCTTTTATTCGGTTGAAATTAATGTGAGGTATGGAACACCAACCTATCTAAAATTCAATTTAAAAACATCATAATGATTTAAAGACTGTCATCCCCAGCCCCAACTATGGCCTGCAGGTCGGAATGGTTTTAAGAAAACCGGTGAACTATCAGCTTTCATTTGAGCTTCAAATAAATAAAATTGGACAAAATCAGGATAAAGTATAAATATTTAACTAAAACAAATTTTGAAAAAAATCATTTGCTTTTACCCTTATAGCGTGTCCAACACCAGTCCAATTTTAATGATCAATAGCTCACGTAAAAGCCGTTAAATCACTGAGTACTTTAAGACCAAAACATGCATCATATCTTATTTTGAACCCGAGATATAAGATAAATAATCCAAAATAATATTCGAATCACGGAGTGGCCATAAGAAATGTACAGGGCTGAATTTTTATTCAAGCATAACTTTTTAACGAATCCTATTTTTTTTTAAACGGGTTTAAGCATTAGATTCAGGGTAAAAATCTGTTCTATAATGATGTGTCAGAACACCATCTTTACATTTGAAAAAATAACTTATATCTAATATGGCGGATCCAAGATGGCAACCAAAAATGAGTATCCTGTCAAAATTAAAAACTAATCACCCAACAATAGTTGGTGGTGGTCCAAAATCAATATCAGAAAAAAATGTAATGCCGTTGAGTGACTTAAAAAAATCGTATGGTGGGAAAAGCCGCCATTTTTAAACATGATTTTAGTGGGGTTCTCTTGGTCTGATTTCGGTAAACTTTGAATTTGTTAAAATTCACATTTTTCTTAGTAGAATACTATCAAAAGCCGTCTTCTTTACATTTTTTTAAGGTCCTCCATGTTATTATTCGCAGAATGACTGGCCTATGTGAACATGTTTTTAGTACTGGGTAAGCTTAACATTTTTCGGCCGCCATTATTATTTTTTAATTTTATAAAAAATATTATCATATTATTTTTTGGAATGACATTTCCTTTAATTTTATTCCAAACATGATATTTTTTAAGTTTTTTCAATTTCCAATATGGCGGCCAAAGAAAACTTATTTTCCGCGACTCTATGGTTGTATATTTACAATATGTCAACTAGGACCAGCAACCAAACAGTAGAAATAGACGGATCATAGCTATCTTACTTGCATTACAGAAAATGAAGCCTGGGTCGCCATATTGTCTAGGTATTGAAACATAAAACGGCGCCTAAAACCGCGTGATCTGACAGTGCTCATGTTTCACAAATATCTCGTAGTTTATACCACTTAGCATTGAGGCTTAAGATTGAAATTTTGCATATGAAGAGTCCTTTAGTTTGGAACAATAATGGTAACAATCATATTTCCAAAATATATTTTTTTCTATTTTAAAAAATGATATAAAGTCACAAGTTTTTATTCAACTTTAAAACATGATATGAAAAAAGTAGTCGGATGATAATTTTTTATTTTTTGATCAGGTAAAATAAAAAACGGTGTAAATTGTTGCTATAGAGTTGAACTTTTTAAATCATATTTTTTGAAAAAATTAGCTGACGTAGTTTTCTACCTCTACCTATTTTTTCACTTAATTCCACTGCACTAGTTGCCCATTATCAGGTCAGAATGCAGGGCTCAAAACCCAATCATAGTAATAAATATAAGATATAGAAGTAGCCTTTTACCTAATTTGTACTTTCAAACTATCGTATCCAAAGCTTGGAATTATTCTAAATTCCAAATTTGTGTGAATATGATTATGAATGTTATTTGTTCAATGTCACTAATAAATATTTCAATTTATTTGAAGGTTGGAGATTTGCGTGAATTGTTCATAAGTATTAGGCTGCTAGAGAAATCTTTAATGGCTGTAGAATCCATGGTAGATAGAATTTAGCGTTTGACCTCAAGAGAATTAAGATTTTTCATGATTTAGAACCACTTGAGTATTCTTCAACTAAAATGTAACTTTTAAACTTCAGCTAGTTCTTAAGAGTTAGCTCTTACAAACCAGACAATGGTGATGCAAACATGATTAATTATGGCTTACTAATAATATAGTTTGGGCATTTCAATGCAATCGAGCACCCACAAAGCATGCTCGCGGGAGCGAATTTTTATTTTTATTTGAAAGCTTAGATTTCCCACTGAAAATATATCAAATGTTGGGCTTATTTTGCCCCTTTGAAAATGGATATTCCTACTATCTCGTCTAGTTCCGATTTATTCCTTCCAATAACTGACCATATATTCCCCAAATGTACAAGATATCATGTACCAATACCATTTCGTGCGTTAATTAATATTTTCGTTCATAAATCGGTTATTGTTGGAACACTTTGGGAGGGTGTTTGAAATTTTTATTTATTTTTTAATAATAAATTTTGTAAATTCTTATTCGGGGCTTATATGACGTCTTTGGGCTCAAAACCCAATAATGTGGGAAAATTATTCCCCAAAAATGAGGTTAGAGGTGCTCCGATTTTTCGGACGAAGAACTTGTTCAAGATATCATAGACAGGAATATCCAGTCTGTGAAATTCCTATTCGAATTATTCCATGTCTGTCTACCAAATTCGAAAAAAATCTGAAAGAATTTGCGACCGCTTGAATTGCCAACTCATGTACAGTATAGAAAGCTTGAGTGATGTAAAAAGTTACGAATTTAAAATCTGAAAGATGTCGTTATTCTAAGACCTCCTTATGTGCCATCGATCATTGGAAGTTTTACTAGACGTTGCATTAATATGCCAATAATCGCACGGGTATGAAACAAGTTTCAATGGTCTAATGTAAAAAAAATTACTGATTAGCTTAGTGGCGTTTCCAGGAATATCGTCAAAGCTTACTTTGGCAAAGTTCAAATACTTAGTGAACTTTATCGACTGTTCAGCTGGTAATAATTACAGTTTCTAACTTTGAAATGGCTTTTCTCTACTTGTACGATCATCGTTCACAGGAAAAGTGAGAGAGGCAATGATTAAGCTCAATCCATTGCTCTTATATAAGCAGTGTTTGGATGTTTGCGCAATTACATCAAAAACGGCTTCGGGAATTTCCTTAAAATGCTGGGAATAACTTATTTATGGCTAAAAACGTGTTTTATATCATCCCACTGCCAGTAAGAATCTCATAAAATGAAAAAGTAAATTTCAAAGTTGCGAAATTTTAACATTGGACCTTATGAGTTCCATGATAGCAACAAAAAACGTTATAATTAACAAGATTACAGTAATCATTACGGCTGTTTGCAAACTCAGCCACCTGTCAATATACCGTTTCAGCGTGCTGAATGGAGGTTAGCATGGATCATTGTTGAAAAGAATGTGTTGAGAACAACACTGATTTCTATATGGTAATGGAATAAACTGGTAAAAATGAAACATTGCCGAGCGAGGCTCGGTCTACAAGGTACTAAACTGATGAAGAACGTATTAAAAGAAAATACCTAATTTTGCGCTAGAAAAGAAGTTTATTTTGTTTTGCGATGTTGGCATACAACAAGTAAGATTCCGAACACGTAACATATTGCTGATACTAATAGGGCGTATGAATAGAGGATACATTTTTTCGATAATATTACGTTAGAACACGAATAACTGTATTTCGTCAGAGTACTTCCTTTTTAATAACATATTTACAATAACTCCATAAGTACATTAATATTGTTTTTATTTCTCGATTGAGCACTGACAGTGTATGACAATTTTTGCAAATTCCACAAATTCAACCTTTATCTCATATAAAAGTATCGAAAACATTAATGTTCTTGGCTAAAATTAATATTAGTTAAACATCGATATTAACTATCAACAATGATGAAACTTTTTTTGCAATATACTTTGACCATTCTTCAAAGAGGTGGCAAAAATTATCACTGCCAAAAGTCCTCAATATATAATTCTGAGAGGTTGGTTTAAAAGACCAGTTTAATAGATTATCATGCGAATGCAGTGGTGATAGCGGGGACGTTGAACATTACAGTATAACAATGGTTCCTGGCATCGTTGTGCCATTTTGCTAAAATCTCAACACCACTGCCAAGAGCTTGGTCAGTTTTCAGTCTAGTTTACAATGTTAAATATTTCATTGTTAGGGCGGCATATATTACAATGACGTCTGTTTAAGTCCCATACCCGTTTTGAATTTACGTTAATGAGATTTGAGTCGACAGAAGTTGTGCTACTTTTATTCTGACTAGAGATATTTTACAGTGTTGTTTATTTTATGTGACGTCAATAAAATTCAAACAAAAACCAAAATGTTCTCGGAATGTTTTAGGTAAACGTCAGTTTCATTGCAAACTAGAGTAGAGTGCACGAAATAGGGTAGGTGGAAAAACCTGTAAACTCATCAAATTGTGTGCTAAACCTCAGCTGAAATGACAAAATGACACGTTTTTTGAACTGTCAAAATTTTGTTTACGTTTTTCACGGCATTTTACATGTAAATTTGTGTTCACTTTAATGTATGATCATATAGTTGATTAACTCTTTAAACGAATAATATATACATATAATATGAATATTTTGTATATATATCTATATATATATAGGTACATTGCTTATTTTTGCGTTTTGAAGGTCAGAGAATCCGAATCAAACCTTAACACAATTTATGTCTATTGTCTGTTTGTTGGTTAGTCAATGCACGCTCTGCATCTGCACCTTTACTTTAGACCGCTTTTCACGCAAAAACTAGAGCTGATACGGCTGGAACGTTTTTTCTATATTGTATGCACATATGAGAAGGTTTTAGACGGAATAAAACTATAGCGAAAGTCTTTTTGGAATCAAATAGCAAGCTCCTAAAAAACGAATTTTATTTCATTTTTACAAAGTTTGATTTTAGTTTTCCCATATAATTTACGTGGATGACGTTTTGTTTACATTTTCAGTGATCGAAGCATTATGGTAGTTACCTTTACTGATGGTTCGTCGTAAGAGATGTTTTATAATTTGATTCAGTTTGATGTTTTGGTTCCTAATTTATTTTTAATTATTTATGCTATATAAAAGTAACATTTAACTAAATATTAGTGTTAATGACAGCTAATCTATTATTAATTTTCGTATATTATTCATTTACTCTTGGATTCTATTTATCTAATACCTATAAAAGGCAAAGCCTCACTCACTAACCACCAATGCTCCTACCACCCACGCACCTGGAATAACTTTTCTTATAGTTGTAACTGAAGTTTTTTTAGAATTTTTTTTGCTTAAGCACTATGGTAAAAAATTAAATTTAAACTTTATGGAAAAAGTATTTTACTCATACAAAGGCACCGTACAACTAAGATCACATTGAGACGGAAGTTCCGATAAAAGATTCAAAACAAGTGGCGTCAGTCAGCGATGCCCACCTCACCGAGGTCCCGGAGACTATTTCCGTCTCGTTGTCGCCAAGCCAAAACTGTCCATCAAAACACTCAAAACATTCGCTAATGTGTTCACGTGGTGTTAACTAAAAAATAATTGTTTTGTTTTTAGAGCTAAACTGTGTTTTGATATGAAAGCTTCTTATTCATGAACATGTAGCTGAAAAGGTTTACTTAATTTCTTTTAAGCTTAAAAGAAACCCAGTAAGGTTAGCATAAAGGACTTTTCTATATGGTATCTCGTAGGCAAAAGGAAACTAAAACAGCCCCGTTGCAGCAGACCTGCATACTTGGCGAATTTCTAAATTGTGGGCTAAATAATTTAGATGAAGGTTCAGATCAAGTGATATCAAGGAATTGTATCTAAAATATTCCCCATAAGAATAATCCGGGAAATGACTATGCAAGATTGCTGCCACGGGAAAGTAAAAATTAAGGATTTTAGGCTGATATTTTATTAGATATTATTTTATCAGATATATGGTTTAGTGTTGAGTATTATCTAAGTTTTTAATCGGAACTCAACTATAGTAGATTTTCAATGACACTCATAAAAGGTCTTGGAGTGGAATGTAGGCCAATCGTGACTTTAGACCAAACGAAAACTGAGTTTAAATGTGCAATATTAACCTAATATATAATAGAGAAGAAAGTTTTTAAGCACCTATTTTGGTAATAATATTTGTGCAGGAAAATGTGTTCTTAAAATAATAAACTCATAAAATAATAACGGACTTGGATGAAATAATTTTTTAATCCCAATTTTGTCATTTACTAAATGTTTTGTAAATGTTACTCTTTTTGTCACACGAGTTTTTAGTGTGACAAACAGCATGTGTATATGTCAATTTACAGACTTGCGTCCTTAACAGGTTAAAAGCAGAACAATAGTTTATTTGAACTATTTTTCTTCAACATGTTTAAATTAAAATACCAAAGAGCTTTGAGTTCCCACTCAATTTACGGTCATGTTCCGTCATACAATATTTCTTCAACATCTTAAGTCATCTGTTAAATTTTTGAGCTTTTGTTAAAAATAATTATACAATTTATTAAAGAGGAGTTGTAAATTAGATTAGTTCAAAATGATGCAGGGCAGTTGACATAAATATAAAACGCTAACAACTAATATTTTTTATTAAAATGTGTAATTTAAATTATGCACCCTGAACTAACTTACAATAAATTTACAAATTCCAAACATTTGTAGCATATTTAAATTTTATACTTAACAGATTTTAACTGTAATAATAAGTTATAAGATGCTGAGCAAAAGGTGAAATCAAAAGGTAATCTTGGCGGACTACAAAGGTAATTGAAAGCTGTTGTCGAACAGGATATTGTTTCCCACAAGTGAAAGAACGCTTTGCAAATTAGTAGGTAATTTAAGTCTAAAAGGATATAAAGGCCAATTCTAAGAGGCCAAATTGAATGACGCCTCTTAAAGTAAACCCGTTACAAAACAATTGGGTGAGTGAATCAGTGAATGACCGGTTAAGGGTGAGATCTCTGATCAAATTAAGATTACTCCCCCACTAAGTAGTCTTCAATGTACTCTATATCGTCTAACTTGTGTATAACATATATAGATTGACATTGGATATTAGTCATAAAGCTAAATAGAAAGAAAAAAGTTTTAATAGATTTTTAAGAAAACTATGACATGATTTCAATGAATGATCGGTCTTGTGCCAGTAAATGACAAGGGTCTTGTTAGTGAATAACCGAGTTGTTTTCTACTAACATAGATAAAAATAGGCCTGACAATAATTTTCTCATAAAGATCCAAATAACAATTGTAAAAATAATAATAAATTATACCTTTGTGAAGTTACTTTTAATATAATTAATGAATGCATTGTTTATTTTTGTTTACAAACCTTTTTAGCCTAAACTTTTGTATTTTATTATATTATTGTATCCAACACTCAAAACCTTTGCTTTCTTCTCTTTTCGTCATTAAGTGTTCTCTTTTTATTTCTCCTTCATAGGCTTTTCTTTTTTCCTTTCTTTCTACTTTCATTTTTATTTTATTTTTGCGTCATTTGATTACTTATATTTTCTTTGCTGTTTTGCCAGTTTTTTGTTTTCTTCATGAAGAATACCTGAGGATGTACTCATCCTCTTTCACATAATACCCCCACCAAAAGTCAGAATTTATATTCTTTATTTAGACATCTGCCATAGCTCCCTTACCAAAATTAAGCGACTGAACGTGTCCGGCCAAAAATAATTCAAGACATTTACGCCCCCGGTCATTTCCTGAATACCGTAGGACGAGAACCCCCTTTAATGTTGACTATTGCGAAGAAACAAAGTAATTTATTACTAGTTGTAGTTTTTTTGAGATAAATTGAATAATTCATGTCAAAATTGAGTAAATGACCAATACGGTCATTCACTAGTTTTGACCAAACTTTTGATTAAGTAGATGACCGGTCTCGAAAACGTTATTAATATTGTTTAAAAATCATGTGCAGACGATTTAAACACAATATAAACTTTTCATTTACAGTTTTAAAGCATATAGCTAACACTAGAAGAAGTATTTAGCCGTGAATTTGAAAAATAAAAACATAGAATCACACTATAATGATCGAGGCTTTGATGGCCATATTTAAAACACCTAAAGGAAAATTAAAAATTAACAAATTATTCTAAGCTATTATTATAATATTAACAAAGAATAACAGCTACCTTTTGCGTTTCAATTACTTAAACTCAATTGAAACTCTTATCATGAATTTTTTCTGCAAACCAATTATTCACTTAAGGTGCTCATTCACTAGTGCACTCAGATAAAAAAAAACTAAAAATCTTTAACTAAAAGATGGAAACTTTGAACAGAACTTTGAAAAACAATTCTTTAGTAGTATTAAATGAGAGAGATTTTTGGATTTGTTAAATATTTCGGGATAGAGAAGTGCAACATTATGTTGGTTTCATCTCTATAGGAGTTACGCATTTCTCTTTTAACTGACACTTCTTTTCTTTCGTATTTATTTTAATTTAAACGATTTTAATTTATTTTAATTAATGATAATTTATTAAAAGCCAAAATAGGCCAAGAAAAAACATAGTCACCAAGAAAAACTTTTAAAAGAGGGACGTAAAAATCATAAGCAAAATCTCATTCAAATATATATATGTCGTAGCCACATGCTGTAATTGGGCACTTCATGAAGTGCCCAGCGCTAACCGGACACTTCATGAAGTGGCCAGCTCGCCTGGGCACATAGTGTAATTGAATGGTTTCATTAAAAATTACAGTATGTGACCAACAAAACTGGGCACTTCATGAAGTGTCCAACGCTCGTTAGGCACATGCTGTAACTATTTCTTTTACACTATGTGTCCAGTTCAGATGCTGGACACTTGATGTAAACACGTAAAACTGCAGTTTACGTTGCTGTTGGTAGAATCCGATGTATTATTTTAAATAATACAAAATACAATTAATTTAAAATCATTTTGTAAAACATTAAGAATATGTCTTCCACTAAACCAGACAATAATTCTTGCCTGTATGTTCTATCGTGGTTTCTTCTATGTTTTCTGAATTATTCTGGCTACACATAACTATAAAAATTATTATTATTTAAACAACAAACGGTTGTTTAAATAATAATATTAATTGTGATGCGTAGCCAAAATAACTCAGAAAACACAAACCAAACAATTCAGTCGACTTAAATGTTGTATGCTCTAATAAAATAAAATACATAGAACACTTTACCTATCACATTTATATGTAACACAACACATAAATATTAACATTAACCTATTTTATCATGTTTTAAGTTTTTAACACTTCTTACTGAGTCTCCCTTTATAAACTTAAAATAGATTAAAATATAGCCTGGTAAAACAAATTTTTAAAAAGAGTCATAAGAGTTTTTGAAAAAAATAATTAAAACAATTCTTTAGTTTGTTATTGTTATAGAAATTGAAAATATACAATTTATATAAAATTTTACTATTTCGTTTTTTTTTTTGTAATTTTATTAACATTGACGACAATTTAGGTTTAAGTTTTTCTTTTATGTCAGTATAAATGAATTAACATAACATCATTACATCAAGCCTTTTCTATGTAATTATTTTAATTTGTTTATAGAATATTAAAAAACGTGTGTCCTGTTTACTTGACAGCTTTTAAAAAATATGCCTTTTATTATATTCGTACTGACATCAGTAGCTTAAAAATCTAAGTTTATATTATTAACTCAAATATTTGGAAATTCATATGAAGCATTGTCTAAAGGGGTAACCTATGAATGTTAAACGTTATTCAAAAGTAAGAGGTTACTAGAAAATTCTAGCGGTTCGGTTGTTAATCATTATTAATTATTTTGACAGTGCATTACCTATAATTTAGAATAGAATATCTTTATTTGTCTTTATTCACAGGCACTTTGTGTAATGGACATCGTCTGAACAAATAGATTATTTTTATATGCAATAATATAATACTATAATATAATATAATATACAATAATATAATATTTTATACTACTGTTTGATTTTATAACTATTTGAAACCGACAATATTTGTATTAAACTTTAAACAAATTATAAGGGTTTTTTTGAACCTAGATTAAGATTGTTAACTGTTTATTTTAGTCTGAACTCAACTCATACACCAACAAATTCATTGTCCAAATATAACGTAAACTAATTATATTTTCAAAAGGCTTATGCAACTAAAACCGAATGTTAAAACATTTTGATTTGAATAAATAAATATAAATAAATAATAAATATTAAAAGGTTTAATTGCAAACAGTAACATTGCCTACTTTAACACGGACATTGGGATTTAATGTAAACATTAGGATTGGTTTTGACAAAGATTCCAAATCGACTGACCAGCATGCCTCAATAGTTACACCATGTGTCCAATGAGCGTTGGGCACTTCATGAAGTGTCCAGTTTCGTTGGGCAGATGCTGTAATTTTGATCGAAATAATCGAGTTACGCTATGTGCCCAGGCGCGCTGGGCACTTCATGAAGTGCCCGGGCTGCGTTGGGCTCTTCATGAAGTGCCCAATTACAGCAAGTGGCTACGACATATACATTCATTTTTAATTTATGTAACCTGTTTAAAATGTCTATCTCGTAAATAATTGTGATAGAAGTAAGATTGAACATTTAGATTATTTTCTTCTTGTACTAAGTAAGTAGATAACTCTTTATCTACTTATTTGAATTTTTACACACTTCAGTAACACTGTCCGTCATAACGTGTAAGGTTATTTATTGTACAACTGGGAGAAAGGCAGACGGATTACGGGAATAAATGGAAAATAAGTGAAATCAAACAAACAATTCATTTACAACAGTTCGCATCCATGTTAATCAGTGAACGATTTATCAAATATTTCTTTAAAATAATTTTACAGAAAATGTAAATGAGTAGTTTTAATGACATGCTATTTAAGGTGAATAACAATAATATTTATTTGAAAAATGAATGGTCATTTTAGACGTCTAACTAAGGAAACAAATTGCTGGTCATTACTGAAATGGTGGGTATGACGGATGAGGGGGGAGGTCCGTGTCACATGACAGGGTTATACATCTTAACCCCAACAATAGTTTGAAAAAACTTGATTAACTATAGTAGACTGGCCACAAGTTTGAACGACCTATAGGAATTTATGATTACATTGGTATATATTTATGCTCTAAACTTAATTGTCTCAGCCCTTAATTGGGCTTTTAAGCTGAAAAATTGATTTTTAGTTTATGGTTAAAAACTCAATACAATTTGATTAAGTAGCTTTAGACAGTAGCACTAACAATCAAACAGAATTAAAAAAAAAACTAGTTCTGCATAAGGTGGGACGCCTTATGCAGAACTAGATCAAACATCCAAAAATAAAACAAGAATGTAGAATAACATTTTTTTGAAATTTCGCTCTGTTTAGAGGGTATTTGTCTGCAGGCCGTGTATTTTTCCCACAGTTTTTTTGTAAATTGTGGACTATTGAGGTATAAAATAACTGGTTCAAGTACAAAGAGTTTTGAGACCAATATTAGCACTGAGTATCAAGTTCCTATGAAATGCACTACTGAACAGCTATCGTTTTTAGTTATCAACGCGTATTATCTCAAAAACTATTCAAAGCGTCAAAGAATATGTAATATTTATTTTCTTAGTCGAAAATGTTCAATCATGAGTTTGATACAATTCAAAAATTTGTGTCAGAAAATTAAACATTTCTCAGTTGTTTGTGTTACGAGGAAAAAACATGACTATGAAATTAAAGTTTAAATATTTTTAACTATTTTAATTTTTCTAAGAAAATAGCTCATAGCCTGTATTTGAATCAGTAAAAAGTACAGTCAGATTTATACAGACATCCACTAAACGGCCGGCGCTGAGTTTCAAAACTTGTTAGTCTGCATTTTAGAATTAATGAAAATTCCGGTTCTGCATAACAATTCTTACATTTTTGAAACACCCTGAATAATTTTTTCTATGATAATTGTTGCTCGATGTTTGAATTTACATAAAATATAAATTAAATATATTACATGTAAATTAATAAATATGAGTTTGAAAGTACATATTTTAACGATTATATGGGAGTAGAACTGAAAAAATATAATTGCATGTAAAGTTAATTGCTTATTGTTTATAGTTAGACGTATGCTCAATTAAGACTATGCTAAAATAGTCATAGATATGAACCTCAATCCTTTCCTCAGGGAATTTCCTCTTAATCGGTTTGGCGTCCATCACGTTGGATGCAGTCAAGTTACTGCTTTGTTTTATCTAGAAAATAGTTGTTTTATCGTCTTTAATGCGCAATCGTTTTCACTAATAAGATTATATATGTTGTTCAGCTCTTTATGCCACGAGAATAATACCTCTTTGACGGACAGATATTTTTTCATACATCTAACAAAGTCTTCGGGTGATTTTATTTTCAGAAAACAAAAGCGAGAGAGGAGATTACAGCTTCCTGTACAACTACCTGACGGGATCAGGAGCTCACAACTTCAGGGACGCCGTCACCGTGGGCTTCCTCGGCGCGTATGGGGACATTCAGGTATGTTTCTCTTTCCTTCTCGACAAAGAAAAAAACTATAGTTGCAGGAGTTTAGCGTAGTTGATAAATAAATCTTTCTCAGTTTTAATTTGTTTAAATATTTGTCTTCAGTAACCTTTCCTTTATTTATTTTTGTGATCGAAGATGAGACTGAAATTTATGTTCGGAGATTACTGTTAACCGCTTTAAGTATGAATTTTTCTCTGTCCAGCCCAAAAGAGAAGTATTCTCCACAATGAAATTCAAACTATGCATTTTAATCTATAATTCAACCCCTCAAGAGACATCCCAGCAAAACAAATTGCCGTGCTCAAACTGCGCCAATTAATTATTAGTTTATAATTATACAGATACATTTATACACAATACAGATCCCTCTAAACGAGGAATTAAACAGATTTCTGAGAATATATTTTAATATAAAGAGAACAATTTCAGTAGATGTATGAGATAAACTAAATTTCAATACCCCCGTTGCAGCAGACCTGCATACTCAGCGAATTTCAAATGCAAAACAACACATTTCAATCCAACATAGCGAGATTTGACATGTTTTGGTAAGCTCCATAAGAATAACATGGGGAATGAGTATGCAGGTTTGCTGCTAAAGGTATGTTTAAACTGGTTGGTTTGAATTCAATATTTAGTAGATCTGAACTAGAAGAAGCCATTTACCAAGTTTTATCAAGATATGTTGAAAAATAACGGAGATATAGAATTTTACTTATTTCCCATAAGGTTAACATTGGGACAACGTACTGTGTTTACCACTTTCAATATCTCGGTAACTAATAGACATAGAGCAATGATTCAAAATACTAAATTGTTTGTTTTTTTGAGCTGAATTTAATGGGGCCAGCAAAAATTCGTTAAATTTTATTTTTCTATGTAAAAAACTCAAAAACCCCATTTTTGGGGGGGTTTAACCCCCTTTACCCCCCCCCCTTCCAGTGATCCGATCGGGCTGGTTCACGAACGGAATTGGTCCGAGTGATTACCACTTTACACGTCTGTACCAATTTTCATTAAGATTGGACCATTTTTACGGCCGCTATCGTGCTAACAGACACACACACACATATATATATATATATATATAAATTCGAACGAATGGTGTTTTTTGCTTCTGGTGGCCCCAAAACGAAAATTTATCATGGTCTCGGGCTTAGGTCTTACCATGAGACCTACGGTAATAGCTTCTTCCCTATAGGGGAAATTCGCTAAAACAAAAAATATTTAAGATAAACGAAAAACGTTCTGATTTATAACGGACACATTTTATCCAATGTTTGGTCTAAAATGTTGTTTACTTTCTCCTCCTCCAAATAAATACACAGTTTGTGTGGAGAAACTTCTTAATCACAGTGAAATTCAGTGATTTGAATATACTTCGTTAAAAATGACTCAGTAAACCCCCAATGTTGGCCGTATTGGTAGCGAGGTGAAAGGATTTGTCAAGTCCAACTTAATTGGCCACTTTTCTTTGTTAACTGGAAATCGAATCCTTTCGATTTCATTACAAGTACGAGTAGAGGGCCATAATTGATTCTTTGTTGTTTGTTGTTGCAAAAACAACATTCGTTAAAAAATTTATCTTTATTGCAACGATAAACTATGAAAGAAAACTGCAGTAGTTATATGTATATATATATATATATATATATATATATATATATATATGTACTCTTTATATATTTTTTTATCAGGATGAGAATTCTAACAAAAATAAGGTAGAATAAAAGTTGAAATGTTCGCTGCAAGAGATGTCAAGAGCCAATACGTTTGATGCCAAGTAAATTAATGGAGAATTCAATATTATAAATTGGTAAACGGTTACGAACATATTTTTATATTCTAACTATGTTATAAGCAAGCCGATGAAAGATCGCGTTTCCTTGATGTTTGAAAACATAGGAATGAATTATATTTCCTCATAAATTTGATGTATGATTTGAATGTTTCATATTTGAACTTTTGGACAGCGTTTAATCATTTAACCGGCCGAAAAACATGTTTTCATGGTTTGAGGTTTTATTATGTAAAAGGTGGGATACCTAACTGAAAGGCACGACCCACAAGGCAAGGTCGAAACATACAGCCCTGTTTCGCCGGACAAGGAAATATACTGACATAGCAATACAAATTTTCATTGGGTATTCGATACTTAGCAGTGTAAAATAAACCCGAAAATATTTATATGAAGGACCTTTTTTATTTTTAATCTTTTTTAGACGCCGTCAACTCTTCAATGTAAGCACTTCGATGACCCACATTGATAAGGTAAAATAGGTTTAAAATAAATATATATACAGGGTGTCCGGAAATTATGGTAAAATATTTTAGTATATGATAGTACAGGTAAAAATAAGAAAACAGTTCATGTGAACATAGGTCCAAAAGTGCTTCGTTTTCCGTGTGTGTGTCTGTTTGTGATTTTTACATATTTAATCATATCTCATGATTCTCTTAACGTATAAACTTAAAACTTGGTACATGGATGACCACTGTTAAGACTTATTTTTGTACGAAGTATCAAAAGTTTACTTTGTACCATTTCAAAATGACGAATGTTTTTTGTTTTCAAAGCTAAATATCTTAAAAACCGTAAATTTTAGAAAAATTATACAAGAGACAAAAAGGTTGTGAAATTTAATAAAATTAACGCTGATATTAAGATTATGGTTATCGGACTACTAATAACTGAGAAATGTTAATTTTTCCGAATAAAAACATGGAAATTTCTGACAGTTTGTTCTAAAGGACCATTTTTTTATTCAGAAAAGTTAAAATTTCTCCATTATTAGTAGTCTGATTATCATAATCTTAATATCAGCGTTAGTTGGATTAGATTTTACAACTTTTTTGTTTCTTGTATAATTTTTCTAAAATTTACGGATTTTAAGATATTTAGCTTTGAAAACAAAAAACAGTCGCCATTTTGAAATGGTACAAAGTAGATATTTGATACTTCTTACAAAAATAGGTCTTAATAGTGGTCATCCATGCACCAAGTTTGAAGTTTATACGTTAAGAGGTTCATGAGATGTTATTAAATATGTAAAAATCACAAACAGACACACAGACGGAAAACGAAGCACTTTTGAACCTATGTTTACTTGAACTTTTTTTCTTATTTTTACCTGTACTATCTTATACTAAAATATTTTACCAAAATTTCCGGACACCCTATATATATAGTATATAAAAGAAGAGTTGTGTGTTGGTATTAGTGCTACAGTCAAAACTACACGTCGTAGACCCATGATCTTGGTATCAAATTAAAGCTTGGAATCTCGTGATGTGCACTATGGAGGTAGGGTTTCGATATCTTATTGGGTGTAGGCACAGGATCGTCCGAAAGGGACCTATGTCAAGGATTTTGTGAGTACTTGAGTTTTTATTTATTTATATCAAAGCACATGTTTTAATTTGAAAAGGAACCGTGGTTAAAGTGGTTGCCAACCGAATGCAGCACCTACAACTAATTGTTTTTGAACAACAGGTGAATACAGTGATTACAGTCTAAACAACTAACAGAATGCAGCTCTAAGAAACAATAAGAACACGAGAAGAAAAAACAATCTTCAGGGCAAAGCCGGGGTTATCAGCTAGTAAATTTTAATAACATGAATTTTTTTTGAGTTAAGTGTAAGAGATCAAAGAATTTTTAAAGAAAGTTTAACTTCATTAAAACTGAGTTGAATTCAATGTTTGTTTTATTATTGTTTACCTTGATTTGCCTTGCTGGCAACAAATGTGGACAGTATGAATCTCGTAAGTACTGCTGTTGCCTACAAGTGGCAACATATGTGGCCTACTTGCAAATAAGGTAACACCATATACTATATATAATACCTCCATATTTACATACAAGACACATTTGTGGCCAGCTATTTATTAAAAAAAACATATATATCATAACAAGAACGTGTACAACCACTAAACTGAAACTCCTGAATGCAAAAATGTTAACCTCATGAAACCTCATGTTAGCCTCTTGTGAACCTTATGAAGAGTTTAAGACCACCTGCAGACTTTTTGTGATTTTCAAAACTCAATGACTACGATTAAGGAAAAACAATTACATTGTGAGATAATGACACTGCAATTCGATATGCGGTGACTTTGACAGCCACCGCAGTGAATTTGTTGCTGTGCCAGCGATCACGTATGTTGACATAATTGGTAAATGTCTAGGCACAAGAATAACTCTTATATTACATACTTGGGACAAGAGCTAATAAACATTACCTTGCTATTCGAAACATTTACTATTTTCTTAGTGCTTTAGTACTCGGAAAATAAATCGCTGTGAAGATTATATTTTATAACAGATTGAAAGTGGGAATATACATATTCGAGACCATAATACGTTTTGAATTAGGGTTATTAAAAATTATACGACATTGAGTTAACGTTAACAGGACAGCCATAAGATTTAGAAGCAAAGCCAGCATATAACATTTTGGCATTTAACATTTTAGTCATATAAGACAAATTACATATTTATAATCTTAAATAATCTTATTCCATTAATTTTCTCGATAAGCGGAATATTTAACGAGCTGATTTTTTGTGGGTTCAAAAGAACTATTTTTCATTCAAATATTTTTAATAGTATGGCAAGTAAACCAAGATTCTCTGGAAGTAATAAGGATTTGTTGGGACGCTGCTTAATTCATCGTTCAATAATGTAATGCTTATTCCAAGGAATGGAAGCTTATTTAGTTTGGAAAAATTGTATTAGATTAGGAAGAAGTACGGGAATGTAGTAAATTCAAAGAAAAATTACAAGTAATAATTGGGTAATATCTCCCAATTTAACTTAAATCGTATGCAACTTCACCTCGATGCCTTGATAACAGAACAGAAGGAGACTGGATGATGTAAATTGCTTTGTATGTCAGTTATTTAGAACATTTCATGTAATCATTTCAATACCGGATATTTAAAAGAAATGGTGCAAACTAAAAATGTGTAATTGAACGCATTATGTTTCAAGTTGATTTGATTTTTTATCTTGGCTGCTCGACTGGGCCGTCGCTCAGGCCGTCGCGTCGTAGACATAATTGTATTGAGTACCATAGAAGCATTAAATTGCGTGTTTATGTGGTGATGTCTGTTTGAACTGAAGTAAATGGTACAATTTCATATTGGAAAACGTCTATCCACAACAAACAAAATTAATTAAGATAAAAAAATAAGATTAAAATATAAAATAGCATAAGAGGAAGAAAAATTAAAAAGTATATGTTCAAGCCAGACATAACAGATTAAAAGGGGTTTTCTTGTTATGTCTGTTACGGCTAATTAATTGATGAACCAAGACTAAAATTTACACGAAAAAACTTATAATATGTTGTTTTCATTCTTGCAAAAATCAATTAATTTCGTTGGTGGTTTTACAAATAACACCTCTTTAGCTTTCTCTATAATTTTTTAACTACCATATTGAGTTTAATTCATAGTAAATTGTAGAACGCCCAAATGTACAGATTGTAGTTTTCCAGATGCACGTTGGCCCTTAAGTTTCTAATGAGAGTGTTGCTACTCACCAAGGACAAACATAAGTAGTTTATTAATGACTGCTATTAGCATGTCGTAAGAAGAAACTTTAATAGCTGACATTCTGTTGTATTATTCTCACTTTAAAAAATCTGCTCCCCCCTCACCCATCCATTAGCTGGTTTGGCTGTGCACGCAGAAACTTTGGGCCAACTTCATGTTTTTGTTATACATACTTTTATTAATTAATAAATAAAATAAAAAAGAAATCATTTCATTCTAAAACAGATATAAACAAATTATTTCACATACCCAAGTCTAAGAATTTATATATTTGTTAAGATGGCTCAGTAAACTTTCTATTAATGTTATCAATAATAAGTAAACGAAACATCCTTTAGATCCTTAGAGTCAGCGACCACATATACAAGTAGACGGAGCATTCTTATGTTAATACAGCAGATGAAGCACAGAACACAATTTTTCACAAGATAAAAACACAAATCGGCGCTCAGATCTTAAGTCTGTGCTCATTTTTATAATACTCGTAGTTTATACCACTTGAGGTGACAAATAGTAAAAATGTTGCATGTGAGATGTCAATTAGCCGTGAAATTATAGCGCTAACAGAAATATGTTTTTTCTGAAAACAGAATATGAAATTACCCCTGTTTCAGCAGACCTGCATACTCAGCGAATTTCAAATGCAAACGATTATATTTCAATTTATCATAGCGAGACATGACATGTTTTTGTAAGCTCCATAAGAATAACACGGGGAATGAGTATGCAGGTTTGCTGCAACAGGTATGTTAGAACTGGGTGGTTTTAATCCAATATTCAGTAGATCTCAAGCAGAAGAAGCTGTATGCCAAGTTTTTTCAAGTTAAGAAATAAGGAAGATATAGATTTTTGTATTTCCCATATTGAAATCATGGGGATTGAGTATACAGGTTTGTTGTCACGAAAATGGAAATGTATCAGAAATTGTAGACTATTGTACATTAGATATCATAATGTTTTATTTAGATATGTTAGGGAATAAGCGAGATATATTGAATGCATAGCTTATACATGTTTATACATGTATACATGCCAAAGGATTGGCCCCCTTTGACACAATCCTCCCTGATTTCTGGCATCTTTGTTGTTGTTGTTATGGTTGTTGTTTCACTGTTATTGTTTATTTATTTCAGAGATTATATTTATTGTTATAGTTTTAAAATTTTAGTTTAAAGTTTGTTAATTATCTATAATCTTTAATACTATTAATCGTTAATTTTATTTTTAAGTTATTATATTTCTTATTTAAATAGGCTAGAGAGAGTGGATAGTAAAAACAGGTTATTACGATTGAATAGTTACTTTTAAAAAAGGCTACCAACCAGCATGAGACTTTATAAGATTTATAATTTATACAGTTGTTTGCATGTATTGTTTGATGTACCCCTTGTGGGAAAAATCAATAAATATATTGAATTGAATTGAATGTTTATACATAGGCATAGGCGGCTATGACATAGGTTTAAGCATACTGGATTGATATTAGAATTTGCTAGAAAACCTGTCAACAAAACCAAGGTGTTAATGAACTTCTTGAACAAAACAAGTTGCACGTCTAGACAAAGTTGTAAAGCTAAGGAACTTTGGATTACTGGCTAAGTTTCAGTATGACGGTTTTACTCCATCTGGATGAACATTGGAGTATCATTTCCGTTTCAGTTTTATTGCTATGCAATTTTGTAAAATGATACTCCTTCTTTAAACAAGAAAGACGTTGGATAAGGTAAATTTAATTTAATTCGTGACAATTTACGTCCAGGGTTTTAGAGCTGTTTTAAAACTCACTTATTCGGGTATATCATGTATTTCCATGTTCTTATCCCGGAGATTAAGATTCTTCTTAATTTGTTTAAAACATGTATCAATTTATTGCTCATCAGAATTATTTGTTTTAATATCCATTCCAACAATTTACCACCCTCAGCTTATTAGTTGATTTTTAATTTTGTATACAGGCTAATATTAAAATAATTTATATTATTTCTTCCACCAAAAAATAATTTAGCTTTATAATTGTGAGTTTTTTAATTGCTATTTAGATTTATAATGAACACGTCTGATTAATTATCGGACCATCTAAATATGTTTCTCTTATTGTATTCCACGATCCAATTTACTACCCTGAAAATTTAAACTAGCTGAAAATCAATAAATCGACACTATTAAATGTTACATTACTAAAAGGACCAAAAGTAAAAAAAAATAATAAGCGCAAAATCTGATGTGAAATATAAGCTAGGATCATACGCTACTATAAGTAATTAAGTGTTCAGAAATGGGTCCACATCTCTTAGGTGTTGATGGGTACAACCATACTTATTTTTTAAATAAATAAATAAATAAATTAAACGACATTTCTTGCTTTTGTCATTTCGTAAGTGCATAAAAATTGTCAAAGAAATCCTTTGACTCAGAGACCCACCCTGCTAAGGAGGGCGGTTTCGTCCGGCTAGAGGATGGAATTTAAGTAAAAATCTATCCTTTTATCTCCCTCAGTCAGTACAAAAGATTGTTTAATTTAGTTACAAAAGATGTTTTAATTTAGTTACTTTTTAAGTTATCTTTATCAAAGTTACTTTCTGATTAGATTCTATGAGAGTATTTTAGAGATATGTCAACCGTGTTGAAGAGTTTTCAGTTAGCTGCTTTGCATTGTATTGTGTCAAGGGGGCAGTAGACTCAAATATTAATTCTTTTCTGTGATAAAACGCCTATTAAACTATTACATGTTGTTGTTTTGAACTTTTCCCAAGTTTTTCAAACCTTTACCAACACAATAGACCAAAAATATGATTCATCGTTGTGACGATAATCACCATTTTCCAAAATTATTTATCTAAATTTATTGGTTTATTAGAGATTGAGACCTGTTATAGGAGTTTCACAACTCCCATACCAGTCTTGTGTAATTGGCACATAGAGTCCGGTATTTGATGATACTCAACAGTCAACAGTTATTCTGCTGATTCTGGTTGCTAGCTCTTTCGACAGGGCCTAGTTACTAGTTCACAGAAGCCAGTGTTGCCCCCGACTTCCTTGGGGGCACAACGACCATCTGTTTTGAGGTAAGACGGAATATTTAATAATTTAAATTAAAGTTCTTTTGACTGTCCAGATTAACGATTTCCAAATCATTGATTTATTGATTAATAATTATTTACAGCTTTTAATATTCTGATCAACTGTATAGATATTTTCCAATACTTTATTTTTATTTTGTTGAGCGATTCAAATCCTCTTCATATAATTAGAATCCGGAGCACTATTTTCTATATTGAATAAAGGAACTTGTGACAATCAAGCTGATAGCTTAACCCGATCCTCTGTTCAATTAAATAATAAAATATCTTGACTTGATAATGCTTTACTGTTGATTATGTTTTATTATACCTCTCATAGCGAGTACCCCATCTACTTTGAGATCCCATTTATGGTAGGGAATAGTCTACCGTAACATCGTGCTTAGCATTAATGTAACAGTCGCAAAATCCAACTAGACTATATTTAATATATTACTCATTATTTTATTTTGAAGTTCTAATACTGTTAATATATTAATTTAGACTTCTTAAACAAGGGATATCGCCCATAGCCTTTCGAAAGCGAGTTGAAAAATATTGTTAAATAACATTTACCAGTTTGACTATCCAAAATGGGCAAATATTAACCAAATTAACTTTACAGTTGATTCTGCAACTCTGAGTTTGAAGTGTTCATCAATGTTAGCGGATTTTGAATTTAAGTTAATAAAATTATACACTTGATTCATTATAATCATTGACTTCGGGAAGGATTCCATCCTTAAATGTATTAGTAAATAAATTCATGAGAAGAACATGGATAAGTCCCTTTGTGTTATTAATTGTCTTTAATTAATTAATTAATTAATTAATTAATTAATTATTATTATTATTATTATTATTATTATCATCGTAGTCCTCACTAAGAAGAGGATTCCCATAGTTATTCCTGTGCAAATAGGCGACGTCCTTCTTGAGACCAAGCCTGCTGCCAAATACCTTGGTGTTATGGTCGATAGCAAACTGTCTTTCGGCGAGCAGATACGGCGCACCGCCGACAAAGCCGCCAAGGGTGTCGCTGCCCTTAGTAGGCTTATGCCCAACGTCGGTGGCCCTCGTTCTTGCAAGCGCCGCGCCGTCTGCTTATGTCTGCCGTTCAATCAGTTTTGCTTTACGGTGCGGAGGTATGGGCCCCGCACTCGAGTTAGGTGTCTACCGAGACCGGCTTACTCGAGTTCAGCGTCGAGCTGCCTTACGGGTCGCATCTGCCTACCGCACGGTTTCCGAGCCAGCTGTGATGGTGATCGCGGGAGTTATTCCCGTCTACTTCCTAGCGAGGGAGAGACAGGCGATTTACCGCAGGAGGCCTGAGGTGGGCAGCGAAACAGCCGCAACTGAAGAGCGCGACCGCAGCTTCGACTGCTGGCAGCGCAACTGGGAAGCTGAGTCGAGAGGACGTTGGACCTTTAGGCTCATTCCCACCATCCGACCATGGGTGGAACGGCAGCACGGCGAGGTTGACTATTTCGTGACCCAGTTCCTTTCGGGTCATGGATACTTCCGAGCTTATTTGCACAGGATGGGAAAAGTCGTCAGCTCGGACTGCCTGTATTGCCCTTGCATTTCAGACACGGCCGAGCATACATTTTTTGACTGCGACCAATGGCACGCTCATCGAGCTTCGCTCATTGATGAGATCGGCGTCGCGTCGTCGCAACTTCACAGAACATCGTTGGAGCAATGCTCCAGGGAGAGGGCAACTGGAACTGCGTTAGGCATTTCGTCCAGGCCATTCTTCGGGCGAAAAAGGTCGATCTTGACCGGCCTTGATCCTTATCTATCCCCACAGAGGAAAGCCCTAGTGGCATAAGCACAAGGCCTAGCCCGAAGTAATGTGTGAAACAGTTCCACACATTCCGAACACTATTAATAATAATAGTGTCCTCGGTGCCGACGCCGACGGGGGTGGTTTAGTCGGTAGTTCACGGGACATCAAGCTCGTGGGAGTCCGACACTACTAAGGGGACAATGAGCCCCTCAGTGTGCGTAAATGCATTCCACCTCCTACCCAAAAAAAAATTATTATTATTATTATTATTATTATTATTATTATTTTCCCGTGTTGGGCCGGGACAGAATGTCCAACAGTATCCCCTGCTTGTCGTAAGAGCCGACTAAAAGGGGAGGGGGGCGCACTGGTCCTTTTTCGCGTCTCCTTTTCACAACTTAATTCTCCGTTTCATTTCAATAGCCCGGTTGTTTTTCTAAATCATTCCGGCCTACTTGCCGGGGTGACTCTGTGTTCTTCAGCCTCCATTGCGCTGGAGGTCTAGGACGAGCAGAGGGTACAGCTTAAAAACTGGGTTCTGCACCTCCCAGGCTGCCGGATAGTACAGGGGCCCGGGTCAGCTCAGCCAACTGACCTGGCTGCCCTATCAGCCGGCGAAAATCCCCTTGGCCGTGGCGGTGCCGGTTGGCGACCGGATAGGGCCCTGCTACGGTCATGGGGGGGCTCTGCCGAGGCCACTGCTCGTCTGGGGCCGCCGATGTTTTGGAGGCGGCTGAACGCAGGTATAGTTGCTCCGGTGATGGGTCGGTCTGACATTCTCATAGGGGAAAAAATTTTTTTTTGGGGGGGTCAATGCCCAGTCTCGGGGGCTAAGCCAGACACCATGGACACGGCAGAAGGAAAAACGATTCAAAAGGTGCACGAATCAAAGCGGGGTACCCTAACCCCACAAAACTCCCAGCAGCGTTCTTCTCTGAGCGGGCTCGACGAAGGGGTGGCAAGCCCCTTCGAAAGAAGATCCCGTCTCACGAGATCGCCCCCAGTCCGGGTCAAGACACCTGCATCATCGGTGGCCAGAACATCCGTGGCCGCCGAAAAGGCACCCGCTGAGAACAACGAGCCGATGGACGCCGACTCGTCTCCCTTTGACGCGGTCATCGCGCTCGCCAGGCAGCAGGAGGAGGAGCACCTTAAAAAGTGCTTCGACACCCTCGCTGTAATGAAGGCCGCGACCACCCGGCAAAAGAATATCAGCAAGGATGTGCAGGATGGCATCGTCCAATTGGAGGCCAGTCTGCACCACATCATCCAGCTGAGGAGGTCGTGGCAATCATGCGAGACGGTTGCCGCGTCAACACAGACGACGCCATCACTGCGGGTGAAGGCTCAGCCAGCCGGTGGGAAGCGGGCCGCTTCCAGCCCCGCCCATCCGGAGGCTGAGAAGAAGCCTAGGGGAGACGGTTTAGCGAAGCGGTCGGAAACCGAAACGTGGACCGAGGTTGTTAAAAGAAAGGGGAAAAAGAGAGACCCTCGTCAAAATCCTGGAAGCCAGCCCGGCGGACAGGAAAGCAAGAAGGCACCGAGGAAGAAGCCCCGCAAGCAGCGGCCGGACGCTCTTCTCATCAAGCCGTCGGAGGGGAAATCCTATGCCGACGTGCTGGGCGAGATTCGCAGCAAAGCGAAGCCCGATGAGAAGGGCGCCGTTATCAAGGGTATGAGGAAGACCCGAACCGGCGACCTACTAGTCGAACTCGGGGACACCTCTCAGAGTAAGTCCGCCTTCAGCGAAGACCTGAAGACCATCTTGGGGGCGAACGCGACAGTCCGCGTTCTCGAGCCCAAGTCTACGCTGGAGGTGAGAGACCTCGACGAGTTGACAACCGAGGAGGAGGTGACCGCTGCCGTCAAAGCTGTCCTCGGAGAAAACGTCGAGGTGAAAACCTTCGTCTCGAAGGCAAATGCTCGGGGTCAGAAGGTGGCAATCCTGACGCTGGGAGCCAGAGCTGCTGCGCAGCTCCTGGAGAAGGGCCACCTTAAGGTATGGTACGTGAGCTGTCGGGTGCGTGAGAAGCTCGTGGCTTCCAGATGTTTTAAATGTCTGGGGTTCGGTCACGTCGCTAATCGCTGCTCTGGACCCGATAGAAGCAAGCTCTGCTTCAAGTGCGGCGGCCAGGACCACAGGGCCAGCGCGTGCAATGCAGCGCTGTCCTGTGTCCTGTGTACAGAAGCCGGCTTGAAGGGCGACCAGGTCAAGCATTCCGCTGGGTCTGGTCGTTGCGGGCAGTACAGGCGGGCCATCCAGGAGCTTCGCCAGAAACATCAAAAATGATCAGTGTTCTGCAACTTAATATGCAGAGGAGCAGGACAGCAAACGACTTGCTGTTCCAATTCGCCACGGAGCAGGGTGCTGACCTACTGCTTCTCAGTGAGCAGTACCAGAACCGACGCTCCGCGCAGTGGTTCTCGGATCCCTCCGGCACTGCGGCGATATGGATCTTGGACCTCGGGAAGGTGCCTGTTCTCGATTCCGGATCGGGCAACGGCTTCGTTTGGGTGAGGAGCAGGGGTTTCACAGTCTTCTCCTGTTACCTCACGCCAAATCAACCGATCGGAGACTACCGCCACATGGTCGATTCCATTGAGGATGAGATCATGAAAATCTCTGGTGGGGTCATAGTCGGTGGCGATTTTAACGCAAAAGCCGTGGAATGGGGTTCCCCGCGGACCGACACTCGAGGTCGTTACGTCCTCGAGTCGGCTGCCAGGTCGGGCCTCTGTATCCTTAAGACGGGCGGCATTTCCACCTTTCGCCGTCCAGGGTGCAGAGAGACGATCCCTGACATATCCCTTGCCTCTGAAGGGATTGTCCAGCGGATCTCCGACTGGCGTGTCTGCGAGGAGTATTCCTCTAGCGACCATCAGGGGATCCTCTTCAAGGTCCTTCCCGAGGGTGCGCGCTTGCGCGCTGAACCTGCTCCTCTGGCTCGACGCTGGAACACCAGTCGTCTGAGCAAAGACACTTTTAAAGAAGTAATCAAAGACCAGAGCATTGTGAATTTCACAGGTGCTGAAGATCTGGCAGCATCGACGATGCGTCTCATCGCGACCGCGTGTGAGCAGTCGATGCCCGGAGTTTCCCGCCGCCACAGGAAGAAGCCGGTTTACTGGTGGACGCCTGAAATCGCGGAACTCCGGAGGAGATGCCTTGGTCTCCGACGAGTTGCGCAGCGAGCAAGGAACCGCCCTGATGCAAATGCCAGATCGGCTGAGCACAGAGCGGCCCGCCGAGAGCTCCGCGGTGCCATCAACCGGAGTAAAGTCAGGTGCTGGAAGCAGCTGTGTCAGGATATCGACAACGACCCCTGGGGGATGGGCTACAAACTTGTAACCCAGAAGCTAGGGGCTCGCTCACCACCTGCGGTCATGGAACCACAAGCCATGGCCGTCGTCGTAGATACACTGTTTCCCAGCCACCCAGTCCGGCCAGTCAGGGAATTCGGAGAGGTAGGCGCCTTCCCAGTTTTCCGGGAAGAGGAACTCACCGCCGCCGTCCGATCCCTACGACCCAGAAGAGCGCCCGGTCCCGATGGCATTCCGGCGGAGGTGCTCAAGCTCGCTGCGGAGGTGAATCCAAGGCTTCTGCTCGATATGTTCAACGCGTGTCTGGCGGAAGGCGTTTTCTTTTCTTCGTGGAAGGTTGCCCGCCTTGTTCTTATTCCGAAGGCGAAGAGCACACCGGGGACCCCTTCTTCTTTCCGACCCCTGTGTATGCTCGACACGGCCGGGAAAGTGCTTGAGAAGCTCCTGCGTGTCAGGCTGACCGAGGCCATCATCTCTGCGGGGGACTTGTCCCCGCAGCAGTACGGCTTCAGATCCGGTCGCTCTACCATCGACGCTATCCAGGAGGTAGTTGAGGCAGTGCGGAGGGCGGAGGACCACAACCACTGGTCGCGCCGCGTGGTCCTTCTCGTCACGCTCGACGTGAAGAACGCTTTTAACTCCGCCAGGTGGAGCGATATGCTGTGGGCGCTTGAGCATACGTTCCAAGTTCCCTCCTACCTCCTGCGTATGTTGGAGGCGTATTTGTCAGACCGCGTTCTGTTGTACGACACGACCGAAGGTCAGCGGCGCATTCCCATCACTTCCGGGGCTGCGCAGGGGTCCATTCTCGGACCAGATCTCTGGAACGTGTCTTACGACAGCTTGCTGAGGCTAGACATGCCCGATGAGACCCGCCTCGTTGGCTATGCTGACGATGTCGCTGCCTTGATCGCTGCGAGGAACGTCGAGCAGGCAAAACTGAGGCTCAGCGTAGTGATGGCCAAGGTCAACGGGTGGATGCGAGATCACGGCTTGTCCCTGGCTATCAGTAAGACGGAGATTGTCGTTCTCACCAAAAAGAGGATTAACACCGTGTTCCCGGTGCAGATAGGTGACGTCACACTCGAGACTAAGCCTGCTGCAAAGTACCTGGGAGTAATGGTCGATAGCAGACTGTCTTTCGGCGAGCAGATCCAGCGCGCCGCCGACAAAGCCGCTAAGGGTGTCGCTGCCCTTGGTAGGCTTATGCCCAATGTCGGCGGTCCTCGCTCCTGCAAGCGCCGCTTGCTCATGACTGCCGTCCAGTCAGTCTTGCTGTACGGGGCGGAGGTATGGGCTCACGCACTCGAGAAGCGAGTCTACCGAGACCGGCTTGCCCGAGTCCAGCGCCGAGGAGCTCTGCGGGTCGCTTCGGCCTACCGCACAGTCTCCGAGCCTGCTGTGATGGTGATCGCCGGAGTCATTCCCGTCCTCTTCCTCGCGAGGGAGAGGCAGGCGATTTACCGGAGGAGGCCTGAAGTGGGCCGGGAAACAGCTGCCAGGGAAGAGCGCGATCGCAGCTTCGACTCTTGGCAGCGCGACTGGGAAGCCGAGCTGAGGGGACGTTGGACCTTCCAGCTCATACCTTCCGTCCGACCATGGGTGGAGCGGCAGCACGGCGAGGTCGATTACTACGTGACCCAGTTTCTTTCTGGGCACGGGTACTTCCGAGCCTATCTGCACCGGATGGGCAAAGTCGCCAGCCCGGACTGTCTGTATTGCCCCGGCATCCCAGACACGTCCGAGCACACTTTCTTTCAGTGCGACCGTTGGCACGTCCGCCGAGCCTCGCTTTCATCTGAGATCGGCGTGATCGTCAACCCAAACAACATCGTCGGAGCTATGCTCCAGGGAGAGGGCAACTGGAACTGTGTCAAGCACTACGTCCAGGCCATTCTTCGGGCGAAAAAGGTCGACCTCGATCGGCCTTAATCCTCAGCTTTTCCCCAAGGAGGTTGCCCTAGTGGCGTAATATCAAAGGCCTAGCCCGAAGTAATGTGTGAAACAGTTCCAGGCTAGTGTCCTCGGTGCCGAGGGAGGTGGTTTAGTCGGTAGTTCACGGGACATCGAGCTCGTGGGAGTCCGACACTACTGAGGGGACAACGAGCCCCTCAGTGTGCGTAAACGCATTCCACCTCCTACCAAAAAAAAAAAAAAAAAAAAAAAAAAAAAAAAAAAAAATTATTATTATTATTATTATTATTATTATTATTATTATTATTATTATAGTCATTGTTATTAATTATTATTCTCCCGTGTTGGGCCGGGACAGAATGTCCAACAGTATCCCCTGCTTGTCGTAAGAGCCGACTAAAAGGGGAGGGGGCGCACTGGTCCTTTTTCGCGTCTCCTTTTCACAACTCCATTCTCCGTTTCATTTCAATAGCCCGGTTGTTTTTCTAAATCATACCGGCCTACTTGCCGGGGTGACTCTGTGTTCTTCAGCCTCCATTGCGCTGGAGGTCTAGGACGAGCAGAGGGTACAGCTTAAAAACTGGGTTCTGCACCTCCCAGGCTGCCGGATAGTACAGGGGCCCGGGTCAGCTCAGCCAACTGACCTGGCTGCCCTATCAGCCGGCGAAAATCCCCTTGGCCGTGGTGGTGCCGGTTGGTGACCGGATAGGGCCCTGCTACCGTCACGGGGGGGCTCTGCCGAAGCCACTGCTCGTCTGGGGCCGCCGATGTTTTGGAGGCGGCCGAACACAGGTATAGTTGCTCCGGTGATGGGTCGGTCTGACATTCTCATAGGGAAACATTTGGGGGGGTCAATGCCCAGTCTCGGGGGCTAAACCAGACACCATGGACACGGCAGAAGGAAAAACGATTCAAAAGGTGCACGAATCAAAGCGGGGTACCCTAACCCCACAAAACTCCCAGCAGCGTTCTCCTCTAAGCGGGCTCGTCGAAGGGGTGGCAAGCCCCTTCGAAAGAAGATCCCGTCTCACGAGATCGCCCCCAGTCCGGGTCAAGACACCTGCATCATCGGTGGCCAGAACATCCGAGGCCGCCGAAAAGGCACCCGCTGAGAACAACGAGCCAATGGACGCCGACTCGTCTCCCTTTGACGCGGTCATCGCGCTCGCCAGGCAGCAGGAGGAGGAGCACCTTAAAAAGTGCTTCGACACCCTTTCTGTAATGAAGGCCGCGACCACCCGGAAAAAGAATATCAGCAAGGATGTGCAGGATGGCATCGTCCAATTGGAGGCCAGTCTGCACCACATCATCCAGCTGAGGAGGTCGTGGCAATCATGCGAGACGGTTGCCGCGTCAACACAGACGACTCCATCACTGCGGTTGAAGGCTCAGCCAGCCGGTGGGAAGCGCGCCGCTTCCAGCCCCGCCCATCCGGAGGCTGAGAAGAAGCCTAGGGGAGACGGTTCGGCGGAGCGGTCGGAAACCGAAACGTGGACCGAGGTTGTTAAAAGAAAGGGAAAAAAGAGAGACCCTCGTCAAAATCCTGGAAGCCAGCCCGGCGGACAGGAAAGAAAGAAGGCACCGAGGAAGAAGCCCCGCAAGCAGCGGCCGGACGCTCTTCTCATCAAGCCGTCGGAGGGGAAATCCTACGCCGACGTGCTGGGCGAGATTCGCAGCAAAGCGAAGCCCGATGAGAAGGGCGCCGTTATCAAGGGTATGAGGAAGACCCGAGCCGGCGACCTACTAGTCGAACTCGGGGACACCTCTCAGAGTAAGTCCGCCTTCAGCGAAGACCTGAAGACCATCTTGGGGGCGAACGCGACAGTCCGCGTTCTCGAGCCCAAGTCTACGCTGGAGGTGAGAGACCTCGACGAGTTGACAACCGAGGAGGAGGTGACCGTTGCCGTCAAAGCTGTCCTCGTAGAAAACGTCGATGTGAAAACCTTCGTCTCGAAGGCAAATGCTCGGGGTCAGAAGGTGGCAATCCTGACGCTGGGAGCCAGAGCTGCTGCGAAGCTCCTGGAGAAGGGCCACCTTAAGGTATGGTACGTGAGCTGTCGGGTGCGCGAGAAGCTCGTGGCTTCCAGATGTTTTAAATGTCTGGGGTTCGGTTACGTCGCTAATCGCTGCTCTGGATCCGATAGAAGCAAGCTCTGCTTCAAGTGCGGCGGCCAGGACCACAGGGCCAGCGCGTGCAACGCAGCGCTGTCGTGTGTCCTGTGTACAGAAGCCGGCTTGAAGGGCGACCAGGTCAAACATTCCGCTGGGTCTGGTCGTTGCGGGCAGTACAGGCGGGCCATCCAGGAGCTTCGCCAGAAACAAAAATTATCAGTGTTCTGCAACTTAATATGCAGAGGAGCAGGACAGCAAACGACTTGCTGTTCCAATTCGCCACGGAGCAGGGTGCTGACCTACTGCTTCTCAGTGAGCAGTATCAGAACCGACGCTCTGCGCAGTGGTTCTTGGATCCCTCTGGCACTGCGGTGATATGGATCTTGGACCTCGGGAAGGTGCCTGTTCTCGATTCCGGGTCGGGCAACGGCTTCGTTTGGGTGAGGAGCAGGGGTTTCACCGTCCTTTCCTGTCACCTCACGCCTAACCAACCGATCGCAGACTACCACCACATGGTCGATTCCATCGAGGATAAGATCATGAACACCTCTGGCGGGGTTATTGGCGATTTTAACGTCAAAGCCGTGGAATGGGGATCCCCGCGGACCGACACTCGAGGTCGTTACATCCTCGAGTCGGCTGCCAGGTCGGGCCTTTGTATCCTCAACACGGGCGGCATTTCCACCTTTCGCCGTCCGGGATGCAGAGAGACGATCCCTGACATATCCCTTGCCTCCGAAGGGATTGTCCAGCGGATCTCCGACTGGCGTGTCTGCGAGGACTACTCCTCCAGCGACAACCAGGCGATCCTTTTCAAGGTCCTTCCCGAGGGTGCGCGCCTGCGCGCTGAACCTGCTCCTCTGGCTCGACGCTGGAACACCAGTCGTCTGAGCAAAGAAACGTTTACAAACGTAATTAAAGACCAGAGCATTGCAAATTTCACAAGTGCCGAAGATCTGGCAGCATCGACGATGCGACTCATCGCGACCGCGTGTGAGTAGTCGATGCCCGGAGTTTCCCGCCGCCACAGGAAGAAGCCGGTTTACTAGTAGACGCCTGAAATCGCGGAACTCCGGAGGAGATGCCTCGGTCTCCGACAAGCTGCGCAGCGAGCCAGAAACCGCCCTGATGCAAATGCCAGATCGGCTGAGCACAGAGCGGCCCGCCGATAGCTCCGCGGTGCCATCAACCGGAGTAAAGTTAGGTGCTGGAAGCAGCTGTGTCAGGATATCGACAATGACCCCTGGGGGACAGGCTACACACTTGTAACCCAGAAGCTAGGGGCTCGCTCACTACCTGCGGTCATGGAACCACAAGCCATGGCCGCCGTCGTCGATACACTGTTTCCCAGCCACCCAGTTCGGCCAGTCAGGGAATTCGGAGAGGTAGGCGCCTTCCCAGGTTTCCGGGAAGAGGAACTCACCGCCGCCGTCCGATCCCTACGACCCAGAAGAGCGCCCGGTCCCGATCGCATTCCGGCGGAGGCGCTCAAGCTCGCAGCGGAGGTGAATCCAGGGCTTCTGCTCGACATGTTCAACGCGTGTCTGGCGGAAGGCGTTTTCTTTTTTTCGTGGAAGGTAGCCCGCCTTGTTCTTATCCCCAAGGCGAAGAGTACACCGGGGACCCCTTCCTCTTTCCGACCTCTGTGTATGCTCGACACGGCCGGGAAAGTGCTTGAAAAGCTCTTGCGCGTCAGGCTGACCGAGCCATCGTCTCTGCGGGGGACTTGTCCCCGCAGCAGTACGGCTTCAGATCCGGTCGCTCTACCATCGACGCTATCCAGGAGGTAGTTGAGGCAGTGCGGAGGGCGGAGGACCACAACCACTGGTCGCGCCGCGTGGTCCTTCTCGTCACGCTCGACGTGAGGAACGCTTTCAACTCCGCCAGGTGGAGCGATATGCTGTGGGCGCTTGAGCATACGTTCCAAGTTCCCTCCTACCTCCTGCGTATGATAGAAGCGTATCTGTCAGACCGCGTTCTGTTGTACAACACGACCGAAGGTCAGCGGCGCATTCCCATCACTTCCGGGGCTGCGCAGGGGTCCATCCTCGGACCAGATCTCTGGAACGTGTCCTACGACAGCTTGCTGAGGCTAGTCATGCCCGATGAGGCCCGCCTTGTTGGCTATGCCGACGACGTCGTTGCCTTGATCGCTGTGAGGAACGTCGAGCAGGCAAAACTGAGGCTCAGCGTAGTAATGGCCAAGATCAACGGGTGGATGCGAGACCACGGCTTGTCCCTTGCTATCAGTAAGTCGGAGATCGTCGTCCTCACCAAAAAGAGGATTAACACCGTGTTCCCGGTGCAGATAGGTGACGTCACTCTCGAGACTAAGCCTGCTGCAAAGTACCTGGGAGTCATGGTTGACAGCAGACTGTCTTTCGGCGAGCAGATCCAGCGCGCCGCCGACAAAGCCGCTAAGGGTGTCGCTGCCCTTGGTAGGCTTATGCCCAATGTCGGCGGTCCTCGCTCTTGCAAGCGCCGTCTGCTCATGACTGCCGTCCAGTCAGTCTTGCTGTACGGGGCGGAGGTATGGGCTCACGCACTCGAGAAGCGAGTCTTCCGAGACCGGCTTACCCGAGTCCAGCGTCGAGGAGCTCTGCGGGTCGCTTCGGCCTACCGCACAGTCTTTGAGCCTGCTGTGATGGTGATCGCCGAAGTCATCCCCGTTCTCTTCCTCGCGAGGGAGAGACAGGCGATTTACTGGAGGAAGCCTGAAGTGGGCCGGGAAACAGCTGCCAGGGAAGAGCGCGATCGCAGCTTCGACTCCTGGCAGCGTGACTGGGAAGCCGAGCCGAGGGGTCGTTGGACCTTCCAGCTCATACCTTCCGTCTGACCATGGGTGGAACGTCAGCACGGCGAGGTCGATTACTACGTGACCCAGTTTCTTTCTGGGCACGGGTACTTCCGAGCCTATCTGCACCGGATGGGCAAAGTCGCCAGCCCGGACTGTCTGTATTGCCCCGGCATCCCAGACACGTCCGAGCACACCTTCTTTCAGTGCGACCATTGGAACGTCCGCCGAGCCTCGCTTTCATCTGAGATCGGCGTGGTCGTCAGCCCAAACAACATCGTCGGAGCTATGCTCCAGGGAGAGGGCAACTGGAACTGTGTCCAGCACTACGTCCAGGCCATTCTTCAGGCGAAAATGGTCGACCTCGATCGGCCTTAATCCTCAGCTTTTCCCCACGGAGGTTGCCCTAGTGGCGTAATATCAAAGGCCTAGCCCGAAGTAATGTGTGAAACAGTTCCAGGCTAGTGTCCTCGGTACCCGAGGGAGGTGGTTTAGTCGGTAGTTCACAGGACATCGAGCTCGTGGGAGTCCGACACTACTGAGGGGACAATGAGCCCCTCAGTGTGCGTAAACGCATTCCACCTCCTACAAAAAAAATTAATTATTATTAATTGTCAAAACACTATCAAAATTCGACATAAAATAATGCATTCAAAATATTTAATTTGATGAAATATTTAATACCACAATCACTACGCATAATATTATGCGTAGTGATTGTGGTATTAAATATTTATAATATTATAATATAATATATATAATATTTATAATAATTAAATAAGTTTATAAGTTTATAATAGTATTTATAATAATATATATAATAATTATTATAATATATAATATTTATAATATATAATATTATAGTATTTATTATGCGTAGTGATTGTCTTTTATTTGAAACCGTTGTCGAAGCAGCACCGTTGCTGCTTCGACAACGGCAACGGTTTCAAATAAAAGACTTACATTAAAAGGCGTATGCAATATAAACTATGTTAAATTTTATTTAAATACCATTATTCATACAATGTTTTGTAGAGAAATGGCAGAACAATATCAATAGTCATAATCGAACAAAGAAACATATCTGTAAAATGTATGTTTTGTTAAATAAAGAAACATCCTTCAAATATAACTTGTAAGGATGCGAGTAGATGTTTAAAGTGGGAATAAAAAATAATAATCTCGAGTTTCAAGCTTTTTGTAGTTTATTTTATATTAGAAAATTATAGTTCACATCTTTCTATATATCTATTATATCAAAAATATTAAGTATTAATTATATTGAAAACCACTCAACGTTAAGAATTTCCTGAATTAAGAGTAAATTTATCAAATGATACTAACTAAAGTAATAAAACTTGAACTCACCTTTGTTATTTCTGCTTTAGAGTCTCCTTCAGAATCAACTTGATTAATGAAACAATTAAAACTCAGGTCATATTTAATTTACCCGCATAGGCTGGTTAAATATTTGATAAATTAGCCCACATGTCGTTCTGGAAATGTTTAAATGTAGGCCTACTAACAAAAAAATCTTTAATTCACGTGAACTATGACAATTTTACAATGTAAAACAAAGTGTGGTAGTCATGTCATAACTACCATTGGCAAAACGGATGGTATTTATTTATTTGAAAAACAGCCAACAATTTCAATCGCGCGTAATGGTGTAGGGTGTACGGCGGGAGTGGCTTCTGGATTTGATTAAACTTTTTTGAGTTTTATTAAACCGGGTTGAGCTGAATAGTAAAACTGAGCTCCAAAAACCTTGATACTCGAGTGCTCGCACTCCCATACATAAACTGAAAACAATTGTAGAAATAGCTTTAGTATTATTCATTATGTCCTAATAAATAACAATAACTCGTTAACCTCTCTTTGTTTAAGTTGAATTCGTTCAATTACATATAGAACAAGTATGCTAAGAATGATGTAACATTGATAAATTTAGTTCAATTTATGAGGCTAGTTTGTCAACATAGGCATATAGTACAGGTAAAATTCTACTAAAAGACGAGTAGAAAACATAAAAATTGGTCCGTTCATGAAACTTGCAGGAAACATAGTACTTACCATTATATTTTGAAACCTGTAGAGTCCCTAGTGATTGGGGGGGTGGAAGTACCTTTTTTGGGGGGGGGGGGTTAAATTTTGGGAGGTAGTGATTTTAAGAAAATTTTTATTTATGGGATCCAAGGAAGTGGGGTGTCGTTTTCCATGTTTTTTATGATGCAGAATTTAAAAAAAACATTATAAAATCAATACAACCAGCAGTTTATGAGAAAACGACAAATTTATTCATCAAAATGAAATAGGAACAAATTAAATTAATAGAACATAGGCCACCCGACCCATATAAAACCCTCCCCCCGTGGGAATTTTCAACACATTTTTTTTGTTGCTACTGACATGTAATTAAAGGATTTGCTTGCTTTTTACTGAAAAATTGCAGCATAACCCAGAAGAACAAAAAAAACTAGTGATGAAAAAAATTAAAATTGGGCAATTTAAAAAAAAGTTACTTTACTGCATTTTTTCATGCATTCTTTTGAAATATTTACTCGGGACCAATGTCTATCATTTTTGGATGGTAAACCTTTATTTTGACAGGAAAATAATTTTCGATCGCCATCTTAGATCCGCCATATTAGGTATCAACTTTATTGTTTTAAATTTAAAGGTAGTGTTGTGACACATCATCATGAACTAGATTTTTACGCTGATTACAATGCTGAAATCCGTTTTTCAAAATATGCATTCGTTAAAAAAATGAAAATTCATCCCTATACATTTCTTATGGACGCTTCATATTTTCAATATTTTTTCAATTATTTTCCTTATATCTCTTATTATAATTAACATATGTAGTTCGTTTTAGTCTCAAAATACTCAGTGAAATACCGGCTTTTATTTGAGATATTAATCATCAACATAAACATGAGCTGTAAGGCTCAATGTAACTTAAAAATTAATTTTTCAGAATTTTTTTAAATCAAGTAGCTATATCTCTGGTTCTAAATAAGGTAATAAGTTCATTTAGGTCTTAAATCACTCAGTAGACCATCAGCTTTCAAGTGAGCTAACCCTCAATTAAATCAGACTAAAGTTTAAGTGACTTTTGAGCTTTTACTCAACATAAAATCGTTTTATTTGCATAATTTTACATTCCTTGAAGGATATCTTTAGTTCCAAAAGACTCAAAAATCGTTAAGGTCTTAATTAATTAACTCTTTAGATTATTGGATTTCATTTTAGCCATAAATTATTTTAATATAGCCTATTGTGTTTCAGGTGAATTAATTGTGGTTCTTAAACTTACATACAATTAAAGTTTTCAGAAATTTTTGTTTATATAATGACTGATATCTCCAGTTGAAGGACAGATATGGAGTTCTGAATGCTTTTAAAAGACTTACTGAAACATCACCTTTCTATTGAGACTACGATAATTTAATTCGGTCAGGTTCGGGGTGAGTTATAATCCACTATTAAGCGTGAAATTTAAAAATAACTATTCTTTATGTCATAACGATCTTTAAAATTCATTTGCTACTTAACCGATTTTAAGTATCAATATTTCAAATAAAAACCGACATATCTCTGTGCATTTGAAGGCTAAAATGAACTAAATACCATATTTAGAACACGAGATATAACTATTTCACTGAAAAAAATTTCTCAAAAATTGATGTTTAAGTTATATTGAGCCTTACAGCTCATCTGTCAGTTAACGATGTTTATAATTAATATCTCAAATGAAAGCCAGCATTTCACTGAGTATTTTGAGACGAAATAAAGGATTAATCACCCAAAAATGGTAGACATTGGTCCCGAGTCAATATTTCAAAAGAATGCATGGAGAAAATGCAGTGAAGTAACTTAAAAAAATTATCCCATTTTAATTTTTATCCATCGTTGTTTTTTTGTCTGGGTTATGCTGTAATTTTTAAGTAGGAAACAAGGAAAACATTAAAGTACATGTCAGTAGCAAAAAAAAAAAAAAATGTCGAAAATTTCCACGGGGGAGGGTTTTACGTATATGGGTGGCCCATGTTCTATTAATTTAATTTGTTGCTATTTCATTTTGATGAATAAATATGTCTTTTTCTCATAAACTGTTGGTTGTATAGATTTTAAAATGCTTTTTTTCAATTCTGCATCCTAAAAAACATATAAAACGACACCCCAAACGCTTGGATACCATAAATAAACATTTTCTCAAAATCACTACCCCCCCAAAATTTAACCCCCCCAAAAAGGTACTTCCACCCCCCCAATCACTAGGGACTCTTCAGATTTCAAAATCTAATAGCAAATACTAAATTTCCTGCAAGTTTCACGAACGGACTAATTTTTATGTTTTCTTAGGAGAGTTTTACCTGTACTAATAGTGCGTTAAAATAGGAAGCTAATAAATGTGTCTTATGGTGTGGTTGAACCCTTCCCAAGCTCAGGGCCTTCCAAGGTCTTCTTTGTGTGGCCGGTGCCATAACAAATAAAAGTATGCTTCAATTTATGTTGATGTGTTATGCTGTCAATGTTAGAGTTGCGCTGTCATATGATTATGTTGTCATCTCAAATAATGAGTTGTGAGTTGGAAATAGGTTTGGACTTAAACTTAGGTTGGAAGTGCCTTTAAGCTTTTGCATCATACTGCATAACTTGGTTCGTAAATAAAGGGGTTGCATTGACCCCAATTTACGTTACAATGGGAAAACTAAGTGTTTTTCCCATTGTAACGTTTAAAAGGAAGTAGGAAGTGTAAAACTACTAGCGAAAATATATGTAGATGAAAATGTTGATCGGAAGTTAGTACTTAGACAGCAAAAAATGCTGAAATTGCAGAACTTACATTAAAATACAGCAAAACGAAGAGTATTGACACTGAATTTGAATCTCAAAAGCATTACACTGATTGTAGTAATTTTAATTTAATAATTACTTAATCCTCCAGAAATGCCTTCCTGCAGCAACCCTGATTTACATAAATTTAGGCCCTAACGACATCCTCACCGCCTCATTTAGGCAGGGGTTGAAAGCCGAGAAGACACTTATTTGCCGTTAAGGGTTAAATAAATGACAGCATACCAACGTTATGTGCCTATTACAAAATAGAACTTATGATAAAACTTGGAGTCATGGAATAAGATTATTTAACAATAACGTATCATGCCTTATAACTACGCTTCTAACTATAAGCTATACTATTTTGATAATGATCATTAAAAATACTGTAAACGTAAGACTATAAACGTAAATGAAAGGAACATATTTTAACTTAAAAAAGATGAAATTTTTGTTCAACGTAACAATCCTGAAATTTGGTATACGATTTTGAGAACAAGGAAATTCATATGAATTCCCCATATTTGCCAATAAATATTGTTTAGTTTTCTAAGCTTAAAGTGCTGCAGGAGACAAGTCGGACGTGCCTGGAAGCTGAGAGTTATCAGCCCCTAGAGGCAAGACACATTATTGCCAACTGAACAAACGCAATGAGTGGATTTAGAGGTCTCGAGATTTCTGAAAAAATAGTGCGTATTTGTAATTGTAGACGATATCCATTGGTTGTAATTATCTAATCGTTCAAAAAAAAGCTTACAAAGGAACATTTTACAGAACTTCAAAATACGTTTACCTTGTCAATGTTATATTGCCGATTAATTTACATTTTCTTAAATTTGCATTTAAAAGTTTAAACATAAGTTTGTTTATTAACTTTTTTAATCATTGCATCCAATTTGATTATGAAGCAAATTAAAGGTTAAACAACGAAGGTTTCGCCTCCATAAACTAACATCCGGTTTATTTTGAAAACCATTTCAGAGATAAATATCAACAGTTTTTTTCGTAAATATAGCTAAAACTATAAAAAAACTTCCAGAAAAACATCCAAAATATCAATTGATAAATGTTAAGCGATGAAAATTTAACATATTTTTTAAAGGTGACAAAATAAAAAAAGCAGTACTCGTTTTGGGCGAGTTGCTAGCTTAACTGTTAGCGTCTTGGACTTCAGTTCAAGAGGGCGCGGGTTCGATTCCCGGCATGCCCACACAAAATTGAGGGGTTTGGACCGCTTTCCCTTAAAAGCGTTTAAGTGTCTCTCCTGTAAAAAATGGCACTGGCGTAGACACAAAAAAAAGTCATAACACAGATGTTTCTCTGACGCATCAAGTTGTAAGACTAATTTATTAAATCTATAGTTGGAACTTAAAATGAAATTGGTAAATCCAAGCTGAGTTAAATATGATATTAAAACTTCTCCCTATACTCTAAAAACGCCTTCTCGGTATAAAAACAAGTATTTTATTTAAGCCTATCTAGACAGAGTTATCATACATTTCATAGCTTGAGAACATTGCCTTAAAATTGTAATTGAAAAACTTGTCAAGTTTCGTTTTAAACTTGTCAATTGAACGACTCATCAACATGGTAAAGTAATAAAGTTTCAAATTATGATCTCATTAAAAAAAGGAAATATGTAATTTCCTGAGTTTCTTACAGCATATGTTTGATATCATATACTTGATCGGATATCAAATAATTATTACTAGAAGCCTCTGGATCAGTCCCATTTGTTATGTATATATATATATATTTTTTTTTTTTTTTGGCAAGCTACTACTTTTCATCTTCTCGGTGTGAAATTTCGTCATTTTTATTAAAATATACTTCTTCACTTGAACATTTATAACATAAAAGACACATACAACACAAATTTTTCATGATCATGAATTGTTTTTCATGAACAGTAACCCGAAGAAATCTTTAGTTTATATGTTTCACTTTTAAAACCCATACAATTTCCAACTCGTTCCTTCCCAAAAGGATCGTTGTGAAAAAATGTATCCTTTATCTCTGTAATAAATTATCTCAACATCAAATAATTATCTTATTTCGAGCGGACAAGAAATAAACAAAAAAATAAATTAAAAGTTTAGTTTACTGTTTAATAAATGTAAATTTTATGAATTAAAAAAAAGTCTTTTTTTACAAACATCCACCTAAAAATATGTATTATATATTTTTTAATGAAACATAGATTGCCTAAAGTGAAATAGCATCGATAATTAATTTTCAATTATATATATATATATATATTTATTTATTTATTCTCAAATATTATTTAAAAGCACATGTATTTTCTAATTAACATTTTGCAACTGTATTACAAAGCAAATAAACAAACAAAATGAAATTATTACTGATTTTGACGACTTAAAAAAAACTTTGACAGGTGATTCAGCATTTCAAATACGGAAACAATAGGAGAGAGCCAAGTGGAACACATTAGTTGATTGAGAGTGTTGGTCCGTGGGGCTGCTGCGTCATCTGGAGAACAGCTCTCTACTTAAAGTAGACCGTTGAGGCAATTACAATTACAACATTATTTTGGGATCGTGAAGTAATGTATTCACGAATGATATCGCATGATAATGTTGAGATGTACTTTAATCCTGCATCAAATTACGTTCATGCTCTTTTTATGGAGACACCCAGAAACTTTTAGAGAATAGACCACGTTATGGAGTTTCATTATTCCTTTGTTTACAGTAACCCAAAGAAATCTTTAGTTTGTATGTTTCACTTTTAAAACCCATGCAATTTCCAACACGATTCTTCCCAAAAGGATCGTTGTGAAAAAAATGTATCCTTTATCTCTGTTCAACAATCAATTAATTTTGATAGCGATATTGGGTCTAAAATAAGTTTAGTATTAAATTGCCAATTATAAATCGCTTAAAATAAGCTCTCTTTTTTCAAGCTATTAATGCAGGCTTCTGACCTTATATTGTCCCAAACAAATAACAAAAATAATGTAAACGTTAATCGATGTAAAAACAACTCTCTCTCTCTGATTTTTAGACGTGCTTTAAAACAAATCTATTATTATTGTGATGTGGGAAAAATACACAGGATTTTTTGTGCAAAAAAACCAAAGCCGAAAAATATTTTAAACTATATCTAAAAGGTTAATAGGGAAAGGTAACTTATTCTTTCAACCGCTTTTATCTTTTTAACAAATCAAATTACAAACAGCTTGTTTTCTAAACTAAAACAGTACTTATTTATACTGGTAAATTTTTTATTTATACAGTTACATACTGTTATTTAAACAGTTATATTTAGTTTCTGAAATGCCTGTAACTTCGAGACAAGTAAGTAAAACCTAAACCTAAAATAAAAATTGATGGCTTAATATCTTAAACTTGAACACACAATAAACACAAAAACATTCAACTAAATATGCCGTTAAATCAATGTGAGAAAACAAAATATTTAACCTATATTTTTTAGTATTTTGATTACCTTGCTTCTTATTACGTTCGAGTTTAAGTTAAGGGTCGTTAATTAAAAACTAATCCATCTCTCAAAGATTTATGAGTGCAGATGAAGCCCTGATTCAATTTCAACGCTTTATTTAAAAACGAAGTGAGTAATATTTTAAAATCAAAGAATCAGTTTAGATTACTGTAATACGAGGCACCAGTTCTCCACGTGTCCATGAAAACAAAGCAGGTTTCGTAAATAAAAGAGGCATTGCCCTAAAGTCTTTGGATCCCTCGGAAGGGTAATCACCCGATCTTTGAATAGGAAAACAGGTCGGAGAAGAACAATTCACTTACTTTTACTCTAATTATAATAGAAAATTATATATTTAGAAATTAACTAAACCGCTTCATAACCGCTATGAAATTTACTATTATGTTAATAAGGATTGATGTTTTTATTGATATTGACTGAGTTCGTTTTAATTATTCAGTGAAACATTTTAATATTAGCTAATTTCCCTTACAGGGAAGAAGCTATTAGGTGGATAAACTCTCCCAAAAATGTTTTTGGGGATTTTAACTAAGACAAATAAAAATAATCCAATTTAGGCTAGCACCATTGAATTAACCTCGAAAAAACGAATAAATTAGTATTTGAATTATTACTCTATGTCTATTTGAATCATTACTCTATGTCCATTGGCAATCGAGATATTGAATGTGGTAAACACAATACGTTGTCCCAATGTTAACTTTATGGGAAATAACTAAAATTCTACATCTCGCTTATTCCTCAACATATATATTATACATCTTGGTTTGTGTTTTTATGTATGAGATTTAATGTATTTTAGTCTAAAATCCCAGGTATTTCCATTTTAGAGGCAGCAAACCGGCATACTTATTCAACTTGTTATAGGAAATAAAACAATTCTATATTATCTTCATTATTCCTTAACATATATTGATAAACTTGGTATATGGGTCTAGATAAGGTCTACTAAATGTTGAATTAAAATCACCCAGTTTTAATATACCTGTTTCAGCAAACTTGCACACTCATTCCCCATGTTATTCTTATAGAGATTATAAAAACATGTCATATCTCACTATGTTGGATGGAAATATATTTTTTGCATTTGAAAATCGCTGAGTATGCAGGTCTGCTACAAAGGGGGTATTTTATTTTTACCTGATAAGTAAAGTTTCCACAATACCACCATTAATTTCATTCCTAGGCTATAAAAATCGTTCATTAAATCATTCATTAACAATCCTAAACATTCAAGGCTTCTCATTTTTGATACTTTTACACATTTAATTTTAAGATATTGTGATAACAGTACGAGAACGCTAAAAATGTTTGTTAAATAACTGCTAATTGTATCGTCTCAGATTACATTTTATTTCAACACAACTTAAAAGGTAATGCACTAAGTTAAAAGGCTAAATCGTTTTTTTTTAGGAAATGAAGCACTCCTTAATATCAAATTGTAATTGATTTTAGAGTAGTGATTATAAATTTGTAAAGCTGTTGTATATTCACACTCATTGGTGGGGCCTCTTCGTGACTGCCCTAATTGCAAGACAAACTACCTGTTAAATAAAAAAATAATTTTATTTAACCACCTCTTAGACTTAATTAAAAAATATCTAAGCAGGAAATAAAGAAAATACATTATTGACATTGATAGCTTGTATTAAAAATCAGTAATGTTCCATTAAGAGTGATTAGAGGAAGAAAGCTAGAAATTGAAAATGAGAGAATACTATAAGAAAAACAATTTCGCAAAGGGAAGTGAAAGTTTCCCTTCAGAACGGTTCTGCCATAAACAATGGAATGGTGCTGCGGAGTGGAGATTATCGTTGATCTGTCACAGACATTTTATAAAGGTTGTTTTGAAACAAAACTTATTTGAATTGGAAAATAATTTATCGCCATTTCTTTTTGAACAGATCCTTGCTGATCGAATTTTTGAAACATCGAATTAAGATAAAATATACATTAAAGCAAAAGTTTTAAAATTGGACTGTATATACACAGTGCAACATTTTAAATGTATACATAGTTTACTATTGGTATAAGTTTTTTAAATGTATTTTCCGAATCAGTTTTATTTATTCAATATACAATAAATTAACTTATTGTTAAACTTATTAGAATTTTATTTAAAAGGCCCAAAGTTAAACCAAAATTTGCTGATACAAGACAAGGAAATCAAATAAACACTTCCTTGGAAAGCGTTAAACTTATTGAGCGTTCTAAGACCTTTTGAAAAATGCCATATGTTATAGACTTTGCACTATCAGAAAAGTTAGGAATTGTGTTAAATGTTATGAAACACCGAATTTTCCGTGAGCCAGGCCAATCTTAGCCTGTCCGGGTTATGTGTGCAAGTAATGAATTGAGAAATTCACTTCTCCACTTTGTTTTAGGGGTATCAGGAAGAGTTTTCCCCTTGAGCGTCAAGAATGCACCTAAATCACCCTGAACGTTTTCCGGCTATGGCATTATCAATATGGCGGAAAGCAATTATTGAAGGCGCTTTTTAACAATTTGTCCGATGTGAAAAAATATAATAATTGTTACCGCTAAATATTATGTATTTACAAATTTCTTGTATCATAATAAGCTTTTTGTATTTTTTTAACCTTGCTTTTATTTAAAATTTTACCTAAATTATGTTTTGTAGCTTTTTAACTAAAAGCATTATGAAAACATGCCTGCAATGAATTTTGTAGATCTTTTAAAGGCCTTTTCATAAATATCAAACTCTTTATGCTTTACTCAAATAAAACAAGTGAGGAAACTTGATAACTTTTATTAAAACACCGAATTTTTTTATGCTCCCAATGGAAATGTTTCAATCTTAGCCGGGCCAAAGTTCTGTGTGCAAGTCAGATTTGGAGTTTTAATTTTTAATTTTGTATTAGTTGTATGAAATAACGTTTTCCCTTGGGTGTCAAGAATGTACCTAAAACGTTTTCTATCTAAGACATTAACAATATGACAGGAAAGCCATCTTATAAAAGCTTTACTTTACTTACCATTTGCCCGATAGGAATAATCTTTTTTCTATAAAACATTGTTTTGATATAAAATTTGTATTTACAAAAATATTTTAACCTTATTTAAATTTTCAAAAACCCACTTTTTTTAATCAACTTGTCATGGGGTGTAAATTCTTGGGTATCAAGAATGTACCTAAAACGTTTTCTATCTAAGACATTAACAATATGACAAGAAAGCTATCTTATATAAAAGCTTTACTTTACTTACCATTTGCCCGATAGGAATAAACTTTTTTCTATAAAACATTGTTTTAATATAAAATTTGTATTTACATATATATTTTAACTTTATCTAAAATGTTAAAAACCCACTTTTTTAGTCAACTTGTTATTAACATTTTGCATATATGGTGAGTTTTCCCCATTCATCTAGACTTTATTTTTTTTTAGGGGCAAAAGCCCCTAAAAATAAAATACAAATGGTGAATATTTAATGTTTCCTTCACACTCACAACTCGGTAACATTTTGACGTGTAATTAAACGTTTAAAGTGTAATGTTAAAGATATTTTGACATTTGCTAGTAGGTATCAGAATCTTAAGAAAGGGCGTTACTTAAACGCAGTAAAGGCCTGAATGTTTTGGCTCAGTGGTACTATCTGTCATTCTCAAAACAAACTCAGCTTACTTTGTTTACAATTAAACATATGGACATGGTTTGAAAAATTCTTTAGGTTACCCGCAGACTGCAGCACTTAATTTATTTCCCAAAAAAGTGACACTTAACACAAAAATGTAAACAAATGTCGTGTGTAGCCTCCATCTCGTTTAAAAGAACATATTGGACAGTTAAAGGGTACTTATTATGGAAATCTCCAATTAAGGCTACATTTTACCCAATAAGCTAATAAAAGGATGATATCAGAAAATTGTCTCCTGTTGACGACTCCAAGCTCCACGTTGGAGCAAGGTCACACTATTGTTGGAGCCTCTGGCTCCACTTCATAAGGAAGTTATGTTTGGAGACCACGAGCTTGGTAGAAAATTAATATTGAGGATTTTCAGCGTTCAACAGCTTTTTTATGGTTGCCCGTGAGTAAATACTGCTTTGTCTTAGTAGATTCAAGAATAACTTTTGATTGGCCAAATTAAACCTCTTTGGTAGGATCAAATTTAAAGCTGATGTTACACTCAATAGCTGTTAGTGCAGCACACTCTGTTGATCCTCGGTCAAAACTATGACCATTTCCGACCCCACATATAATTGGTAGAGCTGAGCCTTAAAAATTATAAGTGAAGTCTTGTCTGTACTCGTAGCCTGCGCTTATTCGGTTGTTTAAATGTACAAATCACTTGGCTTTAAATCAGCATCAACTACTACTACATGATACAATGTAAAAGTAACAGTCGTATTTAATTTAAACCATATATAAATATCTAGCATGTGGTTAAGTAACACATGTTTTAATGTAAGCAAAGTAGAAGTTTTTAGATTACAATGATTTTTAAATGGCAGATATTTAAGGTTATATCTTATTTTCTGATAAACCTTAACAAATTCCACTATTTTTTCCGAGTCCCTGGTGTAAAGACCTTCTATTTGGCCTCTCATTCTCCTGCAACCCATTCGGCGCAAAAATTTCGCATTTGCATTAACGTTATAACGTAAACGAAACAAACGCACTTAACTCTTTATAATTTAAAAATTATATATATATACATATATACTCAAACCCGTAATTGTAAAGTTTGAAAATCTGAACGTTAAAATATTTATTTGATATAGTACATTAAACACATTTAGCTGCATTTTGAAAAAAAAACAAATGTCAACATCTAGCATATGGCTTTGAATCAAGCATCAGCACCACATGTTTTAATGTAAACAAAGCAGACGTTTTTAGATCCCAATGCTTTTTAAATGGCAGGTATTTTACGTTATTTCTCGTTTTCTAATGAATTTCAAGCAATTTCAGTATTTTTCCCGCCATCACGGAACAGAGACCTAAAATTTAAGACCTCTCCCATCTTTCTACGACTTGCCAGACGCCCACAATTTTGATGCAAAGAATCGTCTTACGAAATTAAATATATGATGACTAGGGGTTTTTCAGCCTCATCCGAGATTCTGAACCAGTTTTGATAATTTAGGCGTCATTGGAGAGAGCTCACCATGTAGCATAAAATAAAATTTATGAAGTTTAGACTGAAGGAAAGTTCCCTAAATAAAAGACAAGGTAATCAAATAAACACTTCCTTGTAAAAAAAGTTCCTTAAAGTGTTGTATTTATCCAAAAGATTTCAAATGTGAATAGAAATTTCAAGGAACATATGATTATAATAAATCAGCAGACTAAACGAAAACTTAAAGCTGCTGAGCAGCGCATTTACAAATCCTCAGACGATTTATGATGGGAATAGAAATTTGAACTAAAATAGCTGATTGGAGTTTTTCAACAAATTTTTTAAACAAAGGCTTACGTTAGTACTAACTCAACCATTGAATATGAGAATTTGCCTAAAGCTGCAGAACTGTGCTATGCTGGGCAGCGCACGGTAACTAATTTCTATTCAAACCAATTTAATTGTGTTCATAAAGAAACATAAAGAAGAATTTACACTTGAACAAAATACTTAGAAGCTGACAACTGTAGAGTTAACAATCTTAATAGAGGTTTCAATATTCTCAATTATTTTCTGACAAGTAATTGTTTCAAATATTGGTTTTAGCTTTAACTATAAATAATTAGAATCCAAAATCAATGGTTTTGGTAAAAATATCCTTCAAAATCTAAGTAAACTATGAAAAATTAATTGTTTATAAATAAATAACTAGTCATTTATTAGATTAGATTAGTTCTTTCAAAATATGTGACCCGCTAAGGGAAAAGGGACCTTATCTTCCCAGACAGAATTTTTCAGGACAGCAAGTTTTAGAGGATAGGGTAAAAAAACACATTTTCAGATTTTTATTGGTTTTTACTGTTTATATGTTTCCAAACGATATTTGGTCCATCTTACACCTGAATTTAACTTTTATTATGGAACCCTTGCAATCTGGAGAACAAGGTCATTGACTTCCCCGATGCTATTTGAACGCTTTGAAGTTAAGAAAATCCGAGAGTTCTGTGAGGAATAAATACAGGACTTATCAAGCCCTGATCCAGGAATCAGATCATGAAAATGTACAGGATCTTCCAAAAGAAGTAGTCGACGACGCAGCTCCTGGTCCATGTGAAGTTTCAAAACGAACAAAAATGTACTAGAAGGCCAACAAATAAAAAAGTGAAACTCAGACACCTAATATTTTGTTAAGATTTTTTATAATAAATTCATATCTGAGTATAAAATTAAAATTAATTTTAGTTTTTATTATGTAACACGACAGTTTGTCTTTAAAACGTTGTGTTATATTTTATAAATCCCATCTGTGTAAGCAGCATTTGACACAAAATACAAACAATTGACACAAATTCAATGATGGATTCATATTCAAATAATGTAAGTAGTAGCAAAAAGATTTAAGTTAGCTTTAAATGAAATCTTAAAACTTTAGACCTCGATTTCCTAAAATTGATGTTTTTAATATTTCAAATTCGACAATTTATAACTCAGGCATTTTTTAAGATATCTTGGAAATTCTTTCACCAGTTGTTTGGTATTTAATGTAGATTAAGGATATACTAATAACTCAATTTCGAAAAAATGGAAGTTAATATTGTAAGTTTACATTGTCCAACTAGAATAAGTAAACATTGGCATACTAAATGCAATCGTATCGTACATGAATATGGTTAAGTTACTGGAGAAACTTTTCTTTGGTAAAACTTTTATTTATTATTAAAACTCTCTCTGGTTCCTTATTTTAAGGAGAATAGAAATTTTCCTTTAGACAATGTTAAAGAGAAAATCTCTGTGAATTAAAACAAAATGTAAAGGCAATATGCTATTTAATCAATGTATATCTTACCTGGCCCATTAAATTCATAGTTTAGTTCTGTTCGATTTGTTTAGTTTACATTAGTAATTAAATTACCAATGTAAACTGGAAGAATTTTGCACAGTTCTTTGATTTAATTAATAACTTATTATCACAACCGAATAATTTATAACTTACTACTAAAATCACATTTTAATTAATTTTAGTTTAAAATAAAGCAGAAAAAGTTTTACGGCAAAAATATTTGAAATTACAATCTTACAATCTTGAACGAGAAAATATATTGATTGTATTTTTTTTGGAACGGGTGGAATAAATAAAATAGGCCATAAAGATATACATATACAACAACGAAAGAATTTAGAAATTGTTTTTTAAATTCGAATATTTCAGATGCAAAACGAGAGGTGAAACAAAATTGTTGATACATTTAAAATGTTAAGAATGAATCTATTTTAAATTTATTTCAGTAATAAGGTAAAATTTATTATTAACTAATTTCACACCATATGAATTTAAACATAAAAAACTTTAAAAAATAATAAAGTTTTATAATTTGCACAATTTATTTTATATGTTTGTACAACAAATATATTAAAATTCGTTTGAATATGAAATTTTATCAACAAGCCAAAAACCAACACACCTTCAAAGGCTTAAAAACGAGGCTATAAGTGAATTTAGAAACCCGTAACAGTGACTAAAAATAAGTATAAATTTAGTACTTGGATTGATAATATCTCGCTATTGGAAAGAGTCTTTGTCACATTATTCTGGATATACATTACAAGTTAGATATATAACGATGATCGCACAGTGAAATATCGGTGCCGTTTGCATCCTTTTAGGCGATACAATTAATGTTTAAACCATAGTATATTTTAATTTACAAAGCAAAAACTACTTCTTTTCATCAATCGGTAAATTATTATAAGCGAATTTGTATAGAATAGTTGGCTATTGGCATGATCCGATTGGTGGATCTGAGGTATTGGACCATAATAACTTTTCGTTTTGAGGCCCCATATGCCAAAAATACCATAATTTAAAAAACTTTATGTAATATGGAGTTTTGGCACTCTGGCGGTCACAATTTGGGTCTGATTTTCTTCAAATCGGTATAGGAACATTCTTTTCTATGTTATATTGGCCAAAGTTTGTTGGGCAAAATAATCGGCGCAATAGTCCAGTTGCCAAATAAGTATATAAGTTAGACATGAACCTTGAAATAGTGTCCGACTCAAATTTTATGATTGATTCTAGAACTATTTGATGTACTGAACAAGAATATGGTGGATGCCAGACTGACATACTTGGGCTACTTTAAATACCGAAGGTCAAAGTACACCGGACCAAAAATACGGAAACAGATATTGAAAAAAATTGTATTTATGGTGTCCAAACAAATAATTTCCAAGATATTGATTCGGAAAAACCGGCGATAGTTGCTAGATGGTAAATACTTCATTTTGATCGGATATTAATTTTCAGCCGCCGCATTGGATATTGGATACAAGATTTTTTATGATTATGGTGTTGTGACACATCATTACAGACTGGATTTTCATGCTGATAACAATGCCACAATCCGTTTTTAATACGTTGTTTTGTTCTCGAGATATTGTCAAATAAAAATTCTTCTCTGTACATTTCTTATGGGAATTTCCAGATTAAACTATATTGGTTTTTTTCTGCTTATATATCCTGTTCTAATCATTATAAAGTTCGTTTTGATATTACAAGATTCAGTGATTTAATGGCTTTAATTCGAAATATTAATAATATTAATACAAGTAGTCAGAGATGAGTTGCAAAGCAACATTGCACATTAAAAGATTATTAAAAAAAATTATTTCACTTAAAAATTTATATCTCAGGTTCTAAGTAAGTCTAAAAAAATTAGGTTTGGTCTTAAAACACTCATCTGATCCTTAGCTTTCGTTTGAGCAATTTTCAACATAAAAGCGACTGTCTAAAAAGAGTTATGACTATTCAATTACCATCAAGGATTTTTGAAATTAAACCGTTTTTATTTTGTTTTTCTTATATCTTATGTTCTAATCACATTATTATTTACTATTAGCACATTATTATTTTCGTCTGATAGGCCAATTGGTTGGAGGAATGAATTGGATGTCCATATTTCCATTTTGTGGGACAAAAAGCCCATTATTTGGGGGGATTGGTTCTAAAATTATTGTGGGTTTCCACTGAAAATGTTTATTCCCTAGAATGTAGCCTATAAAAATGTTATATTTACAGTATAAAAAACATAGTAGCTTTTGAATTTTTTAAAATCAAGTAATGACAACTTGTTATAAACCTAAACTTTAACTACCTGTAATAATTAATGTTAATTAAGTAAGTAAATTCAATTTTATTTTCCTGTTGAATTTATTCTAAATACTAAGTATCCCTGAATTACGTTATTCCTCGTAACTTAATACGATATATTTACAGTTACACATATTATTTAATATGGTTTAAATATCCCATAATTCTCTTCTTTTCATAAATTACAGATTGAGTGATCAAACAATATTTGGAATTATTTTAAAGAAGTTGAAATTTGATCAAGTTTTAAGAATGTTATTGAGTTTGCGTAAACTAACGATGGCTACAGCAAAGTCATGTGCGTTGGTGCTTCATTAATATTCTAAGAGGAGCTTTTTCGTCCCCGTATTGGGCTTTGGAACAAAAGGGAGCTTTCTATTTTATTTACGGTTATGTCAGGCCATTCTTGGCTGTCTTTCTTTATTGGTTTATTTTCCTACGCATTTTCTCCACTTTTGGGAACAGATTCCTAATTTCGATGTACGTTTTGACACTGCTACGATTTTTGTCAGGGAACCTAAACCTTTTTGTACTGTAAGGACATTAGGCCAGATTAGCTCAACCTAGATTATATCTATCTATCTGAACATGCTTCTTAAAGAAATTTATTCAAATATTTATATTCTTAAGAATATAGACCTATTAGTTATCTGATAATTTATCAATAATTGATCATATTGTAACGGATGATTAAATGTAGGGAGTTTAGTTTCTTACTCTTATTTTTTGACTCTAGGGGAATTTCATTGCCATTTTAATGTCAGCATTTGTGTTAGAGTGAGACAAAATTAAAATAGGGTCACACTTAGGTACCTATTTCGGTACTTAAAATACCGTTAGAATATGTTGTTGTCTCATTAATTATTCTCTCAAAAAGAGGCAACAGATGAATAATATATGAAAATATTAATAAGCTCATTACCACTTGCAATATGGAGTTTCTGGAAGTCAAAACAAAAACTAATGGTGAAGGAAAATAATGCAAAAAATAGTGTAACCCTTTTAAGGCCAGTTCCCAAACTGTAGTACTTGCGAAAAAGGCCAAGCCATTTCTTATGTGCTGTGCATAGTTTTAGTTGAAGGGCTACAACCTCCACAATCTTTATCAGATACTCATAATTCTTTTTTTAAATTGTTCCTAATTAAATGGGCTTTAAAATGCATTAGAAAATATCATGAAATTATCAGAAAAAAATTTTATTTACTGATATATGTAAGAAAATTTTAATGAGCTAATTTATATTTTTCCACTTTGACGGCATATAAAAAATATATAACTTTGTTTTACATCCAAAAACCATTTATGACTTTAAAGTAAAACTTATTTACAGGAAGTATGCCAATTTTGAAGTACTTACCTTAATTAATAACAGAACTATAAGGGATAATGTAAAAATTGACACTTCGCTGTTTTAGGCCGAAATGGCTGACGCCATGTTATTTGCATACAGGAGGGTGATTTTGCTTACAGGTAATTTATCTCGACTTCTTTTGCTCATTCTTCATTGAAAAGACAAGTCAAGCACACACAACTCATTTAATAAATGATATTTGGTCGATTAAAACAATAACCTCATCACATAACCAACAAAACATGAAAACTAAACAGCAACAAAATCATCACATGGCCAGCAGACGATCATGACATGAAAATCTATACAGACAACCACGACATTTAGGCTAAAACGGCAGTATTTGCCATTATTCATGAAGCCCAGATGTCCCTCTACAAGGGAATAAAAGTAGACGGGTGCCTATTACGGCCGTCGGCCGCGAACGTAGTTTTTTTCCCGGGGGCCTATTACGGCCGCCGGCCTTGAACGTACTTTTTACCACGGGGGCCTATTACGGCCGTCGGCCTTAAAGGGGGTAATAGCGAAATTTTCATTTGATAGGCTGAAAATTGTTGGAGAGGTCGTACATACAGCTGGGATCTTCATACTAAAATTACAAAAAAAAATCCCACTCAAGCAACATGCCGCTATCTTGAAAACATCATTTCCGGTCCGTGTAGCCTTTTGTCCTCGAAGGAGGTCGATGAACAACGAAACTGGCGATGAGATGGATAGGACGACCTTCCTCGGGATCAGCTCGGCCCGTCAAGAACGAGGGTTCCGTCAAATCAGGGGCGCTTCCGGTAGCGGCCTTTGTCATTATTGGCAAGAGGTGTGATTACCGGATGGGATATATTGTATTGTAAGGACTCGTGGCTCTGCACGGCACATGGTTTTCGTGATAATTAAAAAAATAATTTGAGAAACACGGACCGGAAATGGTTTTTCCAAAATGGCGGCATGTTGCCAGCTGTATGTACGACCTCTCCACCAATGTTCAGCCTGTTAAAAGAAAATTCTAGAATTCAATACAATTTTTCTGCACTATAAAATAAGAAGTTGAGCGGACTTAATCAATAGCTTGTTCTAATTTTGGGGTACAAAAAAACTGTTAATCTGAGTACATCTTTGTACAGGTGGTGCTGGGGGCGCTGCCGCTGGCGGTCACGGCAGTCAACGCCGACCCGCAGCTGCTGCCGGGGCGCCGCCTGGAGTTCGTGGCCCGCGACATCGGCACGGAGCCCAGCGGCCTGGCCCGCCGGCAGTCGTCGCTGGCCACACTGGCCATCCGCGTCATGACCGAGATGCGGGACAACGGCACCGTGGCCTTCATCGGGCCCGACGACACCTGCAGCGCCGAGGCCCTCGTCGCCGCCGCCTGGAACCTCCCCATGATATCTTACGTGAGTACTGTACAGTGCATCTAAAAGTAAAAGGTATTGGGACTTATTTTTTAACCTTAACTGCCCGTCGTAATAGGAAAATAGACCTGTGTGGCGATCTAAAGACAGTGAGGTGCCGTATCGGAATTATAGCCGGAGGTGTTAACAATAATGGGACAGGGACCCGCGGCTGGGATCGAACCAGCGTCGTTAGACATTCTAGGCCAGCGCTCTTCAGTGTTCGGGGTATTTGGCGAGTAGTGCAGGAAGATAATGGAAAAAAACGTAATAGCGGAATTTTCATTTAAGAGGCTGAAAACTGGTGGAGAGGTCGTGCATTCAACTGGGATCATCATACTAAAATTCTTAAAAAATCCAAATTGGGCAACATGCTGCCATCTTAAAAAAAAACCATTTCCGGTCCGTGTTTCTCTAAATAGTTTTTCCCTCCCCCTACCATCTAAAGTCGTCTTTTAGTCCCTGGAATAGAATACTAAAGTACTATTTTATACTCCATGGGATTTACTTACTTACGTTTTCTCCCACGGGACTAAAAGTAATCTACTTTTTCTCCCACGGAACTAAAAGTAATCTCTTAAGAATTACATGGGGAGAAATCCGGCAACGCCGCGATGGACAGTGAGAAAATGTGGATGTGTGTGTGTGTGGATGTGGAAATGTGTTTGCGTTTGGATTTTCATTTGCTTACTCTAAATTTAATTCAAGAACTTCAGTTTTTCAACTTAAGAAAACAAAATCGTATGCATTTTAATAGCCAGGCTATTTTAATAGCCTCGGCTTCGCCATCGGGCGACAACAGTTTCCCACGCGGAGAAAAAGTTGCACTTTAGTCCCTAGATGCACAAATAACTATTTAATTAGCACGAAACTTTTTTTCAAGTTGGCAGCATGTTGCCCAAGTTGGATTGTTTGGGAATTTTAGTATTATGCTCTCACCTGTATGTACGATCTCTCCATCAATTTTCAGCGTGTTAAATGAAAATTCTAAAATCCAACACTATTTTCCTGCATTATAGGTAATGTTTATGGGCTCAGTTTCCTTATGTCATTGAACGTCTAGCATTTATCAGCCTAGTTTATTAGGAGTTGTCTTGTACCTACGTTATGTTTACCTAATACCGCTCTCTGAATCTTCATCTCACAGCCCAGACCACTTGACTCAAGAATCGTGGCATTTTCCATGGATGTTCATTTTAGGATTGAATTTAAGAAAGGGTTTGTAAAAATTCAAGATTAGGAGGGTTTGAAGGGTGTAAGTTACGGAAGAATTTTCTGTACCAAATAAATTATCAATTTTATTTTTCAACGTTAAACTCTGAATACCATTGATCTACCTTGAGGGGATAAATTAAGAGTAAAGAGGAAGCATGATAATTAAAAGTTTAGTGGAAACATAATACCTTCTTTTTCAGTTGGGCGTGGAACCTTAAAACTTTACTGAACAGACATGTGATCAATAGTTATAGGTAATCATTAAATTTAGTAGTTTTTAAAGGTTGCACATTCAGGTTACTTGAGTAAAACTTATTTTCATAAAAGTGAGCGAAGCCACGGACAAGTGCAAGTTTCTAATTTGAATACTTTGTATCTCCATCTCAACCACATCTGTATATTATACAACCGCTTGTGTAACTCACTGACTCATCTATACAAATTCTCAACGACTTCCCGATAAGCTAGAAACATGAAATTTGGCAGGAATATTACTTAGGTGGTTAAACTACAGGAAAAATTGTCAAAACAAAACATTTCCATCTCCGACCTCCCCAAAAGGGGGAAAAAGGGACAAAAAATTGAAGTTCAAAAAAAGTACTTTTCGTTTTTGGGCTACAGCGGCTAAACCAGAGGTCCTATTGAAAAACGGACTCCACCACGTGTCACGGATTTCTTACGATCTACAACTTTGTTCCTATGACTTTTTGTCCTATCACGTCTCCTTCACCCTTAGATTGATCAATATAGATTTTTCAATTTTCATAGATCTTCCTTAGGTTTTCCAGCACCAGTTGACTTGATATATTACCTAAGCCCCTATAAATTTGTAGAAATATTTATTGGGTGGTCATACTAAATACAAAATTCTCAAAACAAACAATTTCGACCCCCCACCCCCCCAAAAGGGGGTAAAATGGGGGGAAACTTCAATATCGATAAAAGTACTTTTAGTTTTTTGCCTCTTGTGGCTAAAATAAAGGTTCTATTCAAAAACAAAGTTTATTTCCAACGTTTGAATTAAATTTCCTAAAATTTTGGTCATATGTATTTTGCCTTATCTCACCTCCTTCACTCCCAAAATGACCTATAAATTTAAAATTCTAATAATTTTGTCAGTTTATTTTGGGTTTTGATGATTTTTTATATTTATTTTTAGCTTATAGACCTCAAATTTCACAGTGAGATAGTAAGTTTGATCCTTTAGGGTTATTAGGGGACATTCGCAGAATTCACCCCTTTTCAACCCCTAAAATAGCCCTCAAAAGTTAAACTTTCGTTGAATTTTTCACATTTCCTCCAGGTTTTCAGCTCCAGATGATTTAATGTCATACGTAGAGGGCTGAAATTTGGCATACATAATCTCTACAGCATATATGTTACAAATCAGGAATAATATAACTAGTTTAAATTATAAAATTGCATATGAAGTTAAAATAAAAATTTAAAATTCGCCAAATGTCAGCGATTTTCTCGAGGTATTTCATCCCGGTTCAAACCAAACTTCCCGATTAGCTAGAAACTTTAAATTTGGCATGAATATTTCTTGGATGGTCAATATATAGGAAAAATTATCAAAAAACGCCATTTTTATTTTAACCTCCTCAAAAAAATGACAAAAAATCACTTACAAGCTATGTTACAAATCAGCAATAATAAAACTTTTTCTTTTTTTAATTTTTGTTTAATAAAGGCTGTTATGTGGCTTAAATTTCCATTAAATTCGAATAATGGCCTAAATTTCCCAATTCGTTCATTTCTGAAACATCAAACATGCATGCTCATTTCTCACGCTAATGATGTGGAAAAACTTTAATATGTTGATTCTTAAGTTTAATTGGATTTAATTTGATTATTAAAATTGAACTCTTATCAATCTTACTAATTTAAGAGGGAGGAAGAGGAAATATCCAACATTAGCCTGATCGGACCATCGGATGGTGGGGTTAGGAGGGGATGGATAAACCCGTTAAAAATGGGTTTTTGGGATCTTTTAAGTAGAAAATGAAAATTATCAGATCCTGGGTTGGACCATTGGATTGAAAAAACCAACAATTTGGTACTGTGAATAATTATTCTCCAGTAATTTGTCTCAATGTTTACTTTATGGGAAATAAATAAAATTATATATCGCTTATTTATCAACAAATCTAAATAAAAATTGGTAGATGTCTTTATTTAGTTGTTACCTGCTGTAATACTGAAAAAAGTAGAAGTTTTACATTTCCATGTCAGCGAACATGCATACTCATTTGTCATATTATTCTTATGGAGAAAATTGGTTTTGACATTTTACTTTTATCTTATTTATCTTTTTATAAATAGGTTTTTGTAACTTGAATATTTACATTTCCATGCCAGCGAACCTGCATACTCATTCCCCATATTATTATTATGGAGAAAATTGGTTTTGACATTTTACATTAGTCTTTTTATAAAAAGGTTTTTGTAAAATATCTCAGAAATTGAAACCTATCTGATTTTTCCTAAATTTAATGAATCATTTCAGTAATAATTACCCCCCCCCTTCCATAAACCCCATTGAAACTATTCACCCCAAAACTAGTAATAATTAATTTTGCTGAGCATTTGTAAACTGTTTATTCGTTTTGCTACTTTCAATACAAACTCTCCGCTCTGGGGTGAAACTCGTAAAGGGGGCCTGGCGGCGGAGCCCCCAGCGAGCCGTAAGGCGAGTGGTATCTTATATAACCGAGACGTATATAGAAAATGACTGAAATAAGAATCGATCCGATGTAATTTTACTAAGCGTTATGCCTAGATTTATGATTACCTACAATAATTTCGGTTAAAATTCGTTGCTAGAGTTAAATAAAAGAGTTACATGTGCTGTGTGCTGCGCACCGTGCATCATTTTTATCTTAATAATTAAGTGACTTTCAATTTGCTATTGAATATTAATATACGTATGTATTCGTCTACTCAAATATGGTGATAGAATTGCTAATTAACTACGTGTCATGAAATTAATATTCCTTTCAAGGAATGCACTTAGGGAGAAAACACTCCGAGACTTCCCTTCTCACGATGGCTTGATTGTTTATCAACACGCTTTAATGCATAGTGAAACTGCGTCGCTGTTACGTAACAAGACTTCTTGAGGCTGATAAAGTATTCGATTTCCAGCTTGTTCTGTACAGACTAACTATCAATAATTAATTAATTGATCATAGTACTGATCGTATGATTGCAGTATTGGTCTTTGGTTTATTTCGGGAATCAATATCAATATCAGTCATTATGCAACATTTAGCGTTTATTTTATTGCTCTGACCTTGAATGAAGCATCACACATTACGGTTTAAAGTTAACTATTAAATTTTAAAATCACAACTTTCTTTTTCCGTTCTTAAGTATTGTAATGCCTATACAACATTTAATATTTTTAATTATTAACTTAAACACCTTATTGTAGCTTTTCACGAGAAAAACGATTAACGAGAAAAACAATCAACGAGAAAAACAATCAACGAGAAAAACAATCAACGAATTCCTTTTACTATGTACTAGTTGGTAACTCCGGCAATGCTTGGGAAATTATTTTCTTCTTGTCGTATTAGTAGGTACTGCATTCTGTTGGGAACCATTGTAACTATTTAAAATTATACCATTTGTTTTGATATAAACAAATAAAACCTAAAACCATGGATTATGAAGAAAAACAAGTTGCATAGTGAAACTGTCAATGCTAAGGCTGAAAAGTCAATGCTAAAGCTCTACCAAAGTCCTTTATACGGGTTCCTTTTGCAGGAACCGCGGTGCCTAAGCCCTAAAAGATATAGAAACCTAACCACCTCAAAGCACATCAAGAGATTCCAAGCTTTAATTTGACACCAAGATCAAGGGTTAACGACGAGTAGTTTTGACTGTAGCATGTGCTATACCGACACTCATCTCTCGTTTTATCATATTTGATGTGTTGATTTCAATACCGGATAACTTAAACAGACACTGAGTAGCTAACTGGGTAAGAAACATCACAGCTACATTGAACCCAAGTTAATTAAAAGCAAGGAAATTAATCGATGGACAAATCGATTGTACCGTGATAAAAACAATCGTAAAGGTGTATCAAAACACATAAGCCTTGTACTATACATTTAACATTAACCGATCGTTATTACTGTGTGTTTACAGTCGATTTGACGCAATAATGGTCCGCGTCAGAGAATGTCATTTTCGTACATTCCACTCTGACGCTCCCGTACAGCGGTTTGGGACAGGCATGAATTTCTTTACAACTGTGTTACGTTTTAGCGAATTTCCCCTATAGGGAAGAAGCTATTACGGTAGGTCTCATGGTAAGACCTAAGCCCGAGACTATGATAACTTTTCGTTTTGGGGCCACCAGAAGCAAAAAACACTATTCGTTCGAATTTATATATATATATATATATATATATATATATATATATATATATATATATATTTGTCTGTTAGCACGATAGCGGCCGTAAAAATGGTCCAATCTTAATGAAAATTGGTACATGCGTGTAAAGTGGTAATCACTCGGACGAGTTCGTGAACCAGCCCAATCGGACCACTGGAAGGGGGGGTAAAGGGGGATAAACCCCCCAAAAATGGGTTTTTTGAGTTTTTTACATAGAAAAATCAAATTTATCGAATTTTTGTTGGCACCATTGAATTCAGCTCAAAAAAACAAACAATTTAGTATTTTGAATCACTGCTCTATGTCTATTGGTTACCGAGATATTAAAAGTGGTAAACACAGTACGTTGTCCCAATGTTAACCTTATGGGAAATAAGTAAAATTCTATATCTCGGTTATTTCTCAACATATCTTGATAAAATTTGGTACGTAGCTTCTTCTAGTTCGGATCTACTAAATAATGAATTAAAACCACCTAGTTTTAATATACCTGTAGCAGCAAACCTGCGTACTCATTTCCCATGTTATTCTTATGGAGCTTACCAAAACATATCAAATCTCGCTATGTTGGATTGAAATATGTTGTTTTGCATTTGAAATTCGCTGAGTATGCAGGTCTGCTGCAACGGGGGTATTCAACAACTTGCTAAGTAACAGTGTTTTTGAAAACGAATATTTACGAAATTAGATAAAAACTTATACTTTTATGATTTTATAAACTGAATACGCAAATGACTAGGAAAATCCAATCATGACATGATAAAAGTAATACAGCTGAATTCATCTCCTAACGCAGCCTTTACTAAGGTCTTTCATCCTTCCTTCGGTAATTATGACTGTTTTTTTTTTTAATAAATGCTAAGGGATTGCGACCAATCCAGTTAAACCCATTCGACCTTCGTATGATGGGTTTAAGGTGATTCTTATCATATAAAGATGCATTTTACCAATGAAACCAACAATAAACACGGACTTTATCTGACTTTGACAATAATTTGAACTTTCCTGTGGTATCGCAAGCAACGACGAAACCAAAGGACAATGACTGTTCCTGACAAAACTTGATGAAATAGGTTTTAAAATTGCATATGTAAAACGTGTACAATATCAAAGCCACCTCTACAATAAGAAAAGCTATTTAAATGTTTACAGGACTTATGGAAAACCCGTTATTATTATTTCATCACCGATGATATATTGCTTCATACCTTTTTCCTAAAAGTTGTTTTTGAGCAAAAAATCTATGTTAAAATATGAGTATGTCTAACTCAGTGACAAAAAAATAATATTATGATGTTAAATACTATATAATACAATCATATTGCATGACTCACAAAGACGGTGTAGATACACTATTAAAATATCATACATTTTCTAATTTTTGAGTATTTTTTTAAATTAAGTAAATACAGGGAGCATGCCAAATGTCCCAATTTCATTTGTCCCAAACTATGATAATATTGACATTTTCACTTGTCCCAATTTCAGTTGTCCCAATTACAATATTTTCACGTGTCCTAATTTCATTTGTCCCAAAAATCTTACAAAATATAGAAGGTATAAAAAAATGCATTTGTCCCAAATTCATATGTCCCAAATTATTTCAATAATAAAATTTGTCTAATGTCCCAATTTCATAAGTCCCAAACTCTCTAAAATAAAACTAAATTTTTAAAATTTCATATGTCCCAAACTTTATTGGTCCCAAAATTAGCTACAATAAATATGAAATAACAAAAGTTTCATTTGTCCCTATTTCAGATGTCCCAAATGTAATTTTTTTAATAACGACCTGCATAGCAAATGTCCCACTTTCATATGTCCCAAAGTACAGTCTGTGCCAGGAGTGAGTGGGTGTAGCAAGTTTGCCGTCAGTTTTATGCAGGCACTTGACTAATACTGAAACATGTTAGACCCTTAATAGTTTTAGTTTAAAATATTAATTTAACACTTCAGCTATTAATTTGTGTATGATAAAACCACTATTATGTTGAAAACTAACTAATGATGTTTCATTGTATCAATTTTATCATTAATTTATATATTGTTATTGCTTATATTTATTCAAACAATGTTAAATAATTTTATTTACTTTATTTATTTAATTATTAATCCATACATTAATTTGCAAGTGGTTTTCTTATCACAGTCAATACTCATCAACGGCTGGACGGATTTGAACGTTTGATGTGTCAAGTAAAAGGAATATTTAAGTAGATTTGTCAATATGCCTCAGAATTTTAAAAAAGCGCTTCACTAAAGTAGAGAAAAGAGCTAAAGTTTTGGAACAGTGACTCTATACATCGAAGTTTTACAAAGCTCAGTTTACTGTGTTGACAATTGGAAATATGGTAATGCTTTTAAAAAAATCTACTGGTAAATCACAGATTGCTGCACTTTTAATTTATTTTTCGAAAAATGCGGTTTTTATTGACTTGTGAAAAACGATCGCGAGTATTTGCCGATCACTGATAAAAGGTAAATGTAAAGCTAGTTAAATCGTGGCAACGGACAAGAATGGTTGAAGAGAGGTAGAACGGATTATGTTTTTTATACATACATTGTGATATTGAGGTGAATGTTGATAATATAATCGAGCGTTATGCCAAGGGAGGAAAAACTGGAAAAAGAAGGCTCGACTTAGGACTTATTGTTTTTTTTAATTTAAGTTTTCTGGAGAAATATTGTAAATAGCCTAATAACTTTAAGGCTTGAACCTCTAAACAAGACTTTTTCCCTAATTACCTAAACAAGTATACGGTATATAAACTAATCCAATAAAAAACTGAAATTGAATGAAAATGAATTAATTTAAATTGAAAATTTAGCATGTTTCTGTCTCTCGATTGCCTAAAAACACGAGTTTTCAGTTCAAATTTTCGCCAATTTTCCGGGGGGGGCCCCCGGACCCCCCCAGATGTTACCCGCGCAATCCTGCTTGCCCCCCCCCCGAACTCATGCTCTGGATCCGCCACTGCATCCTACCAATTTTGCTGTAGTCGAAATTCATTGGATGTAAACCGTACAATATGATAATCTCGTAAGTAATCTTACAGTTTACATAAAAGACGATGTGGAAGCAATCTCGACTAGCTATGAGGAATCTGAACGTATGTAGCGTCGGAATTCTTTTCAATGATTTAAATTCGAATTCAGCTGAGGGAGCTATTTATTAATGTCAGAGTGATTTGTGAATATACAGGCTCAAAGTTGTGGATGTTGAAGACCACGACAGGAGTGTAAATATGGTATTTGAAACTAGAGTGCCAAGACACAATATTTCCTCCGAGAACCGGGACAGATCACAGAAATGAAGCTTGAAGATTCCAACTCGAAGACTACAGATTATGGGTTTGTTTTATAATGTTACAAAACCCAATATACACCAAAAATATCCCGTTATTCTCTCAAGTAAACGGACACGAACAAACTGCAGACTGAGTGGAAATGTTTAGTTAGAATACAACTGAGGAATCTATGATTGTCCCCAGGGTTCTAGAAAGCAATATGAACACCAGATTAAATCTGGAATCGGGCGAAAAAAGTGGCGAGGGAATGCAAGATGAGGCAAGAAACTGAAGCTAACACCAACAGGAGGTTAAAAGTAAAGGTTAACATCATTAGGACAGTAGATTTCACCAACATTTGCGATAGTGATTTCCTCGGTAGCATGGAATCACTTAGCTATCACCCAAAACTCATTCGTGTAGTTGTGATCGTATAAAATTGCTGTGAAAAAACTATCAAACTGGGAGCTTAAGCCGACATTTAGCATTTCACTGATTATTTCTCAAAGGGAGGAATAGATTTTGATAAATTCTATACACTCGTTGACCTACACCGATACCGAGTTTTAAACTTTTCACAGAAGCTATAAATGCAACATAAATATTCGTGCATATTTGATGATATTTTCCTGAAGAGCAGGGAACTATTTAAGAAGTTTCCTTCATCGATGCATAAATAAATTCATCGGTGGTTTTCATTGCGTGAATGGCCAGAAAAGATTTTACCGAAGCTAATTAAATTTTATCTCTAAAAAGCGAGAAGGCGACTTACAGGAAAACCATTTTCTTATATTATTTACGGTCGTTATTAAATAAAACGTTTTGACGCCCAAAACTTAAACAGCTGATTTAAAATGCACTGGGTATTTGCATTTAACCCGGTAGAACTCGAGGTTGGTCTTGGGTGATACTGAAACACGGAGTAACTTCACATATAATATGTTACGACGATAATAAACGACAAATAATGTTATAATATAATATAAGATTTGCCTTAGTAAGAGATTTTAAGAGATTTTAATCAATTATTTTTAAAAGGCGAAGACACGAATTGAAGATTTTGCAGGAATAATGTTACAATATCAATAGACTATGACCATTTTGACACAAGCACGTTAAAAAAAGCTAAATATGCTTTAATTAAAATTTGACGAGGAAATAGGCGATGCAAATGGTTGTAATAAGACAATATAAACGTAAGGTATTTAGATATAAGTTATCAAGTTATTTCATACAAAGATAATAGAGTAAATAGAAAAAAATACACCGGGTTAAAAGCTGGCTTAAAGCAGCATTTAGACATATAAATTGATTAACTGCTATGGGGCGTTCCTCATTTCCAACCCACGACGGTCTTAGACACTTGACCTTCTAGTGCATGAAAAGTGCACAAGGGTGAGAACTACGGTAAAATGTCTCTGGACTAAAATTATTCCCCGCTTTTTTTAATTTTTGAGACGGTATAATATTTTATCTAGCACTAAAATTTTGTAAGAGTTAGAATATCTTATGTTCTTCCGACTTTTTCCGCATAGGGGCTAAACTAAACATATTTTAAGTCTAAAAATGAGCCCATTCGACTGGAAAAGTGCAAAAACATACATTTAGACACATTAATTGATTAATTGCGATGGGGCGTTCCTCATTTCCAACCCACGACGGTCTTAGACACTAGTGCAAAAACATACATTTAAACATATTAATTGATTAATTGCTATGGGGCGTTCCTCATTTCCAACCCACGACGGTCTTAGGCACATGAAAAGTGCACAACGGTAAGAATTACGGTAAAATGTCTCTAGACTAAAATTGTTCCCCGCATTTTTTTTTAATTTTTGAGATGGTAATATTTTATCTAGCATTAAAATTAAGTAAGAGTAAGAATATCTTTAGTTTTTCCGACTTTTTGCGCAAAGGGGCTAAACTAAACATATTTTAAGTCTAAAAATGAGCCCATTTGACTGGAAAAGTGCAAAAACATACATTTAGACATATAAATTGATTAATTGCTTTGGGGCGTTCCTCATTTCCAACCTACGGCAGTCTTAGACACTTGAGTGCATGAAAGTGTACAAGGGTGAGAATTACGGTAAAACCGCCTTTTAGGGCTCTGATACGTATATATATACACTGACCTCCTAACCCTGCAATATATCCTGGCCGCCTTTTAGGGCTCTGAGACGTATATATATATACACTGACCTCCTAACCCTGCAATATATCCTGGCCGCCTTTTAGGGCTCTGAGACGTATATAAGTGTTTTTTAATTGGTGAAGAAGAAGTTTCAAACTGATATATATAGGTGCGGAAACATTAAAAGAAACGTGTCCAACAAAAAATCTCCATAGAGGATATAATTTAAGAATATATATGGGGGGTCCCCCTGGCCGCCTCTCCTGGGTTATATACAAGTGGCCGCCTTACCCTGCACGTTTGTGAATATATATTCACATATATGTGTGTGTCTGTCAGCACGATAGCGGCCGTAAATATGGTCTCATCATAATGAAATTTGGTACAGACATGTAAAGTGGTAATCAATTGGACGAGTTCGTAAACCAGCCCGATTGGACCACTGGGAGGAGGGGTAAAGGGGGATAAACCCCGCCAAAAATAGGTTTTTTGAGTTTTTCACATATAACAAAAAAATTAATCAAATTTTGGCCAGCACCATTAAATTAAGCTCGAAAAAACAAACAGTTAAGTATTTTAAATCATTGCTCCATGACCATTGGTTACCGAGATATTGAAAGTGGTAAACACAGTACGTTGTCCCTGTCCCTATGTTAACCTTATGGGGAATAAGTAAAATCATATATCTCGCTTATTACTGAACATATCTTAATAAAACTTGGTTTGTGGCTTCATCTAGATGAGATATAATGTATTTTAGTCTAAAACCCCCAAAACTTCCATTTATGTGGCAGCAAACCTGCATACTCATTCCCCATGTTATCCTTAAGGGAAATAAAATAAATGCTATATCTTCCTTATTTTTGACATATCTTGATAAAACTTGATATATGGTTTCTCCTAGTTCTGATCTACTAAACAATGAATTAAAACCACCCAGTTTTAATGGACCTGTTGCAGCAAACCTGCATACTTATTCTCCATGTTATTCTTATGGAACTAAGAAAAACATGTGAAATCTCATTATGTTGTATTAAAGTATGTTTTTTTACATTTAAAATTCGCTGAGTATGCAGGTCTGCTGCAACGGGGGTTTTCTTAGATTATCAAAGAGAGGGTACAAGAAATTACTTACAGTATAGAAAAGAGTAAAGTGTTTAAGTATTATCGCAATTGAAGCTGAGGAGACGCCTGCTATCTTTTCAGTTGCGTTCCCAGGCCAGTTCTTAGAAGCAGACAATTACAATAATTCTTATATTAACTTTCGTATTTCTTGTTTCTTGTCTACCTTTTTACATTAAATTAGATTATTTACAACCACTGTTTGTAGTTCTCGTTGGGAGAGTAATAATTTATTATCGTCTCTTCACCAGAGTAATAACGTGCGTTTTATTGTGTGGTGTGGCATATTTATTTAGAGTTAATGAAGGCAAAATAAATAATATTGACCGAGAGGTTGACGAGATAGGCAAGTTATAGCAAGTTTCTAGTTACCGTGGGCAAGAGCCAATCCTATCTTTATTCACACGTCCATGCAGAGGGGGGGGGCTACGGGGACAGTTTGCCCCAGGCCCACGGCTCCCAGGGGGCCCCTGAGAGGCCCCGGCCCCGCGGGAATTATATTTTTCTGTATAAATCCCGGAACCCCATCACTGTAGCGGGCAGTTGAAAAATTTATTAAGAAAAAAATCTTCCTGGGCTACCTTTCAGTCAGTCAGTGGATATTATTCGGAGAAATATTTCTTTAGTTTTGTTTTGTTTGGCACTTGGCATCACTAACTTATTCGGTCCTTATACTCCTTATACTCACAACGCGGTACAATTCTGGTCCGGTGCCAAGACGTACAAATGTACAAATGTAGAAGGCTGTGAAAAACGTAAACATAGTTTTGACAGTTCAACAAAAACACTTTATTTAGTAATTTCAGCTGAGGTTTAGCAGACAATTTGATGAGTTTAGTTGAGTTTACAGTTTTTGCCGCCCGCCCTATTCAGTCCGCTCTACTTTAGTGAACATAATTATGTTTTCTCTGGCTTATAAATTTTTGCCAGATGAAAGCACGTAAACGAACATTGCTAATATGTTATACTTTAGCCCAGTCATTTAACACCTTGAAAAAGGAGAAATAAATCTTATGTTTCTGGAACTTGATTTAAAATGTCCTCATAGGTGCGTATTTAACAGAGACACAGATGAAGTATTCGTCTGTGACAGAGATCAAATCAATGTTACACTTATTGATACAACCGTGTATGTGTTGAGACAGAATGCGTCTAAACAAGCAGTAGTTCGCCCAGATTCCTATTTTTATACAGAGAGCAGCACTATCTCCCTTATCACCGTCACGTCCCATTGATAACAGCAACAGCACTCCACGACATCAGCTGTTGACGATTTCTTTTTGCTAAAAAAACTGACTTTAAACGCTCTAAAAATGTATAGAGCATGTCCATACAATAAATTACTCTATTTTTATAAATACGTAATTCAAACGTTACTAAAACTTCGAGCTATTCGAGCTAATACATAGCCGCGCCGACTTGAAATACGTGAGTTTGGATATTAAAAAATTTGACTTAAAAATTATTTCATCCATTTTAGAGCATTTAAAGTCGGGTTTTTTACCAAAAAGAAATTATTTCAAACTTTTCAGTTGATATTTTTGTCTTCTATGTTTTATTTTGATTAATTCATTAACAGTTGTAGTGTATCATTATAATACTCCACTCCAGTTCACTTTGCTGTTGACTTAAATCACCTAAAATATTACTGAACTGTTCATCTGTTATTGCTTGGCTCATTTCTTGATGGACATGTTAAAACAGTCTATTTGTACCGCGAAGTCCCAGTAAATTGGCAATGTATATTGTACAAATTATAATTGGTTATAGTCTACAGCTATTACTTATGCGCTATATGAATATGGCCACCTCTTTAAAAAAAATCTCATTTAATAAGGGATTTTTGGAACCAAATCAGGCCTATGTATGGGCCTGACAAAGTCGAGCCCAAACACAACACGATGAGCCTGTGTTGTAATTGACTTTATCTACGACCATTGCAATAAGCACCAATTATGGTATTACAATAAACATTATAATGATATACATTAAAACACCAAAAACCAAGCAGTACTCTAATGACGACTTTAGAGTACTGGAGTCACTTTAGAGTAATGGTTCTAGACCAATGAGAGCTCGGTATTTGACGGAAGTAGTGTCATAATAACAATTACGCAATTCGCACATCAGCTGATTGTTGTATTACGATCCATGTTTGAGTTTACTTATCTCATCAGCTGATTGTTCCACAACGATTCATGGTTCAGTCTGCTTATTTGCCTAACCTCAAATTTTAGTTGACCTATTCCATCATTATTAAAAGTCATGAGTTTTGTTTAACTTCGGGGAAATTTTGTTGTATATTGTTGGTCGTAGATAAAATAGTGTATGCAACGATTGTATTATGCCTTTAAGCCACTCGTGAGATATTTAGAACACTCGCTTCGCTCGTGTTCTAACTTACATCTCACTCGTGGCTTAAAGACATTCATTATACAATCGTTGCATAAACTACTATTACAGGCAAAGTCAATGTACTCAATCGGTTCGTAATGTTCACATTTTACGTACATTGAGATACATTTTATCAAACGGATGCAATAATCGATTGGTGAAATAAGCGAGTTTCACAAATTGATTAAACCGACAACAATGCAAAAATGCAACAATGAATTATTGCAATTAAATATAATAACTTATAACCACTCCCGATCCAATCGATAGCTCACCATCTACGCTGATGTACATTAACGATGAATGTTTAGATTATTTGTAATCGAATGAAGATTGTTCAATTATTTACCTCGAATCAAAAGTATCATCAACAATGATCCTTTTGGTCCTAGCAAAGTAATGATCATCAAATCATATGTTATTATCCAAGGACTAAAAAGAACAACTTTTGAATCCCAACACAGGTGTCAAAAGCAGCTGTTTTTGAAGCAGTATGACGAAAAAATATTTTCAAAATACACATAAAACCTGCACATATAGGGCCGATAACCTTAACACGTTCCCTCCCACAGCTAAAGCAGCACCATGTACCCGGCACTGTGACGGCCGGTAGTCGTAGTCTACGTGTTAATTTAGGTACAACCCGCATTTACATCGGTCCAGTAGAACGGCCAGGGTCGCTGTCATTAGTTTTACAAAAGTTTTTTAGTATAACTTTCCCACAAATTATGCCAATATGGGGTCCTCTCGAGTGTTTTCTTCGAGTTAACGGGACACGTCGCTAAAAAACGGGACTTTCCCATTCAAAAAGGGAAGTGTGGTCACCTTACTATCCAATAAATAGGTGGCCGTGGTTGACAGAAAAGCACTCTGTAGATAGCCTACCTAGGCCAAAACCAGATGGTGTTTGTATACACAAGAGGATGTTCTTGTTCTACAGTTTTAGCGATTGGATTTAAATTATATATTTAAAACCATTTATTTGTCGTCTTCTTAAATAACAAAACGTGTCTTCTTCAAAACGTGTCAGCGCAGTTACAATTCATCTACTACTATTATCTGAGAAAACTTAATGCCTGCAAAAAACAAGCGGCAAACGCGCTACACCTACGTACTCCTGGCACTGACTGTACTTTGGGACATATGACAATACAGGTTTATATTAAATAAAATGTGTTGGGACATCTGAGATTGGGACAAATTATACTCTTGATATTTAATATTTATTGTAACTTATTTTGGGACAAATGAAGTTTGGGACAAAGGAAAATTTAAAAAATGTTACGTTTTTTAAAGAGTTTGGGACAAATGAAATTGGGACATCTGACAAATTTTATTATTAAAATAATTTGGGACATATGATTTTGGGACAGATGAAAATTAAAACTGAAGAGTAATTTTGGGACAAATGAAATTGGGACATATGACAATTCTGATGTTATAAGAATTTTGGGACAAATGAAACGTGGGACAAATGAAAATGTTAATATTTTCATAGTTTGGGACATATGAAATTGGGACATTTGCAACGTCCCAAATTTCCCTAAATACATACCCAAACAACCCCCCCCCCATACTAAATACAAACCCTAAATACATAGCCTGTAACAATTTTAGTGCAACGACATTAAATATTTAATTACTTGTTGAAAAGGTAAAAAGAGGTATTTTATGTTTCATTTTAAATTCTCTGGAATAAGAATCAGGTGAGAGGTCTTGTTGAATCGAAAGGACATAAAAAATCATACCCCTAGAAACGACGCCGTGGGTGGCGGGTAGATTGATTCAGCCAGAATGTCCACTTAGTTGACAAAACATACTTTCATTTCTTGCTCGGAACACAAAGTTTTAGCTATCATAATTATTTTTTTTACATATTATTCTTTCTTTCCAATATTTAAGCGGAAATTTTCCTTAGTTTAGATAAATATTTAAAGTAAACACCAGGACCTAATAACTTTTCGTGCTAATAGCATCAGAAAACCAGTGAAGCAAAAACTTTGTGGGCTGCAACTTCTAGATTGCTCTTTTTATCGAGATAAACCAGTTGGAAAACTGACCCCTTTACTTCTATACGAAATGTCATTTCTGTAAGTCAAGATGATCTAGCTTTTGGTTTGATTAGCAAAGGTTTAGGTATGAATGACTTGTAGCTACGGATTGATGTGGTATGAGTCTATAATTTTTCTTACGTCTTCAATTCATTTATTAAATGAATTGAAGACGTAAGTAAAATTATAATGGTTTAGGTAGTTAAACACTGCAAACAACGTTGAACTATCAAAAGAAGTAAGTAATAAGTGATAAAGAAGATTATTTAGGAGTTTATTTTAGTATTTTAAAATTTTATTTCATTTCAATTTAGTATTTTTGATTTGTTAATCATTAATGTTGTTTAGTATTATAAGTTAGTTTATTGTTTCCAGATTTCTTTAACATTTAATATTATGTATAGTGCTGTGTGAGGACTCTTTGCCACACTCAACCTACATCATAAAACTTTATATTAGTTTTAACTGCTTTAATGTAATTGGGTTTTGGAACCTGTTTTAAAGCAAGAAAATAAAGTAAAATAAAATAAAAATGAAATAAAGAAATCGTAAATGATTCTAGGCAAACATTTATATCTATTGCTAGCCAAGATACGACATTTATATAATATCATAATTCTTTTCAATTCGCAATATTTAGTATTAAAAACTTTAGATTGGCTTTTGTTATGAAACAAAACAGTATCTTATTACACGAGTCATAAAGTAGGAACCCATCGATGTTAAAACTGCTTCCTTCAAATTATTTGTTTGAAATAATTTGACATCTATGATTAAGAGTTAGGATTGTGTCATTGTCAAGATAAAAATAAATATCCTTTCAAATTAAATATTAATTATTTGAAAATTCATAATAAAGAAAAGTCAAGATAAATCTAATGATAATTTAAAATCAATGATCAATTTGTATCATTTTTCAAGTACACTGATTAACTTAAAGTCACACTGATTACACTGATTACAGTACATTAAAGTCCTTAAAAACTTAAGAGAACTGTTTGCGTGGCTTGAACAAAAGAGTTTGAGGGCCAGTTGTGTTTACCTTGTTATAATTAATTTCTATATTGGAAGGCTAAAGATATAATAATAATAATTTTTTCGTTTTTATGAGTGAGCTGAAGTTAAAGCCACTCTTTGGAAACCAATGAGTTGCCTCACTTTTAGATTTTAGATTATGTCATATTTGACCAAAATGAAAAATGTGAAGGAGCCTAACTGCCCCTATTTTCAGATATTTTCTACTAACTACAAATGTCTTCTTAATTAGTCTTAAAGGCTTAAAATGATTATTTATTCTATCAAAAAGGAAACGAATTTTTACGTACAAAACTTCACAGAGACATACTTTTCTTAGGAGTTCTATTGTCTGTTTACTAAAACACAAATTTGATGATTAAATTATGATGATTAAAAATATATGATTTTTAAGGCTCATCGTTGTTGTTCATTGTTATAAATAACGTTTTATAATACATTTCCTTCACAATGAAAGTCATTGCTGCTTGGAATATGATAAGGATCCAAGACCTCATGGAAAAAATCTATGAACTTCTCTTTCAAGTTGATATGACGCCGGTGATTTTGTTTCGCTAAATCGAAAAAGATGATGAATTGCCACAACAGATGCCTGACCAGAACAATGGGGCCTCTCTGGAACCTCAACAATGCGGTAGAGACGCGTCGAGATGATAGTGACCATCAAATATTGTCATACGTTACCAATATAAAGACATATTTAATCGTTAAAATCGTATTTATGCTACTTACGGATAGAGTATTTCTCTGGTTTATGTAGCAACTTCACAGTGGTTGCCAGAAAAAGAAAATTATACTATTTTGCTAATACCAAAATATTTAAATTATTTTTTCCTTTTTAATTAAAAAAAAACTAAACACCCTGATTGAAAGGTAATGTAATGACAACCAAAATACATATATCAAAAATATTTAAGGATCATTGAATTAAAAAAAATTGAAAGAATAACGTAGTATAATAATAATTTTTTCTTCCCATTTAATCTTATCCAAAGGTGATTTGATAAAAAGGTACATTTTGGAAAGACATTATATACGCTTCAAGGGTTATTGCTATAGAGATCTTAAGTTTGGAAAACTTTATGGTTAAAATAAATTGTAGATCACATTTGCTATATACATTAATATATAATATGTTATATTTATGTATTTATTTTTAATTGCTTTAAATAATGAACGCTATTCTGCGCGAAATAAAGAGACCCAATCGCCTAAGGCCTAAAAGATCAATTGGGGACAGAGATTGTTTAGACAACTAAGCCCCCATTAGAGATTTAGTACAGACAAACGACAGGAGAATAGAGGTTTGCTGGAGTAGATACACTTGCATTATTTATAGAAGTTATTTGTAGTGTTAGGATAAAAGTGTTTTGAGTTACTGAGAGCGTAATTGTTAGTTTAACATTAAGCTCAAATGCTGAAGAAAATGATTATTAATCTCGTTTGGTTAAGTGAAGGAGTTTTCTGGATGGGATAAAATATTCCACGAGTCATTCTAACAGACGTGAAACGTAAATATTAAATTATGAATAAACACACAGATATAATGATGTAGATTGCTGAATCATTTTAGTAATCTATGATTTTTGTTAAGTGGTGGAAATTCAGAAAGCTTAATTAATTAGAAGAATATTTCCCACGGACTGTACAGCCTTTATTTGAATTTGAATTTAAAGTGTTTAATTAATTTTTAATTAACAGGTTGGGCCCAAACAAAATCCTCTCCGTATTTTCTCAGTTTCTTATAACTTCCACATTTAGTGTCAAACAATTGGCTGAATACGGACTGCTCCCCCTTTAGTCAATTTATACTCTTTCAAAGCACTTACAGGCGTGATAAGCAAGTGAGGTCTGCCGCATATATTTGACGCATATTCACGTAACACAAGACTCATACCTTAAAGTTCCGGCCACAGCATTAGGTGGGTGAGTGCGCTGCTGGCGTTTAAAATATGTTATTTGGTTATCATTCACCCATATGACTTTATAGATAGTTATGCTCTTTGTTTGTATTCTCCAAAATCAGCTGATCATTGAAATATGTGATTACTAGTTTTTATATCTATTTAGTATCTTATCTGTTGACTTTCAGAAGTTTTAAACGTAAAAAAGTCATACTTAGTCCTTCTTTTCGTCTTAGTTTCGTTTTACATTTTTTTCTTATTAAGTGCCTCATTCTAGTTGACCCCCTTAATTGAACTCGGTTAATTCATACCCAAATGAATGTGCTTCCATCTGATGGAAATATGTTAAACTACATAAATGTGTAGAGGAGCGGCGGTGTCTCTAACATCAAGTCATTCGCTCAGCTGGAGTTTCCAATTTTCGCCACCCGCCTAACGCTGTGGCCGGAACTGTAATCTAATCGCTAATACACTGTAACTGTATGTAACTCATGTGAATGTAACACATGTTAACATGTTTTAATATAAAATTATTAAAAATCTTAATTAAATCATAAAAAAGCTGCCGCTAATTAATAAAAAAAAATTTATTCCATTATAAAACTACGGAAGCCTAATCATAACACATTATCGCAGGCTTAACACTCAAATAAAAATAACTCAGTTTGAGTAAAACATGATACCATGCATCCTTGTCTCCTCCGTATTTCACAAACCATTTCACTTTCCCGCTCTTTCTCACTTTATTCCTTATAAATTCTAAATAATTGTTGACCAAGAGGGCATTACCCAATTGTTCTGTTCCACAATCTGACCTAGTAAGCTATCAATGTTCTCACTACCAAAGTTGCCAACAGACTTTTGAGATTGGTGGTTGAGCGCTAGGGTGGTTTGCATACAGAAGAAACCAGCCAGATTCCTCCACCGACTGTGCTGAGATTGGGTAAGCTCTTAGATTCGTCATTAAGGGGGAACTTCACAAAAAATAAAAGTATTCAGATTCGTTTTCTAACCATATTTTTAAAATCCATATAGAGACGTTTCCGAAAATATAAATAATAAAGATATATACTTTACACTCCCATTCTTTGTTGTTTGTTGCGATGATGCATCCCATATCGAAAAAACGCCATGGCAATAATTTGTACTGTAGCATTGGTACAGTCACATCTAAAAGCATTCCAAAACGGCAAGAGGGAGCAATCCGTATGTCCTTGTCGCAAGTACAAGGGGGAACAGTCCGTATCCGCCCAAACAATTCATGTTAAACGGTTTGTAGACGAGGAATTCAATCTCCATTGAGTTGTATTGTCGATAAGCAATTTATTTTTCGGCTTCTCGGCGCCGGTGAAAGGCTTCTCATATTGAACATTGGACAAATTTCTTTATTCACTATTGTACGGACAAACAGTTTTCTTTTATTAGTTTTTTGTATTTCTCTTCTTAGTTTTTACAAAAATTAACTCTACAAAACACTTTCCCAAATCATCCAGTTTTAATTTTAGTTAATAATGTCAAACACAAAAACTACAATGACAAAAAATCTATAGTGTCACATTTACTATCCTTAGTGAGTCATATAATATCAAGTGATAATAATATCAGCAAGTCATAATATCAGAACTAAGATAGGCCTAGACTTCTAAAAGCACTCTTGAGCAGCCAAACAATTCATTTCCGCATTTGAGTTTGATGTGAATAAATGCTCAACAAAATAAACAATCAATTCTAAACTACCGCAGACTTAAAATTTGATGTAGAAGTTTGACAAAAGTTTGTTATACCAGATGATCAGACAAACACATTACAAACTTACAAACCCGTAAAATCGACATGGTCTTATAGGCCTATGAGATTTATAAACACAAATGTCCTTTTAGGTACCCACATCCATGCTCTCAGAAAAGAATATTAGTTTCATAAACCTTAACAGGAAATAATAAGTAACATTTTAGAGTTTTTGATCCGTAAAAAAACTTCAGGAGGTTCTTGTGTCATAAACTAAGCTGAAGAAACCCAAATACGATAAAATTACAAATTTGAATACAAACATTTTATAGTCTCATATAGCAAAACACTAAGCTTCAAAATCTGTAATGATACCCGATTAATGAATTTCCTTCAATGACATTCTGTTAACTTTGTCATTTTTCTTATTGTATGATTGGTTATCTAGATTGTTAATTTTGAAGGAATTAAAGTTCATCACCATTAAAGCCATGAGATGTTATTTTCAGTAAATTGGACAAATATGTAGGTATAATGTAAAATATTTAACTAAGTAGTCTTCCACTTGAAATTCACCCGTCCTACTTCAGAGGTTACCGATTTCAGTTTATTAGTCCTAATTTTTATGGTATTGAAATTATTATTAGAAGCTTTTACTTGATCTCAGAATACTAGTTCGAACTGATCCGTTATTATATCTTACAGACTGTTACGATACGATAGACGTAATCAGTAAATGTTTAAATGTTTTCCTATATTAGTGGTATAGGAATAAAAAAAAACATTGCATTTAACTGGCTTGAAGATCATTCAACTAATAGAACTCAAATAACAGAAATCCAGCACATCTCTTTTCTAAACGGAAACTTAGCAAATCCAACGAAGGCCAAGTCATCAGCGGCGTTGCGCAAGGTTCCGTATTAGGGCCTATCCTATTCTTAATTTATATAAATGACATGAAGTAACATATAAATTCGCTGATGATACAACTATCTTTATTAAACACCAAAGTACCAAAAACTTATAAATGAAGTCAATAGAGACAGTAAATCAGCTTTCACAGTATTTTTTCCGAGAATAATTTGATTCTCAATCCAACTTAATCCAACTTTATGCTCATACAAACCAGCCAGAAAAAAGTCAGGAATAACACCCCCCTAGAAAATCAAGAAAATTTAGTACCATTGCAACAAACCGACCATACAACTTTATTGGGAGTGATATTGGACGATGAGTTAAAATGGATTAAGCACATAGATGACCTGGAGAAAAAACTTGCAAAAAGTCTCTTCATCATCAGAAACGTTAACATATTCAACAATACAGATCTTAGTAGAATGAATTATTACAGTCTGTTTGAAACCCACATAACTTACACTGTTGTGCTTTAGGGGGCGGGTGAGGGTAACTTAGAAAAAAAATTTATTTGGCAAAAAAAGGCTGTAAGACCTTTAACCAAACTCGCACCTCAAGCTCACTGTAGAGAATTGTTTAAACAATTTAACATCTTAACTGTACCGAAACTTTTTATCTAAGAGTCAACTTGTTATGTAAAACAGAATTAGTACAGTAAAAATAAGCTTTGACCCAAAAAAATTTGCACAAGTAAGGAATTTGGTACAGATGTTTGGTATATCTTCCTTTTGAACATACTAAAAGTCCCCTAAAATTGGAGCTGTGCTACGGCCGCCATCTTGGAAAATGGCGGCAAATTTCTGTATTTTTGTCTTTATCTCCTTTCATTTGAACTGTTGATCATGAAAATCGGACCGGTCCAACCTGAGTTATAATCCTTTATTTGTCAATATAATTTTAGAAAAATCTCATCTTAAATTAATAAAGGTATCACAACTCATCCCTAATAAATCTGAATCAATTGATAAGTTGCTTATATGGAAGCCAAAATACTAACGAATATTTTAAGACTAGAACGAACAACGTACTTTGATTACATCCGGAGCTATAAGGAAAATAGCCCCAAAAATCCCAAAAAATATTTCAAGCTCGAAACGTCCATAAGGATTATACAGGGAATAATTTTTGTTTGGGTATATCTTGAAAACGAGTAAAGATTTTCAAAAACGGATTTCGCCATTGTAAATAGCGTGAAAATCTAGTTTGAAATGATGTGTCACAACACTATGTTTACATTTGAAAATAATTACTGCATGCAATATGGCGGATCCAAGATGGCGGCCGATTTTTTTACCAACGAAAACTGAAGTTCATACCTCCCTTCATTATCAGCAGTGGTATTAGAATAATATTATGCATTAAAAAAATTAAATTTTTCTTTTATATACCCCTTAAAATGTCATATTACAACACATTTTTCTTATAATTTTGATTAATAAAAAAAACTATACTTAATCGCAAATAACTCAAAAACCGTTGGGTTTAGAGAAAAAGTGATAATAACCAAAAATGTGTATTTTTTAATGGGCTACAATTTTTAACTGAACGTTTTTCTGTATCTCCAATAATAAAGGAGATAAAGGCAAAAATACAGAAATTTGCCGCCATTTTCCAAGATGGCGGCCGTAGTACAGCTCCAATTTTAGGGGACTTTTAGTATGTTCAAAAGGAAGATATACCCAACATCTGTACCAAATTCCTTGCCTGTGTTAACTTTTTTTGGGTTTATGGAATTTTTCACTTATTTTTACTGTACTAAATAGGATCCATGAAATCTTAGAAAACAATAGTAACGATAGACATAGTTGCACTACTAGGCACAAGACATCTTTTGCACAACATAGGCTAGCAATTTTTGAGAAAAAACCAGAATATCTAGGTGTTAAATTGTACCAGGCTTTGCCACTGCCGGTAAAGAATATAGCCCTCATTTCTAAATTTAAATGCCATTCGAAATTATTTTTATTGAAGCATAGTTTTTACAATCTTGATGAATATTGGGAAGCTTGTAAAACCTACCAATGAAACTCCCCCATGTTGGAGAGTGGTTCACCAGCTGAACATGACGACGGATCCTACGCCTCTGCAGGACACAGGACGCCGAGCATAAGTCAAAAGTAAGTCAAAGTTTACGTAATCAAACTGGATCAATATTTTTGTAGATGACATGATTTTAAAAGTTTGATAATATCTATATGAATAAAATTAGAGTTTTGTCTGTACATTGCTTAGAATTATGAAATTTTTGGTTATTTTTGCGTTTTGAAGGTCAGAGAATCCGAATCAAGCCTTATCTCAATTTATGTCACGATGTGTGTTGGTAACGCTCAACATCACACTTTAGACCGCTTTTCACGCACAAACTAGAGTACTATTTTGACTGAAACTTTTATCCTGTGTTATATGAGAAGGTTTTAGATGACTTAAAACTAGCGCACGTCTTTTTAAAATTAAATAGAAAGCTTCTAAAAACCGAGTTTTATTTGATTTCGACCAAGTTTGTTTTGAATTTCCCCATAGTTCAAGGGGATGATGTTTTGTTTAGATTTTCAGTTTTCCAAGCAGATGGTAGTTACCTTCACTGATGGATTCGTCGTTACAGATGTTTTATGATTTCATTTAGTTTTATGTTTTGGTTTATAATATTTCTTTTCAATTGACATGTATTATATAAAGTTAATATTTTCCCAATCATTATACATTTATCAGGATTTTCATCCTGATCTGACCCTCGGACTACACCACAGACCAAGGCCGCGCATAGACCACAACAATGATCACATATTAATATCCTTATGCCAGAATTATACGTGATGAAATGTTTATATTCAAACAGATGTTAAAAGCAAGACATTTCATAGAATGTAAAACCAGCTGTCTGTAAAATAGAGATACTAAAATGTCCTTCCTTCCTTATAACAGCGGTTAATGAAAGAGATAATGTAAACCATTTTAAAAAAATTGCGGGATGGCTATGTTATTTTGTTGTTGTTCAAAATAGACTCTAAAACATTAGAAAATACTTTGGTGGTATTTAATCAAGGCATTTCATACTCTACGTACATAAACGTTCATGAAACAGGAAACTGCTTTAGGATTCACTAATTACGCACGGTCTGCGAAGAGGGTGTTTCCTGCCTCAGGGTCACTCTGTACTATAGCACAGATTCAACGATAGGCCTACTGAGTATAACCTTTCCCAGGCAGCGACACCCTTAGGGGTTTCGTCGGCGGGGGCGCTGGAATGTGCTGGCATGTGTAGTATAGAGAGGCCAAATAAAAATGCCTCGTGCGGATGGCAGCAATATTTCGAAGTACTCCTGTCGCAGCAGACCTGCGTTCTTAGCGGATTCCTAAAACATCTTTCTGGCTGATGAAAGTATATATATCTATTTTATATTTGTCAAATACCACTGACCTATCATCGCACAGCTCAAACTACTTGAACTTGACTTAGAATCTTGAAGCTTTTCATAGACGTTCCTATAGGGCGTGAGCATCCACTGAGAACGGGGTTTTCAAAATTCAAAGTTTTCAGGGTTTTTCGGTGGGGTCAAAGGTCTAAAATATTTCTGTATATTTCAATTATTGGTCTTCCGATTAAATTGTCAATTTTTATTTAATCAAGAAGGCGGTTTAAGCTTCACATACAGATAGGTCTCTACAGCTGATTTATAGTTTGGTTCCTTTTGACATGGTTTATGGTTGTTTTTTCTTTTAGGTGATTTGTACTACATTAAAGTCACCAATCGTTTTTGTACGTTATCTATTTCATCATGAACTCAGTATGGCACCATCTTCATTTAGGCAGTGGGTTTTAAAATTGTTATCGTGAGCGAAGCCACGGGCAACTGCTAGTTTATCATTAAAACGTCATATCATAATAGTTTATTCAAATATTTCTTTAATGACGACTAATCAGGATTACGTTGTAAACTATATAATTTTCTCTAGCACGGAACTGAAATAAAAAATATCACTAGAGTTAAATTATGTGTGATTAAAATAGAGAGACCTAACAAACTATTTAGTGCTATATTTTACAAAAATCAACAGTTCACTTTGCTACTTAAATCTACTGATACACAGTGCATTCGTTGTTTGTAGATTTATACTAGATCCTCTTTGCTGATTTCTGAAGAGCGCCTACTGAATACAGAGTGACTAAACATCAATACAGACTATGTACTCGATGAATATTTATATAAAAGCGAATTGCTCACGAATGAAGTTTAAATGGGATTCCAGTTGCTAACGATGTTTAGGTATAAGGTGAATCCAATCACTGAGCCACATATATCCATATTTATATGTTGTATTTAAATATTTTTCGAACGGATTTAAATATCCGGTCGTCCGTAAGTGTGTGTTAAGTGTCAACGATGTAATATTTTACAACTGACAAATATTACTTGTAGAACGATTTTATGTCCAAAATTTGATTAATATTCTCTGCAAATCAAAACAGCAATAGCCCTGTCTGACTACTATGGATAACTTGAATTTTCAATACATTAAAACCATTGTATACATATAAAAGTGATTCGGTGACTAACAATATGAAAATGACTTAATAAAAAAAACTCGAACTGATTGAAAGCTTATAGTAAACTTTTACCATCCCAGTTAGAACTCGGCGGATGAATGTCCTCTAATAGTAATTTTATAGTCCTGGCAAAAAAATAATTAACGTATGTGCATCTTAGTGTAAAATGCACCTTAAGACAGTAGAATTCTAAACTACGTACTGGTCATAGATTACACATTAATCACCTTGTCGATCAATAAAATAATAATAGTTACACTTGACGTATGATTTTAAGTACAGTACACCTCGGATTATTCGGACATCACATTATCCGGATCCCGGATTATCCGGACCGCCTATCCGTGAAAAAATTTAAATCACGCGGTAAAAACGTGTTTTTAGTGAGTTTGACCTGTAGAGCGCCTTCTAAAAAGTAAGATTGAACTGCATTTCACAATACATTAACGTGTTGTACAGTCTTGATACGCTTTTTGCAGCTTCAGTACAGCAGTGGCTAGGTTCGCGATCGCGATTTAGGCGATATTATAATGATCTCGCATTATCCGGATTTTTAGTTATCCGGATCGGTGTTCCGCCACACAGGAATCTGCATCACTCCACTTCACTCCATTTAGTCCGGTTATAGACCAAAAAGAACTTAATACCTTATTTAAAACCGGAGATATAGATAATTGATTAAAAAAGAAATACCGAAAATCTTTTTTAAGTTCATATTATGCCTTATAGCTCATCTGTCACTCGTCCGAAGTTGATGATTAATATTTCAAATGAGAGCCGCTATTCCACTGAGTATTCTAAGACTAAAACTAAGTACATATCTTAATTAAAATGAGAGATAGAAGAAAAATAATTTTTAAAAATTCTAAAAATATGAAATGTCCATAAGAAATGTATAGGGATAAATTTTTAATTGATTATATCTTTTTAACGAATGCATATTTTCAAAAACGGATTTCAGCATTGTAATCAGCGTGAAAATCTAGTTTAAAATTATGCGTCACCACACCACCTTTACATTTAAAAAAATTGAGTTGATATCCAAAATGGCGGATCCAAGTTGGCGGCCGAAAATTATTATCCTGTCAAAATAAAGGATTAACACTAAACGTCGATAGGCGTTGTTTCCAAGTCAATATCTAAAAAAATACATGTAAAAAATGCACTTAAGTAACTTTTTTCAAAAATGATCCCATGTTCATTGTTATTTTACATACCACATTCGGATTTTGGTGCCAGGTGTGGACATTTTTAAAAATTCAAAAGGGCTCTTAAGCTAAAATTTATCAGTACACCATAAGGTACCTTCACACCAAATTTGATGCTTTTATCCGCCAGGTAACGGTAATTTCGCTAAGCCACCTCACTAATTCTCTGCTAGCACTGATCACTGAAATATTGTTTCAGCATAGTTACAACAAATAAATCTCATAGTTTTTTTTCACTCCCGTAGTATCACCTTCACTCTCACTTTTTCGTTTTGGAGCGAAAAACCCCGTCATTTTGCACTGTTTCGACATCACAACATATTGTAGTCACGTCGCGTCGCTGCGAATTACGCAAGTTCGCAGGACCAACTGACCGAGTTGTAAACGCATCCTATACGTCAAAGTGAGATCAGATGCGTTAGTTCCGGTGTTGGCCGTTAGAGGGAATATAGAAATATAGGTGAATCCAAGTATTTTTATTGGCTAGTTCAGTTCCAACGAGAAAAATATTAGGCCTGTACAGCCTACAGGTTCACTCATTTTGATAAATATAAATAATTGTTCAAAATAACGTTTTTCTGGTATATAGGACTAAAAACATTCAGGATAAAATGAACAACATTATAATTTTTCTGTAAGATGTAATATTATAGGCGGCGAATTTTAATCTAATACCAATTCGGCTGTGAATGGCACGTTTTCAGTTGCGTTCTTAGACTTATTTATCGTTTGTGTTCCATAACATCAGGGTATTTGCAAATCGGGTACCATCAGTGACTAAGGAACAGATTGTATTTTTAAGCCTCTTTTTACCGATCCCGCCGCGTTCGTTTGGCGCGCAATACCTCAAAGATAACATTTTTTGGCAGTTTTCAACTACGAAATAAATAATAACAATAATAACTTTATTTATATATTTTTACAAAGATTTTTTATTTCTTATTGCGGTAAAAGAATTACTTCCTAGTTAAAAGTCGAAGCCTAACTTTATTTTTTTTGAGTATGATTAATTTTTTTTACATACTGTAGGGCCAAGGGGGGGGGATATATCCCCCTTATCCCCCCATACTTGACACTAATGTACAGGCTTTGTACTTGTGAAATAAAGAAATAAAGAAACTGTTCAAACTTTTAACTGGATAAAAAAAGATACATTTTAAAAGCCCTTATTCTTAAAGGGGTTATAAGTGATCCTAAATATTAGCCTGACATTATATATAATTTACCTTTACGTAAATATTCAGTTCAATAGCCTCAGCAACAGCGAAGCTGACATTTCCTTTAACATTGTGGAAAATAAAATAATATATAATAATATATAAAACGAGAACTGTGTTCACTGAGGGAAATGTGTTTGTTATGTTATGAATTTCTACCGTTCCACTAAAAATACTGCCCGTTTACATACGAGTTTTATAAAGTGTTAATATGATTATTTCTACATACATTTTTATTACATTCTGTTTGCTCGGTAATAACATCGCACGATGTTAGTGTTATTAATGGCCGTCGCTCTGAACGGATTTTGCAGTTAATCTGAATATAAATTGGCTTTTACTTCATCAAGGGCTTTTAAACTCATTAAATCTTTTTGCAAGACTCGAAACTGATGTCAAAATAGTTATTAATATAATATAGGTCAGAAAACTACTGGAAGTTAAATATATTGTATTGAAATTGAAAACTGAAAAATATAGTGTTATTTTTTTATTAAAATTACTTAATATAATGCAGAATCTTAATTTTTGTGTGTTTTGTACACCAGCAGTTTTTTTACTGCGATCGATCATGTGTGAACGAATCTCGGGATGTATTACTATTACTGTGAAGATAATAATCATTGTATCATCAATTTACCGACCAATAAAACTTAAGGTTATGAACCCAAATTACATTTGATAACCAGTCGGACTGTTAACACAAGTAGCGTAATCAAAGAAAATTATTATTATTTCACATATTTGATATTTCAAAATACGGAAATAATTCATAAGTGTTATACCTGAAGAGCGATTTCTTATCCCTCTTAGCAAAGATTATAGCATGGATTTAATTATAAATGGACATCCATCCCATTTAACTCTCCGATTGGTCTACCTTGATTGCTGATTCCGGATCTGCTTAATGAACGGAAACGGTCGATTACATCCAAACATACAGACATGGACAACGGGAAAACTGTTAAACTTTACGGCAGATTTAATTAAACTTTACTTTAAGAATATTTTAAACCGGTTGACTTTCTTTTCTTCACGAATCGCACAAAAAGTATGAAGGATTTGAAACAACTACTCAAAATTTAAGAGTTTTTTATGGGTGACATTAATTATGATTGTCTTCAATAAACCAATAAACCATACGTGATAATTTCAACTTTAGGGAAACTTTAGAGGGGGTTATGTGAAATATCCCTCCGAGAACAGCCTTGCGTTATTTATTTTGTTTGGCCGGCACACAAAATGATATTAATCAATCACAAAGAAAACAGGAGAATTGGATAGTTTGATATAAATAAAATTGTTGACATATTTACCCCATTCATTACAAAAGCTATCCGCTCGTTGAAAATCCAACTCAAATTACATGTAATTAATTCTCATTAAAATAATATATTTGTTTCAGTGGATAATCTAAATTTAATTTCATTACTATTAACAATTTTTAAATTATTTAATTTTAATTTAATAATCACTAATTTATGTTCACATTGAGAGGAGGCATAGAAATCAGCTCTCATTTCTGTTATTAATAATTATCATTATATCTTCTTGCAAGAAGCACAAAAACAACAGTTCTTACCACTACCTACTTCCAAAGCAATCAAACAACTTTTCAAATCATATACTTCCTTCAAACAATAAGTCAGATTTTTTATCTCGTAAACGTGAAACTTCTTTAAAACTCAATTGTGAACTCAGTCGAAAATATCCTGTAGATTGTTGGGATTTAAGTGCTAGGAGGTTCTTGACTTCCAAGATGATGTACCATAAAAAAGAAATAAGTTTAATTACATATTTTATTTCATTTAAAAAATTCTTCCGAAACAATAACACTATCTTACACTTCACTAGCATGATACTACTAGCTGGTGTCCCGCTTCGCAGAGAATTGACATGGAATAACAGCAGCTGTTGATAACCATCATCATACAACTAATTGGAAAAACAAAAAACCAAACCAAAGTAATCTCCGAAAACAAAACAAACTAATTTTAACCCTCTGAGAATGGACCCTAAGGGAATTTTAAAAAATCCCTTCTAAGGAGTTGCACTAAAAATTAACTAATACAAAATACATGCGAATTTTTTTACTTCTAAGTGTAATGGATGGCCAGCGTGTTAATAGAAATTTTGCTAATATACAGGGTGTTGATAAACCCCCTTCAGGTCTTTGGGATAAGGTTACTTACGTCAAATCTAAGAAAAAAGTTCCTGTAAACATGGGTCCTAAAATGCTCGGTTATCCGTCAGTCGGACTGTATATGTTTTTAACATGATTTTGCATAACTTTAGAACTAGTAAAGATATCAACTTCAAACTCGGTACGTATAATGCTGACTAATAGGACCTATTTTGGTACAGAGTATCAAATTTCTACTTTGTACCATTTTAATATGGCAGCCAGTTTTATATCTTATAAACCGTAAAATTTACAAAAACTGTATACGAGAGAAAAAAGTTGCGCAATTTTATTTCCTACAAAACCATATAAAGATTATTAAGATCAAACTATAATTAACTAAGTTATTATAATTTTTCTAACAGAATTCAAACAAATTTGCCATAACTGCCATAAAACAAGCATATGTTAGTTTTATCTTAATAATCTTTATATGGTTTTGTAGGAAACAAAATTGCACAGCTTTGTTGTCTCCTGTACAATTTTTGTAAAACTTACGATTTTTAAGATATTAAGTTTTAAAATATAAAAATGCCCGCCATTTTGAAATGGTACAAAGTAGAAACTTGATACTCCGCAAAAAGTAGGTCCTAATATTGTCAGAACGTACTAAGTTTGAAGTTAATATCTTCAGTATTTCTCAAGTTATGCAAAATCCTGTTAAAATACATACATGCCAACAGATGGATAACAGAACATTTTATGACCCATTTATAGGAAATTTTTTCTTAGTTTTGATGTAAGTAACTATATAATTAAGCCCTGGAGGTTTTATTTATCAACACCCTGTATATAAAACATAATATCAAACTGTTTATAATATACGGTTTTTAAAACAACTTACCTATTTAAGGATTTTTAATGTGTATTTATAATTAATTTTAAGATTTTAATTAATAATTCAATGATAACAATTATCTTTGATCTAACGTTTGAACCTAAAGCCGATAACTAAACTGAATGTAGCTTTTAGGTTATAAAATTTAATGAAATGGACGTAAACTAGTTAGCCTGAAAAAGTCCACCTAAACGAACATTGATTTAGGCGTAAAAAGAGTGATGAAATAGGGAAATTGAATTTACTGTATACCATAGTATGAAAGGCAATTCGTTTAAGGTCTACTTTTAGGATGAAGCCACTCTAAACGGATTTGGCAGTTTGTCTCGTTGAATTCCTTATTGGCCTTTATCTTCGTAAATTGAGATACTTTGAATGAGTTTAAATTGTATTTTAAATTTACTATAACACCTCAACGACCCTTTTTAATACATCAGGCACTAAGTGTTTTAGAATCGAATCTGATAATATATTTTACATATGAACCGTCATTTAAGAAATGGTTCTTAGGGTACTAATAGTAACAATTTACTTTTACGTGTAAATATGCTCATGAAGGGATATGTGACAATAAGTAAGTGTAGCCAGAGAAAAATTGTGAAACTTCCCAACTTTTACAGCTTGTACAAGACATCCACGAAAGCTTGAAAGTTGGAATGTCTTTTAAAAATGGGTTTATAGTCCTTACAGTACATTGCTCGTTAAGAATATTAAAGAAAAATATATTGATTACTAAATGCAATACTAAATAAAATTTACTAAGAATAAATTTTATTAGACTTAAAATAACAAATAATATTTTATGTCAAAATATATTTTTTAATATAAATGGAAAAATTTATCTTTAGCAATAGAATACACTATTTTAACTTAATAGCTAATTAAGGAAATGATAATATTGTCAGAACTTACTTCTTTATTTTTAAACCAGGTCAAACTCTTTACTTATTTGACGATTCTGCTCGTTGGTGGTTTGAAAGTCATCTTGACTGATGAGCTGTTAAAAGACGACGTGTCTAAGATGATGAATACTGAGTGAGTGACGAGAATACTGGCGTGTCTCTGACGATATTATTATAGTTACTTCGCTGATTATTTATTGAGTCGGTGAATTGGTTTTAGTAAAACTAATGGTTTTTATAATAACTGCCCCTAACTACCTATGTACAATGCCATAGGCATTGATACGGCTGACTTCTTGTTTTGTTTAATTCGTCCCACGCAGATAAAGAGACTATACTTTATTTCGAGGCAGAGAATAGGCTTTAAGAGAGGTAGGCCTAACTAACCTTAAAACTACAAATAGTCGTCATTTTAGAAGAAAAAAACTGGTAAAAAAACGATTAACCAAATGGGACTTTTTACCATATGTTCCTTGATATGTTACCTTTGAAACCCCAATACTTTTTCGGAAATAAAACTCAAGCCGTCATCTTGAAAAATTGCGGTTTTTGAGCTATATCATTATTTCTATTAAGTTTGGAAAAAAAGTCTTATATAAAAGTGGCTTGGTTTAAAAAGGCCTATAACTTTATATTTAACGAAATTGGAAAAATTGAAAACATTCTTACACGCTCAATTCGTAGACGTTCTTACAGCTGATTATTGTCAATGTTATTCTCATGTGATTAATCCTGTAACTAAATCAGCTGTCAATGCCTGCAGTCTGTTGAACCTCCCGCCGGAAGACAAAGTAATCACTTTACACCCGCTGGGAGACAAACTATGATTTTACTCACTCATTAAAAGGAGTAAAAATCGTCGAAACATAGCAGGTGGAGGAAATATATATATATTAATGACGCCATATCGTATAAGCGTATACCATAACTATATATAATGGTATATCAACATAAATAGGAACGTAAATCACCCTCTGTACATCGTGAATAGACAACGTCTTAATCATTCCCCTTTGTTGTATTTTAACTTAATATTGGAAATCCATAATCTTTCTCTTCATCCATCATCATCATCCATCATCTATTGGTCGCATGCTATAGAATTTTCAGTTATTATTAATTTAAACTTGTAAGCTATTAGGTAAGAGGAACTTATATTGCTATTATATATTAATTGTAAACAAAAAATAATATTATGTAAATAAAAAAAAATAAGGGTAATTTGATTTTAGAAATAACAACCTTATGGCTGTGACGTTTGTTCTATAAGAAGTTTTCTTTTAATTATCACAATTTAAATGAAACATCATTAATATCTGTAGGAAATTCAACCCAGAATTTAAGGTATGAAAATTAATAAGACTACCTTTTCAGTTACCATGTTTCCTTATAAAAAGTCATAGTCTTTTCGAAGGTGTAATGTTGCAGAAATGCGCGGACAAGAGCGTGTCGGACAAGCGGGTGTACTACACGTTCGCGCGCACGCTGGCTCCCAGTACCAAGGTGTCCAAGTACCGACTTGGACACCTTGGTGCTCAAGTCGGTGCTCTTGGTGCTCCTTGGTGCTTGGTGCTTGGTGCGCCACCACCGGGTGGCGCTGACACACGTATAATGTTGCAGAAATGTGCGGACAAGAGCGTGTCGGACAAGCAGGTGTACTACACGTTCGCGCGCACGCTGGCTCCCAGCAGAACCAAGGTGTCCAAGTCGGTGGTGGCGCTGACACACGTGTAATGTTGCAGAAATGTGCGGACAAGAGCGTGTCGGACAAGCAGGTGTACTACTTGTTCGCGCGCACGCTGGCTCCCAGCAGCACCAAGGTGTCCAAGTCGGTGGTGGCGCTGACACACGTGTAATGTTGCAGAAATGTGCGGACAAGACCGTGTCGGACAAGCAGGAGTACTACACGTTCACGCGCACCTTGGCTCCCAGCACCAAGGTGTCCAAGTCGGTGGTGGCGCTGACACACGTGTAATGTTGCAGAAATGTGCGGACAAGAGCGTGTCGGACAAGCAGGTGTACTACACGTTCACGCGCACCTTGGCTCCCAGCACCAAGGTGTCCAAGTCGGTGGTGGCGCTGACAGACGTGTAATGTTGCAGAAATGCGCGGACAAGAGCGTGTCGGACAAGCGGGTGTACTACACGTTCGCGCGCACACTAGCTCCCAGCACTAAGGTGTCCAAGTCGGTGGTGGCGCTGACAGACGTGTAATGTTGCAGAAATGCGCGGACAAGAGCGTATCGGACAAGCGGGTGTACTACACGTTCGCGCGCACGCTGGCTCCCAGTACCAAGGTGTCCAAGTCGGTGGTGGCGCTGACAGTCGTGTAATGTTGCAGAAATGCGCGGACAAGAGCGTGTCGGACAAGCGGGTGTACTACACGTTCGCGCGCACACTAGCTCCCAGCACCAAGGTGTCCAAGTCGGTGGTGGCGCTGACAGTCGTGTAATGTTGCAGAAACGCGCGGACAAGAACGTGTCGGACAAGCGGGTGTACTATACGTTCACGCGCACGCTGGCTCCCAGCACCAAGGTGTCCAAGTCGGTGGTGGCGCTGACAGTCGTGTAATGTTGCAGAAATGTGCGGACAAGAACGTGTCGGACAAGCGGGTGTACTACACGTTCGCGCGCACGCTGGCTCCCAGCACCAAGGTGTCCAAGTCGGTGGTGGCGCTGACAGTCGTGTAATGTTGCAGAAATGCGCGGACAAGAGCGTATCGGACAAGCGGGTGTACTACACGTTCGCGCGCACGCTGGCTCCCAGCACTAAGGTGTCCAAGTCGGTGGTGGCGCTGACAGACGTGTAATGTTGCAGAAATGCGCGGACAAGAGCGTATCGGACAAGCGGGTGTACTACACGTTCGCGCGCACGCTGGCTCCCAGTACCAAGGTGTCCAAGTCGGTGGTGGCGCTGACAGTCGTGTAATGTTGCAGAAATGCGCGGACAAGAGCGTGTCGGACAAGCGGGTGTACTACACGTTCGCGCGCACGCTGGCTCCCAGCACTAAGGTGTCCAAGTCGGTGGTGGCGCTGACAGTCGTGTAATGTTGCAGAAATGTGCGGACAAGAACGTGTCGGACAAGCGGGTGTACTACACGTTCGCGCGCACGCTGGCTCCCAGCACCAAGGTGTCCAAGTCGGTGGTGGCGCTGACAGTCGTGTAATGTTGCAGAAATGCGCGGACAAGAGCGTATCGGACAAGCGGGTGTACTACACGTTCGCGCGCACGCTGGCTCCCAGCACCAAGGTGTCCAAGTCGGTGGTGGCCCTGACAGTCGTGTAATGTTGCAGAAATGCGCGGACAAGAGCGTATCGGACAAGCGGGTGTACTACACGTTCGCGCGCACGCTGGCTCCCAGTACCAAGGTGTCCAAGTCGGTGGTGGCGCTGACAGTCGTGTAATGTTGCAGAAATGCGCGGACAAGAGCGTGTCGGACAAGCGGGTGTACTACACGTTCGCGCGCACACTAGCTCCCAGCACCAAGGTGTCCAAGTCGGTGGTGGCGCTGACAGTCGTGTAATGTTGCAGAAACGCGCGGACAAGAACGTGTCGGACAAGCGGGTGTACTACACGTTCACGCGCACCTTGGCTCCCAGCACCAAGGTGTCCAAGTCGGTGGTGGCGCTGACAGTCGTGTAATGTTGCAGAAATGCGCGGACAAGAACGTGTCGGACAAGCGGGTGTACTACACGTTCACGCGCACGCTGGCTCCCAGCACCAAGGTGTCCAAGTCGGTGGTGGCGCTGACAGTCGTGTAATGTTGCAGAAATGCGCGGACAAGAGCGTATCGGACAAGCGGGTGTACTACACGTTCGCGCGCACGCTGGCTCCCAGCACCAAGGTGTCCAAGTCGGTGGTGGCGCTGCTCCATGCCTTCAACTGGCACAAGTTCGTCGTCGTGGCGGGCAAGAGCCCGGCCTGGGGCGTCCAGATCAAGGAGGCCATCAAGGTCGTTTGCAATATTCAACTTAACTCTCTTAGAATTTGTTCTACTTCTATTTGAAGTATCACACAAGAAAGTTTGGTAGAATTTTACAATTCTAAACATAAATATAATATGGTAAAAAATATGTTTTTATTATTAACCTTCAAATCATCAGGGTTCAACAGGAAGCCCATTGGTCAGTTATTCAACAAAGCTCAACATAGTGAACCGAATAAACTAAGTTCCGTCATATTTATATTAATAGACAAGCATTTTTTCCATAAGGTTTTTGTACTCATTTTTTCTCAGCCTATGTGCAACGTAGCAAAAATCTAAGCACACCGATAGAATTGTATTTTCCTGTAGATGTGCAGAATCCCATTGAAATTTATATTAGCCTTTTAGAAATGTAGAAAATTGAATTTAAAATTTCAAAAAAAAAATAACATTAGCCTTATGAGTTGCTGTTTTGGTGATATTATAACAACCAAATGTCAAAAAAGTTAGCATCATGTAGCTGTTATCACATGCTATTTCTTGTAGAGTAAAAAATTGATATAGAATTAAGCCACAGTTTATTGGGACATGGAGTGAAAATATAGAATTTGATTGAAATCAGGACTATTTAGAGAAGATTAGGGATATCATACTCAAATGTGTTCCATTTTACATATATATGGAAAAAATAAAGTTTACTTGCTTAAATAAGATTAAGAGATAAAAATTTGCTGATAAAAATGAAAGAAAAAGTACATTAAGTTTCTACCATCCAATGTACTAACTGACATGCAACCACCAGGGCCGGTGACGGGGGGGGGGGGGGCAAATGCACAGGGGCCCGGATCCACGCGAGATTAGTAAAAATGGGGCCCAGAATCGAGATGAGTAAAAAGGCGGGTTTCTCAATTGCATAGGGGCCCAAAAATCCTGTCACCGGGCTTGGTAACCGGAGTACAACTAGACACATTATATTCAAATTTTGTTTTTATTGGTGGATAATGGGTAAAATATATATCACTTTTTATTTATAATAATAGGAAGAGAGGGAAGGAGGGAAAAAGTTCCAAATGGTAGGAAAGAAGGGAGGAGAGATGGTAAGAAGATAATGAAGGAGAAAAGGGGGGAAAAGTGGAAAGAAGGTCGGAAGAAAGGGAAGTAGAGAGTGAGGAATTAAATGGAGGGAGGGAGAGAACTGTGGTAAGGGGTGTACAGGATAAACTGATTTGATGACTGAAGTTTTACTTTCCTCTGATTCAATAATTATTCTTAAAAAAATAAACATGAAATCTTAATAAAATAGTAATTATTTTAATAAAATACTAATTACTAAAAACCATGCCATGAGCCAGAAGTGAAGTAAAATAATTTGTCAAGGATTGAGTCTTTCTCTTTTATTTTTGGCCCCCAGTTTGGTTATATTATGTGTTTACATGGAAACTATGTTCTATATGAAATGTATTTAGAAACACATTGGTGTATGCGTGGATTATCTATAAAATTAGCTATCCCTATTTGTCACTTTGAAAATTGGTCGAATTTTCGACCACTGGCGGTATGTAGTACGTTTTATAGGAGGGTGTTGGGGCAGAGTGTTAATAAAAATATAAATAACAAAGTTAACTCCTTGGGTGTTGAGAGTGCTTTATTTACATTTCGAAAAGTGCATGTAGATTACATATTTTTGTCCCGTCTTAAAAATGTAATCTATAATTAGTATATTTTCAGAATGAATTGGAATTCGAATTTGGTCTTTATACCCATGGGCGGATTGAGGTCATAATCTATGCCAGCTCTCCTAACGTATGAAGTATCGTAAACACCTATTTAATTGGTCAGTTTAAAGCCTATTCCAATCAGATATTTAATTTATTTAAAATTAACCTCTTTGTAATTGATGAAATATTTCATTCAATGTTTTGTTGAACATTTTCCCTACTTCCTCGCCAAAAAAGCCACAAAAAATCCTAGGTGGCACCCCCAAAAATCCTCGCAAGTTTAAAGCCTTCACGTCAACTAATTAAAATTATTTCGATTGTAATTTATCCATCCTGATATTCCCAAAAACCGGCCACAATTCCTCATTATTATAGGAAGAAACTGACATTCACGGCCTTAGACTTGGAACAAACCGAGCTCAAGGAAAATTGATATTGAACTTTGGACTGTCACGGGCTGATTTGTGGGGCCAGGCCATCGACATTGACCTTTGTCTTTTTTTTGTAAAAGAGTGAATAATGACATATAACATGTATGTATAGAAAAAAGTGAAATAAAATTATGAAAATTTTAAGTAATTAACTAGCCATTTAATAGTTTTGGATTTTAGCGAATTTCCCCTATAGGAAAGTAGCTATTACCGTAGGCGGCACGGTGAGACTTAAGCCCGGGACCATGTTATTTTTTCATTTTGAGGTCCCTAGACCCCAAAAACACCGTTTGTTCATTTTCATATATATACCTGTCCGTAGGTGCGATAACTTTTGTAAAAAAGGTCCGATGTTGATGAAATTTGGAATAAACGTGTAAAGCGTCATTCATGACTTCGAGTTCGAAAACCAGCCAGATTGGTTTACTCTAAGAAGGTTTTTTGACGAAATAAAATTTATTTTCAAAATTTAACCCTTTTTTACTAATTGTTTTAAAATTTAACAGTCAAAATTGAATTCAGCTTCAAAAAACAAACAATTTAGCATTTTGAATTATTATTCTATGTCAATCCCTTGCTTAGATATTGGATGGTATTGGATGTGCTAAACACAGTACGTTGTCCAATATTATTTTTAAATTTTCCCTCCAAAAAGTATAGTCACCCTGGTTGAAGATATTTAAGAAAATACAATTCTGAACATATGATTAAATTTTCAGGTGGTGAATATTTTATTTGTGTTTATTTGGAATAGTTAGAGTTCATTGATCAAGATTTTGCTGAAAATATATACTATATGAAAAAAATACAAATTATTTTTTAATTTAATAAAGAAAGTATGAGCATTTGGAGGGGGGTGTCTTGGTCTAAACTGCTTGAAAGTGTAGCATAATATATGGTATATTTACAATGTTGAGGATTGATAAAATGTTTAATTGAAATTGGTTGGAGATGTAGGTCTGCTGCAATAGGGATGTTTTAATTATAAAACTGACCATATTATTGAATTTAATTTTTTCATGAGATTGAGTTATTTGTTTGTTTTGAGTGTTTTGAATTAATTGATTATATGTTTGTTGACATTTATGTACTATAACAAGATTACACTTATTAAAAATTAAAAGACTAAGAATTATATAAAATACAAAAGTGTATGTATTACTGATGAAAACAAATGTGGTCTCCTTGATAATTTTCCTCATCTTTAAAGCTCATGATTGATTAAATATACGTTTTTATTATATTATTTAATTAATGTATTCAAACAATACTTTCCTTCAAATCAGTTGAATGTTCACATATACAAAATAAATCCTATGGAAATTCGCTGCGTACGCAGGTCTGCTGCGACGGGGGTATTTAAATTAGTATCCATCCATAGTTGTAAGTTATTTTGAAAGATATCGAGCATTGTGAAAAATTAAAAAAAATATTTAACCATCATAACGGTTCAAATAAGAACAAATTTTAAATTTTGAATATTTTAAATTTAAGTTTTCGATAGTAAAAAACAATTCTTCCATCCATACTTTATTTTAAAAAACTAATCCCTAATTTATAATCACTTCAACTTCTGGGTCTAACATATTTATGACTTAAGTTCTCTTCCAATTTTCGCTCCATAAATTTTTATATCTTTTCCATTACCTTCAGATGGTTTGTTCTATATTTGTCTTCTCGTATTGGTCCTTCACTTAGGTTATTTCCAGACAACATTTTAACAATTTTAGCTTTTTCCTATATCTTATAGCACTCTTTCATTTAATACTTCGTTATACAGGGTGAGTTTTAATTGTCCCCCTCCCTAACCTTTTTTTACATTTCTAAAAATAACTATCCCAGACCCCGCCCAAACATTATTGGGTAGTAAGTGCCTCGTTTTCAGGTGGTACTCATTTTCGGCCGCCATCTTGGATCCGCCATATTGGATCCAAAATAATTTTTTCAAATGTAAAAGTGGTGTTGTGACCCATCATTTCAAGCTAGATTTTTTCACTGATTACAATGCCGCAATCCGTTTTATAATATCTTGATTTATTCTCAAGATATGAGTACTTTTAATTTATTTACTTTCAACCAATTTTAACATTACAAATTGATAAAATAGCCCATAACCACAAAATAATGCTAGATAGGGACGAATAACCACCATCAGTCATTGTTGAGCGATTTACACTTAACTTTAACCAATGTAAATTTTTTGGCCGCCATCTTGGATCCGCCATTTTGAAATGAGGTAAGTTATTTCAAATATGAAGTTGGTGTTGTGACCCATCATTTCAAACTAGGTTTTGGCGCCGAATTCAATGCCGCAACCCGTTTTTAATTATCGTGTTTAGTTTTCAAGATATTGACAAATTTCTAATAAAAATCTCAAAGAATATGAATTTTTCAAAAACGAAATGTTATAGCTAAAAACGGGTTGCGGCATTGAATTCAGCACAAAAAATTAGTTTGAAATGATGGGTCACAACACCAACTTCATGTTTGAAATAACTTACCTCATTTCAAAATGGCGGATCCAAAATGGCGGCCAAAAAATTTACATTGGTTAAAGTTAAGTGTAAATCGCTCAACAATGACTGATGGTGGTTATTCGTCACTATCTAGCATTTTGTGGTTATGGGCCTATTTTATCAATTTGTAATGTTAAAATTGGTTGAAAATAAATAAATTAAAAGTACTCATATCTTGAGAACGAATCGAGATATTAAAAAACTGATTGCGGCATTGTAATTCCTGAAAAATCTAGCTTGAAATGATGGGTCACAACACCACTTTTACATTTGAAAAAAATTATTTTGGATCCATATGGCGGATCCAAGATGGCGGCCGAAAATTAATACCCCCTCAAAACGAGGTTCTTACTACCCAATAATGTTTGGGTGGGGTCTGGGATAGTTATTTTTATAAATGTAGAAAAAAGTAAGGGGGGACAATTAAAACTCACCCTGTATAATTGATCTAACGGTAGAAAATACGCCTCCAAAAATCTTCTTTCCGAAGTTACTTTTTAAAATAAAACACCAATTTTTCAACAAGACGGAGATGACAGGAATACATTACATTACTGAAAAAAATAGCCACACCCGTTTCTTGTTGGTTATACAGTATTATTCGTTGTACACATCAACCTGGTACTGAGTACGTTATATGATATGTCCGGGCGGGAAGGGCGAAAGTGCCGATTACCATCTCAAGGACCGAGAACCAACACAGAACCCTTTGACATATAACACTTTAGGTAAAGACTTTTCATATCGGTATCTCTCAATATGTGCTCAGAATGGAATATAATTTCTTCATCTACCACCTCAAATAATTTGTTCAAACCAAAATTCATGATGAAAACATGCTGAACATTGATTGAACATTGATCATGGTTCAGGAAATTTGTAAATAAAACCAAACGACCAAGAAAATAATAAAAATATAATTTGTAAGCATTTTTATTTTATGATGATTAACTTTTTAAAGTGTTAAGTTTACTTATTTTAAGTAAAAATACATCCATCCTACTACTATCCTTATAGAAATATTTGAGAAACTAAACACTTTTTCCCGTTTGGTTAGAGCAGCTATAATTTTTGTGTTTCAAGCATTTCTTTGTATTAAAATCGAGAGTAACTTACAATATTATTCATTTTATCATGAACTATATGTTTCCTCTATAAAATAAGGATTATTATTTATGCAGGGAGTAGCCGGATGTTTATAACTGAAGCGAAAACGTATATACAGGGTGTCCGGAAATTATGGTAAAATATTTTAGCATATGATAGTAGAGGTAAAAATAAGAAAAAAAGTTAATATAAATATAGGTCCTAAATTGCTTCGTTTTCCGTGCGTGTGTCTGTTTGTGATTTTTACATATTTAATCATATCTCACGAACCGCTTAACGTATTAACTTCAAACGTGGTACATGGATTACCACTATGAAGAACTATTTTTGTAAGGAGTATCAAATTTCTACTTTGTAACATTTCAAAATGGCGACTGTTTTTTTTGTTTTCAAAACTAAATATCTTAAAAACCGTAAATTTTAGAAAAATTACATAAGAGACAAAAAAAGCTGCAAAATTTAATCTAATAAACGTTGATATTCAGATTATGATGATTGGAAAACTAATAACAGAGAAAGTTTAATTTTTCTGAATAAAAACATGGTTTGTTCAACATCTTTTCTGAAATTTGCATGTTTTTATTCAGAAAAATTAAAATTTCTCTGTTATTTGTAGTCCAATCATCATAATCTTAATATCAACGTTTATTGGATTAAACTTTGCAACTTTTTTGTCTCTTGTGTAATTATTCTAAAATTTACATTTTTTAAGATATTTAGCTTTGAAATAAAAAAACAGTCGCCATTTTGAAACGGTACTAAGTAGAAATTTGATACTCCTTACAAAAATAGTTATTTATAGTGGTCATCCATATACCAAGTTTGAAGTTTATACGTTAAGCGGTTCGTGAGATATGATTAAATATGTAAAAATCACAAACACACACACAGACGAAAAACGAAGCATTTTAGGACCTATGTTTATATGAACTATTTTTCTTATTTTTACCTCTACTATCAAATACTGAAATATTTTACCATAATTTCCGAACACTCTGTATAACGTAAATAAAAAATACATTTTATTTATGCATTATTTAGCTATTCACAAACTCTTATTTGAAACTAAATCTTCAGATTACTCGGATTGTCATTAATATTGGTTAACGTAACAAAATTTTAATCACGTATTATTGTTAAATACCTTTAAGATTGATTAATTAAATACCATCGGTTGACATTTATATTGCGATTAATAAATTATTTAAACGTGCAAAAGCAGAGAGTGATAAAAAACTAATTACATTGCGCCTGCAACTTTTAATGACTTCCAGTTTTATAATACCAGATCCTTGAATGTTATCTGTAAATACTGTTGCTCTATTCAGATATTAATAATCCTTTGATATAATCTCTGTTTGAGTTATCTTGATTAACAAGAAAATGAGTGATTGACATTTGATTGGCTTTTACAGTAATGAATGTAATTTCCAGGTTCTTCTGCGCCTGCAAAATTGTATTTTGTAATTACAGCACTTGATTTATATTATTGATTTATATCCAAGCTTCTTGGTTACGAGTGCTTGTAATACGTGCTTGGTTGCGTTTTATTTGTAATGACTGAACTCTATATCTTCATAGTTTAGCCCAGTTTAATTTCCTCATGTTAACAAGAAAGATTTGGTCGTTTAAGAAAGCCAAACCGCTGTTTCCTTGGAGTATTCACATTATGCCACCTCAAAAGTAGCCACGCGCTTGTAAGTTTTTGTTTAGGTGGACTGCTGACAAAACAATGTTTAATAACCAGCTGTTATTTGAAATTTATATTTCAATAAACGGTTTATTTCAATGTTAAGTCTTATAGAGAAAACAACTTAAAGGCATCTATGGCTTCACCCTAAGCCCCATCGTACATTTTGTGTCCTGCTTAAATTCATACAAAACGTTTTGCAACAGTACCTAGGTTATTAAAAGTACCTAGGATCAGAAGTGAAGGAGGATTTTTAATCACAAATAACATTTTCAATATTACTTACCTCATGAGATAGTTTCTTTACAAAACTAAACTACTAATAAAGTCTGATGTATTCTGCTATTGAGAGTACTAATGTTGTAGATAACATTAAATTGAGGTTAAATTAATCAGACGCCAAAAAAGTCGGAAAAGATCAGTTTAACTACACCTACGTTTCCCAGGTCTCTTCCGTTTAATTAATGACCCCTAGTAAAATTCAAAAATGTAGCATTTTTATATAAAAATAAATCTCGTAATGTTAAAATTCAAACAGCGCCTAAAATGTGCTGTACAAATTATGTATAATCCTCCTATATTCTGTAACAGTAGCTAAATAAATGATTTGAAGTAGTTAAATTTTAAGTAAAACTTTATTCAGGAGCTTTTACAGGAGGGATACAACTATTAGAGAAACCGTTTGGAAATGAATGTAGAGAGCAACAAGGATATTTACGGGAGTTTTGAGCTGTATAAATGCATTAAGTAAGAGTATAAAACACCAGGGTCTCATAAAATCTACAACGCTCTCATTTGTGGTTGTATCCAGTCATTAATGTTAATCAGATGTTAAAAGGTTCCTTCGAGAACTTCTGCTTTCAATTATTCGAAAAGTTTCCAAAGACGATTAATAAATTCCAAGCTCAAAAGTTTTGCTGATTCACTGCTTTAAAATCAGGGATTTATTTCCTTTCACTTTTCTTTTCCAGAAATTTAATTTCAGTGTTTATGGCCAATTTTCCTACTTGGCCGACTGCAGTTTTCTAATATATCACTTTTAACTCATATCCGCCAAATCATCACGGTTCAGTTAAATATAAGATTGGATATTTTATTTACTAAAATTGATAGTATGAGAAATAAATGCCATAAATAAAAATACCACAAATAATAACCCAGCTGAGAAACTATATTTACATGCTTGAACGAAGAAATTAGTTGACTGCCCGGCTCTGGTAGTAAGGCATTGTACAGTATTGAAGCCTAACGGCCTTCAAGCCGTGTCTTGTCTCCTTTTTGCTCTAAATGACTGCAGCAGATTTTGTGCTGTGGTTGGCGTCGCCATAAAAGTGTTTTATCTACACACGGTTTAACCAAATCCTACAAGCTTAAATCAACTTGGCTGAGGATGATATTCGCATATGTAGAATATGCATAAATGATTAATATTTGTTATTTTATTTATTTTTCCAAACATTTGCAGACTATAGTTTAAAGGAAGTGGGAAACTAATATTTTTTACACTTTTCGATAGGATTATAAAAGTAAACTCATTTGGACAAATGCAAATGAGCAGGTACTTCTGTTAGTGTAGGAACTTTGTGCCAACATAAATCCTAATGATATACAGTCTAAAACGGCTGAATATTTTTAAATGAAATTGTTTGAACGATTTGAACCTTGCACAACAACTTAGAAGTAAAAAAAATATACCTTCACTGCGGAACGGCCTATTAAGGGTAAATAATAACTCTTATATAAAACCACACGTTTGCATGAACCTCTCATAATCAATGCCAACGTGGTATTCAATGCCTGAAACCGCTCCTACAGAGGTTCATAGTAAAGAGAATAGTTAAACATTATTTTCATCCTAAACTAAAAAGAAATTAATAGGAATCTGCTTACTTCTGGCAGCTTACAAACATAAAACATTTCGAGACCTAAAGTAATTATTAAGTTGTCCATTTTTATTTTTTTTACAAATTGTAGTTTAGATAACTGAAACGTTATCGGAAACCTAGGAAATTATTACATGGCAATTTTATTTTCATTGTGCACATTGTATACAGTGACATACAATAACCATATCACACTTTTTACTAGCACCAGTGCCTCATCCCCTTAGTATTTTCCCGTTTTTACCACTCATAATCAGCCTTACAATTTTTTCAGCTCTTTATTTACCAGTTCGAAATAACAATTGCTCTTTTTATTCAAAAAAACTTTTATAATCAACTTGACCTCTATTGTCCATGTACTATCATTCCCAGTGTATTTTTTAATATTTCAGAAGCAAGTATTAAAAATGTTGACTGTTGACAACAATTTTTTACAATTAAGCGTTGTTTTTATATGATAATTAGTTAATTACTTATTTTCTGCCTTTTACATAAGAAATGTAATTGGCATTTTTGTAAACTGTAATCTTGTAAATAGTCTTGTGGAAATAAATTGATTTGATTTTAGCTTTATTATTATTGCTTGACAGGGATTTATAAATGTTAACAGTGACAAAACGTATTATCCTATAAAGCTTGACATAGATAAGCTGAAAGAACGTTAAGTTCCTAGACGGTGGCAAGAATTTACACTTAAATCAGGCCGTGGACCATGACAAAATTTTTGTTACGATTGCAGGACTTGGCAGGAGAGTACAACCTCTCAGTTACAGGCGTGTACGAGTTCAACAACTACATTCCCAAGGACATCCAGGAGATGGAGAAGATCGTAGACGACACCTACAGGAGGACACGGGGTGAGCTTTTCCGCAAATAATATGAAACTGGTTCTAATTCAAATTCTTTTAAATTAGAATATTCATCAAATCAAATATGATTATATATATATATTAATCTTGATAGTTAATTTTATTATTTTTAAATCTTTGATTTAATTTCGCAAAAGAGATATTAGCTTTAGAGTTTGTCAATACCAGTAAAATTAAATTTATTCTCGCTAAAACAGTGTGAGTGTTCACAGATTGACTCTTATTATATGTAACAGATTCACACAAATGCTATGATTATGGAAACAACCAATCGAGATTGTTTGTGTGTTCTGCTCTATGTTTGAAGTTTTAGACAAATTTTGTTTGACTAAATAACAAAAAACTTTCTCATTAATATAAATGAATTACTAGTTTCTTAAACAAGATAAAAATTAAACTGAATAATTTACGTTTTACTATCAGTATATTGTAGACTATGTAAACCATCGAACCAAATTATTATGTTAAGTCATATACGGCAAATGAGTTCCAATTTTTGCATTTTTACTGACATTTCTAGTCTCATAATTTCTGTACATTAAACTGTGATTAAACCATTGATCAAAAATAATAAATATATGTCTTTCTCTCTCGAAACATTTTTACTTAAAACTAATATTAATGGTCTTAGAACCTATTTGCTTGCCTCCTCTTTGGCAAATCTAGCGAAAACTTTTATTTCAGGCGTTTTGACAATGTGCCTTTTTCACAATGAAAACCGATGCAAATTAATATTCGAGAAGAAGGCATTCTGTATTTCCAACAAAGTATTTATTTATTAACTTTAATTAACAATTACTTTATTTTTTTTAGTAAAGAAACATAATTGTATAATTTTGTTGTTGTATCCTAGACATCGATATATAATTCTGTAGTACTTATCTTTTACGCTAGCCTACGGTAACCTGCATCAACATTAAGAACTAACGTATAAAGCAAATATAACTAAATGAGAAAATCAATTAGTATTTTTAAAGTTGAACTTCGCACAGATGGTTGTTAAATCTCCCTAGTTAAAATCCCAAAACTCCCTGGAACTCCCTGCTGTGCTCTAGCCGCCATCTTTAAAAACCCATTTCCGGTCCATATTTCTCTTCACATTTTTTCACATAGCACGAAAACCATAAGAGATATAAAAAGTGTAAATGGCGTTTATATAGAGGGTACAATTTCCATTAAAATGAGTATAAACATGTGCAAGATGTTTTTAAAATAACTGTTGATATTATTGACTTCCTAGCATATTGTATTTTTAATATCATTACAATAAGAAATACATGTAAAATTTATGTAAAATACATCCCCAATGGGCAAAGCCATTTGATCTGGATTAATAATAAATTGTATTCATAGATTCCTAATGAAAATCCCAGTTGTTTGACGTTTCAATCATTAAATTTGGTTCACAATAAAGGAGAGGGCTCACAAAAAACTATCCCTTTTAGTAATATTTTTATGAATTCCTTGAGGAATCCTTTTTTTGTGAGCTCGCCCGCGCCTTTATAGTGAAGCAATTTTGATGATTCAGGTGTCAAAGAATTGGAATTTGCGTTAGAATTCTTTGAATATAATTTATTATTTATAATTTATTAAGATCAAAGGGCTTCACGCCCTTGTATCTTGTATTTTACCTCAGATTTTACATGAATTTCCTATGAAAGGGATATTAAAAATACAACAATTCAGAAAATTAATAATATGAACAGTTGTTTTTAAAATTTCTCGTATATATTCATACTCATTTTATTGGAAATGTTACCTTCTACAAACATGTAATTTACTTTTTCCGAATGCTTTATGGTTTTCCTGTTGATTTAAAAAATGTCTATATAAAACACAGTCCTGAAATGTTTTTTTTTAAATGGCGGCTGGAGCACAGCAGGGATTTACGGGGACTCTTTGAGATTAGGGAGTTTTCCTTAACATGTGTGCGAGGTTTCAAAATGGTCATTATTTGTTAGGTCGATCTTCCTAAAATTCCTGGACCATAAGAAAAATAATTTTTTACTATCAAAGTAATATAATTAATCACTAAAACGATATATTTAATTCCCTATTTTATACTAACTATCCCATTTGGATTTTTAAGTATTCAATCCACAAATAAATAAATGTTATACATACAACCCTCGGTTTTATTTTTATAGTTTTAGTATTAGATTATGCTATGTAGATAGATTTTTGCTATGTATTATGCACCTATTTCATGAACCAGTATTATGCACCGCGTTCCTATTTTATGCACCGGCATTATACCATGTGCCATTTTAAGTATCTGTTTTATATACCATGTACCTACTACTTAAAGTTACTGACGAAGTCTTTGTATATTTATAATATCTATGACGAATAAAATATATTGTCTATTGTCTATGTAGTCTACAGTTTAAAGTAATGTTTAGTAGAAAAGGAAGAAAGGAAATTCACCCCTATTCAATAGTTGTTACTTGTTAATATTTTAAATAAATGTTTGTTTTAAAAAGGCAATTAGAATAAATGCGTGTTTTGAAGTTTGAAGTGTGATGAAAGCAGAGGAAATGCTTAAATCTCTGAATAACAGGGAAACTTTTAATCATGTTCAAATTCAATCAGTAGAAACTCTTTACACAATATATTTTATTTCAAATCTCTTTTTCACCTTTTAAAGAAACCTAATGACAATATCTCCTTAAAACCAACTAAAAACAAATTTATGAAATGTCCAGACTGTTTAGTGCTCTTTAATGCAATCTTTATAAACGGTTGAATATTTCACATCTGATAACATCTAATATTCTTTCTCATTTTGTTCTAAAATACAATGCATTGATTGCATTTCAGTTAAAAATAAGTTTAAAAGAAAAATTTAATATTTTACGGTGTTATTTATAAATTCAATACATAGGGAAAGATGTATTTTTATTTAGTGTAGTTACTAATGTACGCAACCCAAAGATTATTCTCAATATTTTAGATTTGTTACATCTTTCAAATAAGCCGACGATGTATTTTAAAGGCGTCTTTGAGCGAAGGATGAGTGTGAAATGTGATAGTTTTCTGCTGTTTAAGACCAGCTGCTTATTTTTTTTTTGATTATAATTAATAGCCAGATAACCACTAAATCCGTTTTTATTGGCAATATTCTTTCAAAATTTTTCATAGGATCGATCTTACGACCTTTGTTATTTTTAGAAGCTTTTTATGCGAAAAATGTAATTTTTTCTTAAATTTATAAATTATACATTTTACAAAAAACTATAATGTTTACTACATTAGTCATTATAGTTTATTCCGAAAATATTTAAACTTGCAACATCTTTAGAAAACCAAAAGTATTAAAGTAAAAAGTAAATAAAAAACAAACACTGACAAACAAAACATGACTTAAAACAATTTTAAAATACCCCCGTTGCAGCAGACCTGCATAATCAGCGAATTTCAAATGCAAAACAACATATTTTAATCCAACATAGTGAGATTTGATATGTTTTTGTAAGCTCCATAAGAATAACATGGGGAATGAGTATGCAGGTTTGCTGCTACAGGTATGTTTAAACTGGTTGGTTTGAATTCAATATTTAGTAGATCTTAACTAGAAGAAGCCATTTACCAAGTTTTATCAAGATATGTTGAGAAATAAGCGAGATATAGAATTTTACTTATTTCCCATAAGGTTAACATTGAGACAACGTACTGTGTTTACCACTTTCAATATCTCGGTAACCAATGGACATAGAGCAGTGATTCAAGATACTAAATTGTTTGTTTTTTTGAGCTGAATTCAATGCTTGAAAACAAATTTTATTTTTCTTTGTGAAAAACTCAAAAACCCCATTTTTGGGGGGTTTACCCCCCTTTACCCCCCCCCCCCTTCCGGTGGTCCGATCGGGCTGGTTCACGAACTCGTCCGAGTGATTACCACTTTACACGTCTGTACCAAATTTCATTAAGATCGGACCATATTTACGGCCGCTATCGTGTTAACAGACATATATATATATTCGAACGAATGGTGTTTTTTTGCTTCTGGGGACCACAAAATGAAAAGTTAACATGGTCTCGGACTTAAGTCTTACCATGAGTACTACCGTAATAGCTTATTCCTTTAAGAAAATTCGCTAAAAACTTTGTCACAATTCCCCTGATTAAGCAAACCATCGACCGACCAGTTAATCATACTTCGCCTCTTCGCCTCTTATTTACGGCCGCTATCGTGTTAACAGACATATATATAAATTCGAACGAATGGTGTTTTTTTGCTTCTGGGGACCCCAAAATGAAAAGTCAACATGGTCTCGGACTTAAGTCTTACCATGAGTACTACCGTAATAGCTTATTCCTTTAAGGAAATTCGCTAAAAACTTTGTCACAATTCCCCTGATTAAGCAAACCATCGACCGACCAGTTAATCATACTTCGCCTCTTCAGCCATGATGGTAAACTTTGCGGTATATCGTCGGTATATTTGTCAAAATTATTAATCAGTAATATTCAAACTATAATTTATCAGAATGATCAAACGTGGTACTATAGCAAATATGGTACTAATGATAGCATGCGATGACGAAACCAAGGCCTCGTTTCCATGAAAAAAATGAGGTCTTGTGTACAATATTTTGAACACTTAATGGTAAATAAAGATTTTTAACGATCTAGAGGCTTCTATTTACAATCAATTTATAAGTTGTACTTTAAGGCTTTGCCCATGGTTCTTTTGAAACGTAGCTAAAATTCAGTAGCTTTGTTAACAGCCTTAGACATTAGGAAAACGATGAAATGCACTGTTTACAGAACTTTGTGTTACTAAACTAAGTGATACTGTATAGTCGGATTGCTATCCAAAAGAATACTTGTCAAAGTCAAATTCTTTGGCTTGGATGCTAAAGAAATAAAATAAATAATTATAAAACGTTCCTTTAAATTCATATGAATGAAGATGTCGACGATTACAGGCCTACACGATATTTTGTTAGCGTATTTCGAGGAGAAGAGGATAAATATTTCGGAGAAATAAATAATTGAGTGTAAATGGGTTGTTTGTCAGTGTACGTGTTCGTGGGCGAGCACATCGCCCTGATCGACTTCGTCAGGTGCCTACAACAGCGCCGCCTGCTGGAGCGGGGCGACTACGTGGTCATCTCCGTGGACGACGAGATCTACGACCCCGACCACAAGCGCAGCATCGTTCAGCGAGGTCAGTGTCCATAGTAGATAAACAACTTCGACCTCAAGCGCTGCATCGTGCAGAGAGGTCACTCTCCGCTATAGATGTGCAGCGAGGTCAGTGTCCATTGTAGATATCGACCCAAACCGCAAGTGCAGCATCGTGCAAGAGGTCAGTGTCCATAGTAGATAACGACCCCGAACACATGCGCAGCATCGTGCAGAGAGGTCAGTGCCCACCACCCCAAGAACCTCGTGAAATTACTTTTATGTGATAGAAGTAATCGATTACTATAAACTGCGAAATAACAATGAGTTTAATGGAACGTAAAACCTCTGATGATCCATTAAATGCCATATCTTTCTAAAGAGGCATCAACTGTGTCGTAGAGTCAGTTGTCGTCCTCTTGTCAGGTTAGAAAATTAACTAGCAGTTTTAATAGACCCTATTAATGAATTAAATACGGTATATCCCAGCTCAAATTTAAAAGCCTTTAAGACATTTACATTGGCACTCATGAAATGAAGACCTACTGTATCAGAACATGCTTTGTAATTTAATATGTTTAGTAAGAAACCGTGTCTATTAAGGGTTTTGCATATCTGTAAAATATGTGTATTTAAATTATATTTCTAAGCCTGCAATTGAATCTATTAAATAGGCTATATGTTCACTAAACTTTAGTATCTAAAAAAATATCAGATATACAGGGTGTTTACGAAAAACCCTTACAGACTTACTCCAAGTGTATTATATCATTTAAAACCTTATTAAATCAAGAATATTTTGATAACATTTAACACACTCTTAAGTCAAATATGACATAAAACTAATGTCGTTAGCTTCAATTCATATTCTTAAAAAGATTTCTAACTTAAACCATAAAACAGAAGTTCAAAATGATGACTAGTACTAATTATACTTTAATATTCTTCTTAATAATTTTACGAGAATTCTGAAAATGGTAGTAAAATCCACAAAATCATGGTTTTTAGTGCAGCTGTAGCCATTTTATTAAGGGACATACAGTTTTTTTTCAGAAAAGAAATTTCACCCTTACCCTGTTTTTCTCATCATACTGTTAAATTTATGAATAATGAATTTGAGCAATAGTAGGTTTTTATACGTCATTTTAAAGCTTATTAAAAAGGCAAGCTTTTTACAATATTTGAAACATTAGTCCACTATAACATAGAAATACCGCTTCAAATTTAATTAACATTTTCTCAAAAAACACAAATCCAGAATTTAATTAGAAAACAAGAGTTTATAAGGGTGTTGAAACTGAATATTTCTGTATTATTCTTATTTGAAATTTTATGAGGATTCTAAATATGGGAATGGAATCCATGAAAACGCAATTTTTTATGCAACGTTAAGTTGTAGCCTATGCCATTTAATCTGAGCAAGGACAACATTTTTGAAAAAATCTTATTTTATACATTTACCATTTATTGCAAGGTTATGGAAACTTATATTCGTGCCATCTTGTCAGAAATACCATGTAGTTTATCGCATAAAAATGTTTAACACTAACTTCCTTCCACCCTGTATGATAATTTTAAATGCTAAATAGCTGCAATCATAAAAATCTTATATTTTCCAGAATATTTGGATCCATTTATTCACCAAGGAGCCGAGTTGAAAGGGTTCAGATCTGTACTCAAATTGACACCGTCTCATCCGCGGAACCCCCGCTACAAGTAAGTCAACTCACAACTTACTTACTTAAGCAATAATGAAATATTTTGAAGTCTCTGTAATATATTAACAATTTCACGTTTTAATATACATTTCTTATTTTAGAGAAATCTGTGAGGAGGTGAAGAAACAATCCACACTGCCACCGTTTTGTGTTCCATACCACAACAAGATATTCGATAGCATTTCAGTAAGTATTATGCTAAAAAAACATAAATGGTTCAGTCATTGATGTAATAAGAACCAATATTAGTGATACAATCACCATTAATATATTGTAGCCTAAATATGTCCTTCGTCATGTTTTTTTTAATTATGTAATGCACCATAAGAAGTTATAATTTTTTACTTAAAATATGTACATGATTCCAAAGAGATTTTTCAAATTTTTCCAAAAGAATTTCTCTTTTAATTTTACTTCAACTGAATATTTCTTCAATTTAATCAACAGATCATTCTGCAGCACATACTCAACAGGTCCTACCACACAGCCAATGACTCGTGTGTTGTGTAGGTGCCTATACACGCCGCCCACCTGTACGACGCTGTCATGATCTACGCCCGGGCCCTCACAGAGATCTTCCACAACGGCGAGGACCCCAGGAACGGGTCCGCCATCCTGCAGCACATACTGAACAGGTCCTACCACACAGCCAATGACTCGTGTGTTGTGTAGGTGCCTATACACGCCGCCCACCTGTACGACGCTGTCATGATCTACGCCCGGGCCCTCACAGAGATCTTCCACAACGGCGAGGACCCCAGGAACGGGTCCGCCATCCTGCAGCACATACTCAACAGGTCCTACCACACAGCCAATGACACGTGTGTTGTGCAGGTGCCTATACACGCCGCCCACCTGTACGACGCTGTCATGATCTACGCCCGGGCCCTCACAGAGATCTTCCACAACGGCGAGGACCCCAGGAACGGGTCCGCCATCCTGCAGCACATACTGAACAGGTCCTACCACACAGCCAATGACACGTGTGTTGTGCAGGTGCCTATACACGCCGCCCACCTGTACGACGCTGTCATGATCTACGCCCGGGCCCTCACAGAGATCTTCCACAACGGCGAGGACCCCAGGAACGGGTCCGCCATCCTGCAGCACATACTGAACAGGTCCTACCACACAGCCATTGACACGTGTGTTGTGTAGGTGCCTATACACGCCGCCCACCTGTACGACGCTGTCATGATCTACGCCCGGGCCCTCACAGAGATCTTCCACAACGGCGAGGACCCCAGGAACGGGTCCGCCATCCTGCAGCACATACTCAACAGGTCCTACCACACAGCCAATGACACGTGTGTTGTGCAGGTGCCTATACACGCCGCCCACCTGTACGACGCTGTCATGATCTACGCCCGGGCCCTCACAGAGATCTTCCACAACGGCGAGGACCCCAGGAACGGGTCCGCCATCCTGCAGCACATACTCAACAGGTCCTACTACACAGCCAATGACACGTGTGTTGTGTAGGTGCCTATACACGCCGCCCACCTGTACGACGCTGTCATGATCTACGCCCGGGCCCTCACAGAGATCTTCCACAACGGCGAGGACCCCAGGAACGGGTCCGCCATCCTGCAGCACATACTCAACAGGTCCTACCACTCCGTCCAGGGCCACGACGTGAGTCTCTGACTAGTGTCCGTCAGGATTTAAAAAGTTGAAAATGTCATGGTTGAAATGAAATGAAATATGAAGTGAAATGAAATATGATTTATTCAAACAAACTTATATGTATAGTTTACATTGACCCATGTGCTTCAAGCACGCGTGGGTCTGAAAAAAGTCACTCAATTAATTAACAAATTTGATTCAGCAGTCTTTTTCTTCCATGCTTATTATCACTTTAGCACAGCACTTAAATGTTATCACTCCCATTCGTAAAATATGCTGTAAATATCTGCTTAAGGTAAAAATATATGAGTAAATAAATGAATGAATAAATGAATAAATAAATAAATATAGAACATGCGAATAAATATTAACTTGATAAAAATATAACAAATATTAAGCAAACGACATAATCAAATGGATACAGTACCGTTTATTATTTTTTTACATACAGTAAAAAATTATGAGGATTGACATATTTATTGCATTTGGATTTATTGGATTGGATTTATTGCTGTATTTTTGGATTTATTGCTTTGGTTAAAATTGATATATCTACTGAACTTGTTAAAAATTTGAATTGATTTGAAATGAGATTGATTTCTATTGGTTTGTTTGTAAATATGTGGCACATTAAATTGAATAACATTTGAGCTTATAGTAAATATATTGTTAACTTGAACTGAAAAGAGATGAAAATAAGTTTTGAAATAATTAAACCTGCACTGCAATGACATTTCATGACATATAATTGTTTAAATAAAGGTTCTGAGCTGTCACATCTTTTCACTCCACACAAAGTCCTTAAGAGGAGGCTACAGGCAATTCGGTGTCGTCCTCGCGGTCGAAATACGTACTAAATTACTCCGCGATAATAATCGGAAAAAGTAGTGTGACGTAGTAAATAACCATTTATTCTAAAATTATGGTCTTATCTAGCACATAAACTTCCACTTTTAATCCACTTTCCACTTTTAAGACCAAAATATAGCTTCAGAGGCTGATATGGTGCCGTCGCTTATTTATATAAGTGTTCAAACAGTAATGAATGTAGTAAATATTCCTCCGCGGGGTCGGCGATCAGCGCGTGTAAACGTTCACGCGGTCGCATTTTCTGGCGATATATTTTAATTTAGAGAAAAGAATTATATTGCACCTTGAAGACAAATAAATTCAACACTAGGTTCGTGAAGTACATTTTTCATTTTCTTTTTACATTCTGAGTTATTTTAGCTCAAAATATAAGCTAGCTAAAACCCACTATTTGAAGTCTAACGCCAATTACTCTTGTATTTGTTATGATATCGGAAAAATAAAAAATACATATTGAAAAGAATTTATTTCTTTTCATTTTGATACGTAACTTATTATTGTGCGTTGAAAAATAACGTCAGGATATGGTTTTGCACGATGCTGTAACCCGCGAAATTCGTGAAAAACACCCTTGTATGCGGGACGCATTCCTACTAAAGTTTTTGATCGAAAATCAAACATTATACATCAAATTAAAGAGGAGAAAACCCCCTACAATATATTACCATTTGTATCTACGATTCTAAGAATGGTAAATGAGTAATTACACCTTAAGTTCAGCTGATGATGTTTAAGTGATTGATAATTAGGTAAATTCGATTATGCGAATTCAGAGGCTGATTACTCCTATATTTTTCGTATAATCAATATATATATATATATATATATATATATATATATATATATATATATATATAAAAGAAGAGTTGTGTGTTGGTATATTTAGTGCTACAGCCAAAACTACATGTCGTAGACCCATGATCTTGATATCAAATTAAAGCTTGGAATCTCATGATCTGCACTATGGTGGTTGGGTTTCGATATCTTATTGGGTGTAGGCACAGGATCGTCCGAAAGGGACCTATGTCAAGGATTTTGTGAGTACTTGATGTTTTACTTGTTTATATCAAAACACATGGTTTAATTTGAAAAGGTAACCGTGGTTAAAGTGGTTGCCAACAGAATGCAGCACCTATAGTCCGGTTGCTTAGGGCTGTATTTTAAGAACACCGTTACCAAGTGGATAAAAGCACCAAATTTGGCATGAAGGTACCTTATGGTATACTAATCAATTTTAGCTTAGGAGCCCTTACGAATGTTTAAGCATTTCCATACACGGCACCATAATCCAAAATGGCCGACAAATAGAGAAATATATATTGAACAAATTGTATTTATGTGTATCCAAGCTAATACTCCCAATATATCGATTTGGAACCACCGCCTTACTTGCTGAGTAGTAAATACTTCAATCTGATTGGTTATTAATTTTTAGCCGCCATCTTGGATCCGCCATATTGGATACAAGATAGTTTTAGCGAATTTCCCCTATTAGTGAGGTGGCTTAGTGAAACTACCGTTACCGGGCGGATAAAAGCATCAAATTTGGTGTGAAGGTACCTTATGGTGTACTAATAAATTTTAGCTTAGGAGCCTTTTTGAATTTTTAAAAATTTCCACACCCGGTACCAAAATCCGAGTGTGGTATGTAAAGCCACAATTAACATAGGGGCATTTTTGAAAAAAAAGTTACTTTACTGCCTTTTTCACATGTATTTATTAGATATTGACTTGGGATCATTGTTTAGTGGTTAATCCTTTATTTTGACAGGATCATAATTTTCGGCCGCCATCTTGGATCCGCCATTTTGGATATCAACTCAATTTTTTTAAATGTAAAGGTGGTGTTGTGACACATCATTATGAACTCGATTTTCACGCTGATTACAATGCTGAAATCCGTTTTTAAAAATATGCATTGGTTAAAAAGATATGCTCAAATAAAAATTCACCTCTATACATTTCTTATGGACGTTTAATATTTTTAGCATTTTTTTGGATAATTTTTCTTATTTCTCTCATTATAATTAAAGATATGTAGTTAATTTTAGTATTAAAATACTCACTGAAATAGCAGCTCTCGTTTGAGATATTAGTCATCAATTTCGGACGAGTGACAGATGAGCTATAAGGCTTAGTAAGAACTCAAAAATCAACTTTTTGGAAATTTGGTTTTAATTAATTATCTATATCTCCGGTTCTAATTAAGGTATTTAATTCATTTTGGTCTTAAAATACGCAGTGATACTTCAGCTTTCGTTTGAAATACTGATACGTAAAATCTGTTAGGTTGTAAACGGATTTTAAGGCTCATTACGACATAAAGATTAGTTATTTCAAAATTTTACGCTTAATAGTGAATTATATCTCACCCTGAACTTTTCCGAATTAAGTGATCGAGGTCTCAAAATAAAGCTGATATTCTACTGAGTCTTTTAAAAGCATTCAGAACTCAATACCTGTCCTAGAACTGGAGATATCAGTCTTTATATAAACAAAAATGACTGAAAAATTTTATTTTATGTGGGTTTTTGAACCACAACTCACCTGAAACTCAATCTATTAAAATAATTTATGACTCAAATGAAAGCCAAAAGTCTACAGGGTCGATTAAGATCTTCACGATTTTTGAGTCTTCTTTTGAACTAGAGGAATCCTTCATGAACTGTAAAATTATGCAAATAAAACGAATTTATGTTGAATGAAAGCTCATAAGTCACCTAAACTTTAATCTGATTTTATTGAGAATTAGCTCACCTGAAAGCTGCTGGTTTACTGAGTGATTTAAGACTAAAATGAACTAAATACCTTAATTAGAACCGGAGATATAGATAATTGATTAAAAAAGAAATACCGAAAATTTATTTTTAAGTTCATATTTAGCATCTGTCATCGTCCGAAGTTGATGATTAATATTTCAAATGAGAGCCGCTATTCCACTGAGAATTCTGAGACTAAAACTAAGTACATACCTTAATTATAATGAGAGATAGAAGAAAAATAATTTTAAAAAATGCTAAAAATATGAAACGCCCATAAGAAATGTATAGGGATAAATTTTTATATGCGTATATCTTTTTAACGAATGCATATTTTCAAAAACGCATTTCAGCATTGTAATCTGCGTAAAAATATAGTTTAAAAGTATGCGTCACCACACCACCTTTACATAAAAAAAATTGAGTTGATATCCAAAATGGCGGATCCAAGATGGCGGCCGAAAAATATTATCCTGTCAAAATAAAGGATTAACCACTAAACAACGATAGGCGTTGTTTCCAAGTCAATATCTAAAAAAATACATGTAAAAAATGCACTTAAGTAACTTTTTTTCAAAAATGATCCCATGTTAATTTTATTTTACATACCACATTCGGATTTTGGTGCCGGGTGTGGATATGTTTAAAAATTCAAAAGGGCTCCTAAGCTAAAATTTATTAGTACACTATAAGGTACCTTCACACCAAAATTGATGCTTTTATCCGCCAAGTAACGGTGATTTCGCTAAGCCACCTCACTACTACAATTGTTTTGTACAACAGGTGAATACAGTCTTATTTAGCAAATGTGTTTTTATTTACGTTTTCAATTTATTTAGTAAATTTTTACTGTTAGTTTATGTTATTAAAAAACATTAAGCGCACTAAAATGTAGAGTTACATATTTTTTGTTTTTAAATTCAAAGATAGTAGTAAATAAGATGAAAAAAATGTCAAAACGTAGGAAAAAATGTTTGCAATTCCGTATCTTATCACGTAAATGAACGATTGCAAGAAAAAATGAAACAGCGAAGAGAAAGAAACACATCTAAGGGTATCACGGGAAAATTCACAGCGACATCAAGAAACACTGTCGTAGCAGATTTGGAACAGAAAGGGAGACAGATGCACAAGGTGATGAAAGAAATAATCAGAACAGAGATATAACGGAGAACCTTCGAAAAAGGGATTAAACAGAAGAAGCTGAATTAGATTAAACAGTTTAAAAGCTGTTTACAAAAGGACAAGGAACTATGATTTTGGCTGTAAAGTACACATTATTCCAATAAAATGTAGATTGTATTGAACACCCGAATGTAGTAATTTGCAAGATGGACAAAATTTGTAGTTATTGCATAGCACAAAGATTAATTCAAAAAGAAAACGCATATTATGTGCTATTTGAAAGGGAAAATAAGACTGCTACCACCAAATATGCCACCCCCGGCTTTATCAAATATAATATGTATGGAGAAACATCATAATATATTGAATTTTAGATTACATTGGACGTTATAATTCTTGCTTCCAAATTATATCTTTTGGGGTACTATTTAGGCCTTCATAAGATTTTTCAACCCAGCGAAGCGGGTTAACAACAGCTAGTCATAATTAAAGTGGTACTGTTTTGTAGATTATGTTCTCCTTTTCAATTTGATAAATTTATTTTTGATTTTCGATCGAAAATTATAGTCGAAAAACGTTCCCAAAGACAAGGATGTTGTCATGATTTTCGTGGGTTACAACATCGCGCGAAACCATATCCTGATGTTATTTCTGAACGTACGACAATATACTACGTATCAAAATGAGAAGGAAAAAATTCCTTTCAATATGCATTTTTTTATTTGTCCGATATCATAACAGATACAAGAGTAATTGGCGTTAGAGTTCAAATAGTGGCTTTTAGCTAGTTGATATTTTGAGCTAAAAAAACTCGGAATATAAAAAGAAAATTAAAAATGTACTTCACGAACCTAGTGTTGAATTCATTTGTCTTCAAGGTGCAATATAATTATTTTCTCTAAATAAAAATATATCGCCAGAAAATGCGACCGCGTAAACGTTTACACGCGCTGATCGCCGACCCCGCGGAGGAATATTTACTACATTCATTACTGTTTGAACACTTATATAAATGAGCGACAGCACCATATCAGCCTCTGAAGCTGTATTTTAGACTTAAAAGTGGAAAAGAGTACTTTATATGCTAGTTAAGACCATATTTTTAGAATAACTGGTTATATACTACGTCACACTACTTTTTCTGATTATTATCGCGGGGTAATTTTAGTACGTATCTCGACCGCGAGGACGACACCTAAATGCCTTTAGCCTCCTCTTAAGGTCATTTTTTGTGAAATTTTTATTGGATCCAATATTGTTGAATATGTTCCGCCCCAATGAATAATACCATACCACAGCGTTGCCTCGTACCATGAAAAATATAGTGTTTTCAATTTTTCTTCCTTAAGAAATTGTTTCATGTAATAAATATATCTATTTGTTGCTCTTAGTTTGATAAGTAAATAGTCAACATGAAAATTCCATTTTAAGTTAAAATCTATAATTAACCCAAGATATTTTATTTTATTTACTAGTTCTAATTTTTGACAACTGCAGCTGTATGAGCATAAGAATTTATGACAGTGAAAGCATAACCTTCTTCTTTGGTCCTCAGCCAATGTATTTTTATATGAAAATAAAATTGATTTGGTATTGTTGGTATTAATAATAAGTCGGTTCAGTCCTACCCAGCCAGATACCAACTCTAAATCCCAATTGACATGATTTTCCAACATTTGAAACGAAGTTGCAGTAGTAACAAGGGTGGGTTTGTATATCTGACTAGTATTTAAATGAGTTATCCATGGTGACTGTAACTGAACTTACAAGGTGTTATCTTTGATTTATTAATAGCAATAATTTAGGAATTTAATGTATATGCTGTACAATTAAATATCAAATGGATGGTTTTTTGTGTAATGCTTCTTGTAATTTTTTCATGTTATTGTTAAGTGCAGGTTCATAGTCTTGCCTCACTTCTGCCTTAACATATACAAACACGTTTTCTAATTTCAATTCCTAACTTCTTTATATGCATATAAGATATTTCTAATCATTACTATGATTAAAAATCATAGTCATTATTATATTGAAAATATTTCAGCCTTTTTCACCACAATTGTTTAACCTGAAAAAATGCCGAACAAGGGAAGTGTGTTGTAGGTGTACATAGACGGGAACGGGGACGCAGAGGGCAACTTCAGCGTGGTGGCGCTGCTGGACGACGAGGAGGTGAACGGCAGTCTGCGCATGAGCATGCAGCCAGTCGGCTACTTCCAGTACTCCCAGGACAACAAAGTCATCCCGGTAACTGTCCGACTGATACTTGACACAGACAAGGATCAAATTAAACCTATAGTATTAAAATTTAATTTGATACTTCTCTGTGTACTTGAAAACTTAGGAAAATAAATTATCCAGAGTGAAACTCAATTGAACTACATAAATGTTAATTATAAATAAACATTTAATATACAAATTATTATCATTTTTAATTATTTATTTATTGTCCTGATCACTGCTTGAATTCACAATGGAGCATTCAAACACCACATACGATTGTTTTAATTTACAATGGTAGGATCAAGTCATTTTCTTTATCCATAGGTGTATAAGAGACAATAAATAATTCAGTCAAATGGAAACTGCAAATTATTTATGCGACGTGTAAGATGATATAGTGAAATCTACTTCTATATTGAATATTTTGTGTGAAAGGTACGTGGCATGGTTGACCGACCCCTCCTTTAATTAAAAAAAAAAGAATTTTCAATAACTTAGTGAAATTGAGTAGATCTGTAAATACTTGCTGAAATCTCTTGTTTGACGAGGCCATCAATCCGTGCAAGAATGTTGTACTGCATACTATTTCGAAGTTTAAAACTGCCTCAATGATAGCACATTCTATAAAAAACAGTGCTTAATCTAAGTGACATAGATTATGCGAGGTAAACCCATTTCTTATGTCTTAATTTAAGTAATAATATCTCAAATATAATAATCCCTAGATGTTTACCCATTCGCTGCAGAAGTTCCGGTACTACGACGAGGGGCGGCCCATCCAGTGGGTGAGCGGCCGACAGCCGCCCGCCGAGCCCCTGTGCGGCTTCGACGGCGAGCGCTGCGGCCACAACTGGAAGGAGATCATCACTCTCGCCGCCATCGCCTCGCTCTTCGTCGTCGCGGGGGCGTTCGCGTTCAAGTAAGGGGATGTCATTGTTTTCAGGGTTATTATAGATAGGCGATAACGTTCTGACCGTTCTTCCAGTTACTTTTCCTTTGGGTATTTGGCTTTCAGGTTTGGGGCACTATCTTGAACTGCGAGGAATGGAGAGGGAGCACCTTTTGTGTTCACCTCCGGCTTGCCTCTCGAAGTCTGTCCATTCAGTCTACAGATAAATAAGGAGCTAAGAGAAAACATATTGCATTAATGGATATACAGACAAACGACTACCGATACGTGGTTAATATGTCATCTGGAGTATACATTTCAAGTAAGGAAGTCTTCACAAAAGAAGGTCCATTCTGGGAGAGGTCCCTTTAAGAGTCAAATTACATTTATTAAAAATGCACTGAAAACATTGGAAATAACAATGAAAGTTTTATACAGTGGTTTTAATACTTCAGTAGCCTAAAACAGTACAATCACATCACCACTTCTTATTTCGATCCGCAAAAATCATGAGATTGTAAATGATAAATTATACCAATCATGCACTCATGGTCATCTTCGGCACTGTGTGCATTTGGTAAACCTAGTGTATAAGGGCTTCAATTAAGGGGGTATAATTTAATTTTACGCTCAGTTAAAATGACTCCATTTTTAAAACATACCTCGTTTATTTTTTTGGTATTTTTCTTCTTATTACCAATTCCTTATAAAAGTTGCTTCAACTTAACATTTTATGTTTCGTTCATACTTTTAAAAATTAAAATAGTATGTAAAGCGATACTTTACTAACTCATTTCCATGTACTGTTTCACTATTACACCGGGAGTAACGTGTCGTCGCCGATGTTGCAGGCACTACAGGTACGAGCAGAAGCTGGCCTGTCTGTTGTGGAAGATAGACATGAGGGACGTCACCATCATCCCCACCATGGCGGACTGCAAGGCCGGGCCCGGTGTCTCCAACACCACCGAGGTCAGGTGGAATACAAAATATACAGTACGACTCTACAATTATTGTCAAAGTCATTAAATACAATAGACACATATCAGTTCAGAATCCGTTGTTACAAATGAGATATAGATAATAGACAATATTCATCTTTTGGGTAGTAATAGACTGCAGTCTCGGCACAATGTTTATTATGTTGAATAAGGATGAAAATGAACAGTTTATGACTTAATTCTGTCCATTCAAAATATAATGTACTTTCCATTACAATTTCCTTAACAGCGCATCATGTGGTTTGCAGCAGCCACTGTACAGACAGAGCGCCTCGCGCAGCCTCGTGCCGGAAGTGAGTCCCAAGCGCGCCTACACTCACATCGGGCTGTACAAGGGCAACATCGTCGCCATCAAACCTATACACAAGCGCAGCCTCGACATCACTCGCAGCATCAGGAAGGAGTTGAAACAGGTATGGAAGGCAGTAAAATAACAGTAAAACAGGTGAAGGAGGTAGTAAAACAACAATAAAAAGGGCAAAGAAGGCAATATAAAGGAACAGGTAAAAAATGCTGTAAATAGTACTGTTTTAGAAGCGGCTTCCAAATTATTAGGACATTTAGAAACAGTTTCTGTAAATGTATAAAATTAAGCGCTGGGTTTTCCAACCCGATTAAAACTAAAATCTGTTTGGATTAAAACTTTGTCATATGTTTTACATTGTAAATTAATTGAATTATTGTAATCCTTTTTCATACTCCATTGGAGAAACCACCATTTAGTATAATAAGTGCTAACAAGTGTTGTTAGTGAATTTTAACTTTGAAAAATAATTCCGTTTGGTAATCGTTAGTCACGATTGGTCATTGAAAATACACATCTTAAAAATAATGTTAATTAAAAGCCGGCTTTTTGCTGACCAATATACTGTATACGTTTTGCAGCTATGTTGCTGTGAACTGAAAAGTCATAATAATAATTTCAAATATTGTCAAATGCACAAGGTTATCAAAACTATAGGGATTGCCTGGATATTTTTGGCGACAAATCACGAGATTGACTATTAATATGTTATTGACTAGCAAGGCATGGTAAAAAAACGCTTCTTAAACGTAAGTAAGGCAAATAAGGAATTGGGATATCAGTTAGTAGTTTCATTTATGAGATGTTTGTTAAACATTAATTTAATAGCAAATAACGTTGATTGTCTTTGTTTCAGAATTACAATAATGATGTTAATAGAGATGACAGAACAAATTTTAGGATTCTTAAAATAGGAGCCTTTGCCTGAACACCAATAGCTAGATATGAAAATTCTGAATTAAAACCTATTGTCAGATCCGTGAGGTGCGGCACGAGAACGTGGCTACGTTCATCGGTGCGTGCGTGGACGCCGGCAACATCTGCCTGCTGACCACCTACTGCGCCAGGGGCAGCCTGGAGGACGTGCTGGCCAATGAGGACATGCACCTGGACAACATGTTCGTGTCCTCGCTCATCGCAGACCTGATCAAGGTAAGGTACATCTGCCTGCTGACCACCTACTGCGCCAGGGGCAGCCTGGAGGACGTGCTGGCCAATGAGGACATGCACCTGGACAACATGTTCGTGTCCTCGCTCATCGCAGACCTGATCAAGGTAAGGTACATCTGCCTGCTGACTACCTACTGCGCCAGGGGCAGCCTGGAGGACGTGCTGGCCAATGAGGACATGCACCTGGACAACATGTTCGTGTCCTCGCTCATCGCAGACCTGATCAAGGTAAGGTACATCTGCCTGCTGACCACCTACTGCGCCAGGGGCAGCCTGGAGGACGTGCTGGCCAATGAGGACATGCACCTGGACAACATGTTCGTGTCCTCGCTCATCGCAGACCTGATCAAGGTAAGGTACATCTGCCTGCTGACCACCTACTGCGCCAGGGGCAGCCTGGAGGACGTACTGGCCAACGAGGACATGCACCTGGACAACATGTTCGTGTCCTCGCTCATCGCAGACCTGATCAAGGTAAGGTACATCTGCCTGCTGACCACCTACTGCGCCAGGGGCAGCCTGGAGGACGTACTGGCCAACGAGGACATGCACCTGGACAACATGTTCGTGTCCTCGCTCATCGCAGACCTGATCAAGGTAAGGTACATCTGCCTGCTGACCACCTACTGCGCCAGGGGCAGCCTGGAGGACGTGCTGGCCAATGAGGACATGCACCTGGACAACATGTTCGTGTCCTCGCTCATCGCAGACCTGATCAAGGTAAGGTACATCTGCCTGCTGACCACCTACTGCGCCAGGGGCAGCCTGGAGGACGTGCTGGCCAATGAGGACATGCACCTGGACAACATGTTCGTGTCCTCGCTCATCGCAGACCTGATCAAGGTAAGGTACATCTGCCTGCTGACCACCTACTGCGCCAGGGGCAGCCTGGAGGACGTGCTGGCCAATGAGGACATGCACCTGGACAACATGTTCGTGTCCTCGCTCATCGCAGACCTGATCAAGGTAAGGTACATCTGCCTGCTGACCACCTACTGCGCCAGGGGCAGCCTGGAGGACGTGCTGGCCAATGAGGACATGCACCTGGACAACATGTTCGTGTCCTCGCTCATCGCAGACCTGATCAAGGTAAGGTACATCTGCCTGCTGACCACCTACTGCGCCAGGGGCAGCCTGGAGGACGTACTGGCCAACGAGGACATGCACCTGGACAACATGTTCGTGTCCTCGCTCATCGCAGACCTGATCAAGGTAAGGTACATCTGCCTGCTGACCACCTACTGCGCCAGGGGCAGCCTGGAGGACGTACTGGCCAACGAGGACATGCACCTGGACAACATGTTCGTGTCCTCGCTCATCGCAGTCCTGATCAAGGTAAGGTACATCTGCCTGCTGACTACCTACTGCGCCAGGGCCAGCCTGGAGGACGTAGTGGCCAACGAGGACATGCACCTGGACAACATGTTCGTGTCCTCGCTCATCGCAGACCTGACCAAGGTAAGGTACATCTGCCTGCTGACCACCTACTGCGCCAGGGGCAGCCTGGAGGACGTGCTGGCCAATGAGGACATGCACCTGGACAACATGTTCGTGTCCTCGCTCATCGCAGACCTGATCAAGGTACCTTTGTCTCATCTCTCACTATAACATGTTGGGTGACTGAAATTATACTGTTTGCAATACACTAAATGTCTGGGGTTAAAACATGATTTACGCTTGAGGAATAGTACGACACACTTGTTAGTGACAGTTATTTTGCAGGGTATGATCTATCTCCACGACAGTGAGATCGTGTCTCACGGGAACTTGCGTTCCAGTAACTGTCTGGTGGACAGTCGCTGGATACTGCAGATCACAGACTTCGGACTGCACGAGTTTAAAGGTAATGCCCACATAGCTCACACCATTTTGAAGGATGATACTTTAACTGCAGTTTTGGTAGAAAAATACAAAATATTTTAATATAGATCGCATGAACTTGGTTCAGAAATATATTAGCATACACACTGTATAGTGAATCTATCATTTGAGATGTTCTTGAATCACAACGACCCCATCTAAAAAGAAAATGGAACCCGGTACTGGATTCATTGGAATATTTTTCTTTGATAGCAAAAGTATAGTAAAACTTTTCTTGTTATGATATCTTGCCTACAGGAATTACATACCATATAGTAATAGGATAGGCCATTTTGTCCCTACAACTTTTAATTCTTTAATAAGGTTAATAAACAAATTCTATATAACATTATTGGTAATCGTTAATTTTTTTAACTGGATAAATTCATGCATATTAACTTAAATACATTTACTTACTTATATCAACTTATAAAGTGTTATTTTATAGACCATTTCAAGGATAACCTAAAAATATTCCTCTTTTTAAATTTAACAAACTGATATCCAAACATCTCTTCCGTAATTTAAGAATCAAAGTGCAGCAAAATTAAGAACTTTTAAGCATTTTTATGCAGAAATATTGTTTACATAAACGTTAATCGGCATTGTTTATAAAATATTGTTACTCAGCAATGTTCTCCAGCAAAGTCATCAAGCACGAAGCGTCAAAGGCGATTTGCGAATTGAAGGAAAAGAAATCGGTAGACGCAAACGGCATGTCTACATGGCTTTCCAAAGAATGCCAAAATTGCATCGTGGCCCCCTGACAGAAGCAATCAAAATCTTTCTTTCAAAACAGGCATTTTTCCAAATTCTCTTAAGGCTGCAAAAGTGATTCAAATGTTTCAAAAAAGGGGACTCACAACAAAGCAAACAATTACAGACCAATCTCAATCCTGCCGGTGCTAAGTTCTTGAAAAACTTTTCATGCACAGGATGCTAATTTTTTTCATGAACACAAAATGTTGTCAAATGTACAGCTTCAAAAAACAAATTAAATTTGCTCAAAATTGCGCAAATTGAAATTTCTTCCTTTAAGGAATAAAGCCATGAGCCACCTTGAGAACAAAAACCTCAAAGTAAATCCATCAAAATCAAACTGATGGTGTTTGGAGGCAGCACCGCTCTAAACACATGCCGCCCGACTGCAATGATAGACAATACTATCATTTAGGAAGGGAGTCACACAAAATTCCTCGAAATGCTCATTGATGATGAGCTGACGTGGACTGATCATGTTGACAGTATTTGTAGGAAGGTCTCTTCAGGGATTTTCCTGTTCAGAAGGCTTTCCAAAAGAGTTATTGCTCATGGCTTATTACGGTTTGATTCAATGCCATGTTGGCAATATGGTATTGCTCTATGGGGAGTATGCTCAAAGATAAACTTCAACCGTATCTTTTTTCTTCAGAAAAAAGTCATGATAATCACAACAAATCTCAAATTTAGAGAGTTGCGCCGAAATGCCTTTCTAGAATTAGGATCGCTCACACTGGCTGAACTGTACATTCTGGAAACTGCACTCTTTTGCAAGTTCAAAAGCCAGGACAGGGATGTGCATGAGTACGACACCAGATCCAGAAATGTGTTCAAACCAGCACAGCACAGATTGGCAGCAATGACACGCCTTCCCTCTCAGAGGATGGTGAACATTCTGTACCAAGTCCCAGAAGGCATTCGATTTGAAAATTGTAGTTAAAAATTTAAAATAAAACTAAGACACTTATTAGTGTCGAACGTATTCTACTCGGGACGAGTTCATGGACTACTCACCAGGGAGAGCTTGGCTTGAGTTTCTAAATTTCTCTTAAATAAAAAAAAAATAAAAAAAGCTGACCACCTACTGCGCCAGGGGCAGCCTGGAGGACGTGCTGGCCAATGAGGCCATAGCTGAAAATATAAAATTTTCAGCTATGGCTGAAAATTTTATATTTTTTTAGCTTGTTGTGTTGTTATTTTATCAGATGATTATTATTGTTACACATGTCAAAATATAAACAAATACAATTCATTCATTATTTTAGAGATATATAATGTTACATCAATGTTTGTTCTTCATTAAAAAAGTTATTTTATTTCATTCTGTATTTTTATTATTAAGATACTAAATAATAAATAATACGTTTCGTTTAAACGTTGTTTTATTTCAACTTTGTGTTTGGATTGTGTTATGTAATTTATATTGTAACATTATTTTAAAAATTAAGAATTTGACGCATGCTATTTATGTGTATACTGTATTGTCTGACAGCAATAAAGGAATATTTATTATTATTACTTGATTACCAGTGTGACCTTTGGTAAACAGTCAATGTCAAGTCAACGTCTGCAGAGTTCAGTTAGTAGTTGTGGTTGTCTGTGTGGCAGCGGGCCAGGACGAGCTGGACGCGGCGGCTGCTGGTGATTGTCAACGTCTGCAGGGTACAGTTAGTAGTTGCGGTTGTCTGTGTGGCAGCGGGCCAGGACGAGCCAGACGCGGAGGCTGCTGGTGATTGTCAACGTCTGCAGGGTACAGTTAGTAGTTGCGGTTGTCTGTGTGGCAGCGGGCCAGGACGAGCTGGACGCGGCGAATGCTGGTGATTGTCAACGTCTGCAGGGTACAGTTAGTAGTTGCGGTTGTCTTTGTGGCAGCGGGCCAGGACGAGCCGGACGCGGCGGCTGCTGGTGATTGTCAACGTCTGCAGGGTACAGTTAGTAGTTGCGGTTGTCTGTGTGGCAGCGGGCCAGGACGAGCCAGACGCGGAGGCTGCTGGTGATTGTCAACGTCTGCAGGGTACAGTTAGAAGTTGTGGTTGTCTGTGTGGCAGCGGGCCAGGACGAGCCAGACGCGGAGGCTGCTGGTGATTGTCAACGTCTGCAGGGTACAGTTAGAAGTTGCGGTTGTCTGTGTGGCAGCGGGCCAGGACGAGCCAGACGCGGAGGCTGCTGGTGATTGTCAACGTCTGCAGGGTACAGTTAGTAGTTGCGGTTGTCTGTGTGGCAGCGGGCCAGGACGAGCCAGACGCGGAGGCTGCTGGTGATTGTCAACGTCTGCAGGGTACAGTTAGTAGTTGCGGTTGTCTGTGTGGCAGCGGGCCAGGACGAGCTGGACGCGGCGGCTGCTGGTGATTGTCAACGTCTGCAGGGTACAGTTCGTAGTTGCGGTTGTCTGTGTGGCAGCGGGCCAGGACGAGCCAGACGCGGAGGCTGCTGGTGATTGTCAACGTCTGCAGGGTACAGTTAGTAGTTGCGGATGTCTGTGTGGCAGCGGGCCAGGACGAGCCAGACGCGGCGGCTGCTGGTGATTGTCAACGTATGCAGGGTACAGTTAGAAGTTGTGGTTGTCTGTGTGGCAGCGGGCCAGGACGAGCCAGACGCGGCGGCTGCTGGTGATTGTCAACGTCTGCAGGGTACAGTTAGAAGTTGTGGTTGTCTGTGTGGCAGCGGGCCAGGACGAGCCGGACGCGGCGGCTGCTGGTGATTGTCAACGTCTGCAGGGTACAGTTAGAAGTTGTGGTTGTCTGTGTGGCAGCGGGCCAGGACGAGCCAGACGCGGAGGCTGCTGGTGATTGTCAACGTCTGCAGGGTACAGTTAGAAGTTGGGGTTGTCTGTGTGGCAGCGGGCCAGGACGAGCTGGACGCGGCGGCTGCTGGTGATTGTCAACGTCTGCAGGGTACAGTTAGAAGTTGTGGTTGTCTGTGTGGCAGCGGGCCAGGACGAGCCAGACGCGGAGGCTGCTGGTGATTGTCAACGTCTGCAGGGTACAGTTAGAAGTTGTGGTTGTCTGTGTGGCAGCGGGCCAGGACGAGCCGGACGCGGCGGCTGCTGGTGATTGTCAACGTCTGCAGGGTACAGTTAGAAGTTGTGGTTGTCTGTGTGGCAGCGGGCCAGGACGAGCCAGACGCGGAGGCTGCTGGTGATTGTCAACGTCTGCAGGGTACAGTTAGTAGTTGCGGTTGTCTGTGTGGCAGCGGGCCAGGACGAGCCAGACGCGGAGGCTGCTGGTGATTGTCAACGTCTGCAGGGTACAGTTAGTAGTTGCGGTTGTCTGTGTGGCAGCGGGCCAGGACGAGCTGGACGCGGCGGCTGCTGGTGATTGTCAACGTCTGCAGGGTACAGTTAGTAGTTGCGGTTGTCTGAGTGGCAGCGGGCCAGGACGAGCCAGACGCGGAGGCTGCTGGTGATTGTCAACGTCTGCAGGGTACAGTTAGAAGTTGTGGTTGTCTGTGTGGCAGCGGGCCAGGACGAGCCGGACGCGGAGGCTGCTGGTGATTGTCAACGTCTGCAGGGTACAGTTTACTAACTGGGTACAGTTTACTAACTGCAGGGTACAGTTTACTACTGTTGCGGTTGTCTGAGTGGCAGCGGGCCAGGACGAGCCGGACGCGGCGGCTGCTGATGATTGTCAACGTCTGCAGGGTACAGTTAGTAGTTGTGGTTGTCTGTGTGGCAGCGGGCCAGGACGAGCCGGACGCGGAGGCTGCTGGTGATTGTCAACGTCTGCAGGGTACAGTTAGTAGTTGCGGTTGTCTGTGTGGCAGCGGGCCAGGACGAGCCAGACGCGGAGGCTGCTGGTGATTGTCAACGTCTGCAGGGTACAGTTAGTAGTTGTGGTCGTCTGTGTGGCAGCGGGCCAGGACGAGCCGGACGCGGAGGCTGCTGGTGATTGTCAACGTCTGCAGGGTACAGTTAGTAGTTGTGGTTGTCTGTGTGGCAGCGGGCCAGGACGAGCCAGACGCGGAGGCTGCTGGTGATTGTCAACGTCTGCAGGGTACAGTTAGTAGTTGTGGTCGTCTGTGTGGCAGCGGGCCAGGACGAGCTGGACGCGGAGGCTGCTGGTGATTGTCAACGTCTGCAGGGTACAGTTAGTAGTTGTGGTCGTCTGTGTGGCAGCGGGCCAGGACGAGCCGGACGCGGAGGCTGCTGGTGATTGTCAACGTCTGCAGGGTACAGTTAGTAGTTGTGGTCGTCTGTGTGGCAGCGGGCCAGGACGAGCCGGACGCGGAGGCTGCTGGTGATTGTCAACGTCTGCAGGGTACAGTTAGTAGTTGCGGTTGTCTGTGTGGCAGCGGGCCAGGACGAGCCGGACGCGGAGGCGCGGCAGACGCGGCGGCTGCTGGTGATTGTCAACGTCTGCAGGGTACAGTTAGAAGTTGTGGTTGTCTGTGTGGCAGCGGGCCAGGACGAGCCAGACGCGGAGGCTGCTGGTGATTGTCAACGTCTGCAGGGTACAGTTAGAAGTTGGGGTTGTCTGTGTGGCAGCGGGCCAGGACGAGCTGGACGCGGAGGCTGCTGGTGATTGTCAACGTCTGCAGGGTACCGTTAGAAGTTGCGGTTGTCTGTGTGGCAGCGGGCCAGGACGAGCCAGACGCGGAGGCTGCTGGTGATTGTCAACGTCTGCAGGGTACAGTTAGTAGTTGTGGTCGTCTGTGTGGCAGCGGGCCAGGACGAGCCAGACGCGGAGGCTGCTGGTGATTGTCAACGTCTGCAGGGTACAGTTAGTAGTTGTGGTCGTCTGTGTGGCAGCGGGCCAGGACGAGCCGGACGCGGAGGCGCGGCAGACGCGGCGGCTGTTGGTGCGCGCCCCCGAGCTGCTGAGGGCGCCGCAAAGCCACCCCCGCGGTTCGCAGAAGGGCGACGTCTACTCCTTCGCCTTCATACTGTACGAGGTCATCGGCCGCGGCGGGCCGTGGGGCGACATCAGCCTCTCCCACAGAGGTAACCTCAGTGACTGCTTGCCCTCCAGGATGTAACTGTTTGCAATGAAAATGATCTAAGCTAACCGCTTGACTTTTAAAGAGATTACAGCTACACTCTGTATAAATCTAATAATCAGGGTGTATTTGTAGTTGAGATACTTGAAACCATGCAACTACTTTACTTGTAACCAAATTGTTGTACTTTACCAATTACGCATTTCATGAACTCTGAAGTTGGAGAAGCACAGAAACGAAAGGTAAAATATCCCAGAAGGAATTCTTACCATTTAAGGTCATTCTTGTACCTATAATATCTAAAGCAATGATCGTTATACTATAAGAGATGTGTTTAAAATCACAAACTATAGGGCTGCTGGGATAATCGTCAGCCCTAGTAGACACTCATCCTGTTATACTTTAATATTTAATTACTGTCCTTTGTTTATCGCTACATTAACACCTCAATATCTGTCTGAACCGCAGATAATTGAATATACATTCATGTATACAAGTAGGGTCTGTACAGAGATCATCTCGCGGGTGAAGCAGGGCACACACCTACTGCCAGACACGGCCACGCTGGGGGCGGACGACTACGTGGTCAAGTGTGTCGAGTCCTGCTGGGACGTGTACATACAGTGTGTTGTGGTCTGTACAGAGATCATCTCGCGGGTGAAGTAGGGCACGCACCTGTTGCCAGACACGGCCACGCTGGGGGCGGCCGACTTCGTGGTCAAGTGTGTCAAGTCCTGCTGGGACGTGTGTACAGTGTGTTGTGGTCTGTGCAGAGATCATCTCGCGGGTGAAGCAGGGCACGCACCTGCGGCCAGACACAGCCACGCTGGGGGCGGCCGACTACGTGGTCAAGTGTGTCGAGTCCTGCTGGGACGTGTACATACAGTGTGTTGTGGTCTGTACAGAGATCATCTCGCGGGTGAAGTAGGGCACGCACCTGTTGCCAGACACGGCCACGCTGGGGGCGGCCGACTTCGTGGTCAAGTGTGTCAAGTCCTGCTGGGACTTGTGTACAGTGTGTTGTGGTCTGTACAGAGATCATCTCGCGGGTGAGGTAGGGCACGCACCTGCGGCCAGACACGGCCACGCTGGGGGCGGCCGACTACGTGGTCAAGTGTGTCAAGTCCTGCTGGGACGTGTGTACAGTGTGTTGTGGTCTGTAAAGAGATCATCTCGCGGGTGAAGCAGGGCACGCACCTGCGGCCAGACACGGCCACGCTGGGGGCGGCCGACTACGTGGTCAAGTGTGTCAAGTCCTGCTGGGACGTGTGTACAGTGTGTTGTGGTCTGTACAGAGATCATCTCGCGGGTGAAGTAGGGCACGCACCTGTTGCCAGACACGGCCACGCTGGGGGCGGCCGACTTCGTGGTCAAGTGTGTCAAGTCCTGCTGGGACTTGTGTAAAGTATGTTGTGGTCTGTACAGAGATCATCTCGCGGGTGAAGTAGGGCACGCACCTGTTGCCAGACACGGCCACGCTGGGGGCGGCCGACTTCGTGGTCAAGTGTGTCAAGTCCTGCTGGGACTAGTGCACAGTGTGTTGTGGTCTGTACAGAAATCATCTCGCGAGTGAAGTAGGGCACGCACCTGTTGCCAGACACGGCCACGCTGGGGGCGGCCGACTACGTGGTCAGGTGTGTCAAGTCCTGCTGGGACGTGTGTACAGTGTGTTGTGGTCTGTACAGAGATCATCTTGCGGGTGAAGCAGGGCACGCACCTGCGGCCAGACACGGCCACGCTGGGGGCGGCCGACTACGTGGTCAGGTGTGTCAAGTCCTGCTGGGACGTGTGTACAGTGTGTTGTGGTCTGTGCAGAGATCATCTCGCGGGTGAAGCAGGGCACGCACCTGCGGCCAGACACGGCCACGCTGGGGGCGGCCGACTACGTGGTCAGGTGTGTCAAGTCCTGCTGGGACGTGTGTACAGTGTGTTGTGGTCTGTACAGAGATCATCTCGCGGGTGAAGCAGGGCACGCACATGCTGCCAGACACGGCCACGCACCTGCTGCCAGACACGGCCACGCTGGGGGCGGCCGACTACGTGGTCAAGTGTGTCAAGTCCTGCTGGGACGTGTACATACAGTGTGTTGTGGTCTGTGCAGAGATCATCTCGCGGGTGAAGCAGGGCACGCACCTGTTGCCAGACACGGCCACGCTGGGGGCGGCCGACTACGTGGTCAAGTGTGTCAAGTCCTGCTGGGACGTGTACATACAGTGTGTTGTGGTCTGTGCAGAGATTATCTCGCGGGTGAAGCAGGGCACGCACCTGCTGCCAGACACGGCCACGCTGGGGGCGGCCGACTACGTGGTCAAGTGTGTCAAGTCCTGCTGGGACTTGTGTACAGTATGTTGTGGTCTGTACAGAGATCATCTCGCGGGTGAAGCAGGGCACGCACCTGTTGCCAGACCCGGCCACGCTGGGGGCGGCCGACTTCGTGGTCAGGTGTGTCAAGTCCTGCTGGGACTTGTGTACAGTGTGTTGTGGTCTGTACAGAGATCATCTCGCGAGTGAAGTAGGGCACGCACCTGTTGCCAGACACGGCCACGCTGGGGGCGGCCGACTACGTGGTCAGGTGTGTCAAGTCCTGCTGGGACGTGTGTACAGTGTGTTGTGGTCTGTACAGAGATCATCTCGCGGGTGAAGCAGGGCACGAACCTGCGGCCAGACACGGCCACGCTGGGGGCGGCCGACTACGTGGTCAAGTGTGTCAAGTCCTGCTGGGACGTGTGTACAGTGTGTTGTGGTCTGTACAGAGATCATCTCGCGGGTGACGCAGGGCACGCACCTGCTGCCAGACACGGCCACGCTGGGGGCGGCCGACTACGTGGTCAAGTGTGTCAAGTCCTGCTGGGACGTGTGTACAGTGTGTTCTGGTCTGTACAGAGATCATCTCGCGGGTGAAGCAGGGCACGCACCTGTTGCCAGACACGGCCACGCTGGGGGCGGCCGACTACGTGGTCAAGTGTGTCAAGTCCTGCTGGGACGTGTGTACAGTGTGCTGTGGTCTGTACAGAGATCATCTCGCGAGTGAAGCAGGGCACGCACCTGTTGCCAGACACGGCCACGCTGGGGGCGGCCGACTACGTGGTCAAGTGTGTCAAGTCCTGCTGGGACGTGTGTACAGTGTGCTGTGGTCTGTACAGAGATCATCTCGCGGGTGAAGCAGGGCACGCACCTGTTGCCAGACACGGCCACGCTGGGGGCGGCCGACTACGTGGTCAAGTGTGTCAAGTCCTGCTGGGACGTGTGTACAGTGTGCTGTGGTCTGTACAGAGATCATCTCGCGAGTGAAGTAGGGCACGCACCTGTTGCCAGACACGGCCACGCTGGGGGCGGCCGACTACGTGGTCAAGTGTGTCAAGTCCTGCTGGGACGTGTGTACAGTGTGTTCTGGTCTGTACAGAGATCATCTCGCGGGTGAAGCAGGGCACGCACCTGTTGCCAGACACGGCCACGCTGGGGGCGGCCGACTACGTGGTCAAGTGTGTCAAGTCCTGCTGGGACGTGTGTACAGTGTGTTCTGGTCTGTACAGAGATCATCTCGCGGGTGAAGCAGGGCACGCACCTGTTGCCAGACACGGCCACGCTGGGGGCGGCCGACTACGTGGTCAAGTGTGTCAAGTCCTGCTGGGACGTGTGTACAGTGTGCTGTGGTCTGTACAGAGATCATCTCGCGAGTGAAGTAGGGCACGCACCTGTTGCCAGACACGGCCACGCTGGGGGCGGCCGACTACGTGGTCAAGTGTGTCAAGTCCTGCTGGGACGTGTGTACAGTGTGCTGTGGTCTGTACAGAGATCATCTCGCGAGTGAAGCAGGGCACGCACCTGTTGCCAGACACGGCCACGCTGGGGGCGGCCGACTACGTGGTCAAGTGTGTCAAGTCCTGCTGGGACGTGTGTACAGTGTGCTGTGGTCTGTACAGAGATCATCTCGCGGGTGAAGCAGGGCACGCACCTGTTGCCAGACACGGCCACGCTGGGGGCGGCCGACTACGTGGTCAAGTGTGTCAAGTCCTGCTGGGACGTGTGTACAGTGTGCTGTGGTCTGTACAGAGATCATCTCGCGGGTGAAGCAGGGCACGAACCTGCGGCCAGACACGGCCACGCTGGGGGCGGCCGACTACGTGGTCAAGTGTGTCAAGTCCTGCTGGGACGTGTGTACAGTGTGTTGTGGTCTGTACAGAGATCATCTCGCGGGTGAAGCAGGGCACGAACCTGCGGCCAGACACGGCCACGCTGGGGGCGGCCGACTACGTGGTCAGGTGTGTCAAGTCCTGCTGGGACGTGTGTACAGTGTGTTGTGGTCTGTACAGAGATCATCTCGCGGGTGACGCAGGGCACGCACCTGCTGCCAGACACGGCCACGCTGGGGGCGGCCGACTACGTGGTCAAGTGTGTCAAGTCCTGCTGGGACGTGTGTACAGTGTGTTCTGGTCTGTACAGAGATCATCTCGCGGGTGAAGCAGGGCACGCACCTGTTGCCAGACACGGCCACGCTGGGGGCGGCCGACTACGTGGTCAAGTGTGTCAAGTCCTGCTGGGACGTGTGTACAGTGTGCTGTGGTCTGTACAGAGATAATCTCGCGGGTAAAGCAGGGCACGCACCTGCGGCCAGACACGGCCACGCTGGGGGCGGCCGACTACGTGGTCAAGTGTGTCAAGTCCTGCTGGGACGTGTGTACAGTGTGTTGTGGTCTGTACAGAGATAATCTCGCGGGTGAAGCAGGGCACGCACCTGCGGCCAGACACGACCACGCTGGGGGCGGCCGACTACGTGGTCAAGTGTGTCAAGTCCTGCTGGGACGTGTGTACAGTGTGTTGTGGTCTGTACAGAGATAATCTCGCGGGTGAAGCAGGGCACGCACCTGCGGCCAGACACGACCACGCTGGGGGCGGCCGACTACGTGGTCAAGCTTGACACTGCTGGGACTTGTGTACAGTATGTTGTGGTCTGTACAGAGATCATCTCGCGAGTGAAGTAGGGCACGCACCTGTACTTGTCCTGCTGGGACGTGTGTACAGTGTGTTGTGGTCTGTACAGAGATCATCTCGCGGGTGAAGTAGGGCACGCACCTGTTGCCAGACACGGCCACGCTGGGGGCGGCCGACTACGTGGTCAGGTGTGTCAAGTCCTGCTGGGACGTGTGTACAGTGTGTTGTGGTCTGTACAGAGATCATCTCGCGGGTGAAGCAGGGCACGCACCTGCGGCCAGACACGGCCACGCTGGGGGCGGCCGACTACGTGGTCAGGTGTGTCAAGTCCTGCTGGGACGTGTGTACAGTGTGTTGTGGTCTGTACAGAGATCATCTCGCGAGTGAAGTAGGGCACGCACCTGTTGCCAGACACGGCCACGCTGGGGGCGGCCGACTACGTGGTCAGGTGTGTCAAGTCCTGCTGGGACGTGTGTACAGTGTGTTGTGGTCTGTACAGAGATCATCTCGCGGGTGAAGCAGGGCACGCACCTGCTGCCAGACACGGCCACGCTGGGGGCGGCCGACTACGTGGTCATGTGTGTCAAGTCCTGCTGGGACTTGTGTACAGTATGTTGTGGTCTGTACAGAGATCATCTCGCGGGTGAAGCAGGGCACGCACCTGTTGCCAGACACGGCCACGCTGGGGGCGGCCGACTTCGTGGTCAAGTGTGTCAAGTCCTGCTGGGACTTGTGTACAGTGTGTTGTGGTCTGTACAGAGATCATCTCGCGAGTGAAGTAGGGCACGCACCTGTTGCCAGACACGGCCACGCTGGGGGCGGCCGACTACGTGGTCAGGTGTGTCAAGTCCTGCTGGGACGTGTGTACAGTGTGTTGTGGTCTGTACAGAGATCATCTCGCGGGTGAAGCAGGGCACGCACCTGCGGCCAGACACGGCCACGCTGGGGGCGGCCGACTACGTGGTCAGGTGTGTCAAGTCCTGCTGGGACTTGTGTACAGTGTGTTGTGGTCTGTACAGAGATCATCTCGCGAGTGAAGTAGGGCACGCACCTGCTGCCAGACACGGCCACGCTGGGGGCGGCCGACTACGTGGTCAAGTGTGTCAAGTCCTGCTGGGACTTGTGTACAGTATGTTGTGGTCTGTACAGAGATCATCTCGCGGGTGAAGCAGGGCACGCACCTGTTGCCAGACACGGCCACGCTGGGGGCGGCCGACTACGTGGTCAGGTGTGTCAAGTCCTGCTGGGACGTGTGTACAGTGTGTTGTGGTCTGTACAGAGATCATCTCGCGAGTGAAGTAGGGCACGCACCTGTTGCCAGACACGGCCACGCTGGGGGCGGCCGACTACGTGGTCAGGTGTGTCAAGTCCTGCTGGGACGTGTGTACAGTTTGTTGTGGTCTGTACAGAGATCATCTCGCGGGTGAAGCAGGGCACGCACCTGCGGCCAGACACGGCCACGCTGGGGGCGGCCGACTACGTGGTCAGGTGTGTCAAGTCCTGCTGGGACGTGTGTACAGTGTGTTCTGGTCTGTACAGAGATCATCTCGCGGGTGAAGCAGGGCACGCACCTGCGGCCAGACACGGCCACGCTGGGGGCGGCCGACTACGTGGTCAAGTGTGTCAAGTCCTGCTGGGACGTGTGTACAGTGTGCTGTGGTCTGTACAGAGATAATCTCGCGGGTAAAGCAGGGCACGCACCTGCGGCCAGACACGGCCACGCTGGGGGCGGCCGACTACGTGGTCAAGTGTGTCAAGTCCTGCTGGGACGTGTGTACAGTGTGTTGTGGTCTGTACAGAGATAATCTCGCGGGTGAAGCAGGGCACGCACCTGCGGCCAGACACGACCACGCTGGGGGCGGCCGACTACGTGGTCAAGTGTGTCAAGTCCTGCTGGGACGTGTGTACAGTGTGTTGTGGTCTGTACAGAGATAATCTCGCGGGTGAAGCAGGGCACGCACCTGCGGCCAGACACGACCACGCTGGGGGCGGCCGACTACGTGGTCAAGTGTGTCAAGTCCTGCTGGGACGTGTGTACAGTGTGTTGTGGTCTGTACAGAGATCATCTCGCGGGTGAAGTAGGGCACGCACCTGTTGCCAGACACGGCCACGCTGGGGGCGGCCGACTACGTGGTCAGGTGTGTCAAGTCCTGCTGGGACGTGTGTACAGTGTGCTGTGGTCTGTACAGAGATAATCTCGCGGGTGAAGCAGGGCACTCACCTGCGGCCAGACACGGTCACGCTGGGGGCGGCCGACTACGTGGTCAAGTGTGTCAAGTCCTGCTGGGACGTGTGTACAGTGTGCTGTGGTCTGTACAGAGATAATCTCGCGGGTGAAGCAGGGCACGCACCTGCGGCCAGACACGGCCACGCTGGGGGCGGCCGACTACGTGGTCAGGTGTGTCAAGTCCTGCTGGGACGAGGACCCAGAGAACAGACCCGATTTCCGGTTCGTCCGCGTCAAACTCAAGGAGATGCAGTCTGGCCTGTCAGTAACAATCCTATTGTACTTAAAATGTATTTGGTAATTCATTGATGAAATGTGGTTCGGATCCACGTTAAACTGCAGATCCCTTAGTTTCCATTATCCTCAGGCTTTTAATTAAGAGTCCTATTTAAGGAACATTGCGATGTTTTATTAACAACTACAATATCGCGCAACAGTCATCCTACACTCATTTCTTATTCATACTTGGCTTAAAATATCAACCTGGGTAGGTCACCATTCCATAAAAGTATTTTTGATACACTACTGTGAAATCACCTGTTTTCGTTATGTGTTTATAACGATCGAAAATTCATAATTAAATTGTTTACTACGCAAAAGCAATGAGTACAAACATTGTTTACTACGCAAAAGCAATGAGTACAAAAGTAATGTTTACTATCTAATCTTATTTAATTTTTCGTGGTAAACAAACAGATATTTGTTATTGTTTCATCACCTGTGAAGCGAAAAGTATCGTGTTTTTTGAACACGAGTGAAAGTGTTTTGCACATTCTTGACCATTTGATGTGCTCGATAAATCTTGCACTTCAAACAAGTATATAGTCTCGAATATGCAATGACTCACTTTCTTCTCTTGTTGTGAAATATACTATTTCACTACACTACTACCTGTTTTCCTGTTTTCGTTATGTGTTTTAACACCTGCAAATTCATCATAACATTGTTTACCAAAATAAATTAATATTTATAATGGAAAAGTAATGTCAATTACTATTTTTTTTGCAACTAAAAAATAATGCTGATTTCAATATCGTGTAGTGAAATATCGTTCAAAGCACAAGTATATACATGCGCGAGTGTTTTGCATATTCTCAACCATTTGAAGTGCTCAATTTATGGTCTTTAATGTATTAAGTCCTACTTTCCACTCCTGTTATGAAATATACTATAACATAGTTAAACACCCCCGTCGCAGCAAACCTGCGTACTCAGCGAATTTCTAAAGAATTATTTTTTATATCATTTAATTTATGTCAGAGAAAATTGTTCAAACACCTTATGAAATTATTGCAAAAAGTATATTAAATAATAATCGAAGAGCTTACGACATAAAGGAAATGATTACGGGAATCACTTCAGTATCCACTCCAGTAATATGCTTTTTGTTATTCTTATAGCTATTAGTATAATATTTTTTGTAAGTGTATTCTTGTTATAGAATAAAATATAAGCAAAAATACAATCAATGATCTAATATCAGTCAAAATCAAAACAAATAAAATACAATGAAAAAATTAAATCCAAACATATGATTCATCTTAAAATTTAAGAAAGATTGTTGCAGCAAACTTGCATACTCAGTTAATTTCTAAAGGATTTATTTTTGATATGTGAGCATATTCTACATTAGTTAGGGAAGTTTTTGTTTTGAATATTTAATTTTGTTTAAATATTAATTTAAATAAAGTAAATTTTATCATTCATGTTCTTATTTCTCAATAATTATTTATATTCTAATAATTTTTAATAAATATATACTTGTTATAGTACATAAAAGTCAGCAAACATGTTATCAATCTATTCAGATCCAAGGAATAAAAAAAAATCAACCATCACATGAACAAATTAAATTCAATCATATGGTTTGTAATATAATTTTTTTAAATCCCATTTTTGGGGAATTCAATGAAAATTTTAGGTATTTATACCAGAATTTGGATAGTTCATGTCCCTTCAGGGGACAATGTATACTGCATTTAGCAGATCCAATATCTCAGTAACTGATTGATGTAGAGTAATCATTCTAAATACTATACTGTTAATTTTTTTAAGCTGAATTCAATTTTGACACTTAAATTTAAAAAAATTAATATAAAGATATTAAATACTAAAAATAAATTTTATTTTGTCAAAAAAACCTCCTTAAAGTTAGTTAACTTTAACCAGCGCAATAAGTTTATCGCGCTGGTTTTCGAACTCGAAGTAATAAATGTCACTCTAGACGTATGTACCAAATTTCATCGCGATCGGACCTTTTTTCCAAAGTTATCGCGCCTACGGACAGGTATATATATATATATATATATATATATATATATATATACCTGTCCGTATATATATATATATATCCTTTTATATATGGAAATGAACGAACGGTGTTTATGGGGGCATCAAAATAAAAAGTTACGGTGGTCCCGTCTTGCCATACCGCCTACGGTAATCGCTACTTCCCTATAGGAGGAAATTCGCTGAAAGGAGCGATTTGTGTTACTTCAGATGATAACGGACTCTTACTTTTTGTAAATGAAAATATTAGATCGTTGTATTGAGTTTGATTAAGAAAATATTTATACGAGTTTTTTCATGGCAATCTCCAGTTTTTTCATATTTTAATTTACCTAATTCTCATAACTTTAAGATATAATATTTTAATTTAGTATTTTTGATTCTCTATTCACTTACATACTGCTCACCAAGCATTAATTTTTAACTGTGAGTTTCTAGAGGAAAAATAGAGGAACCTTTTTAAATCGATTCTTATTAACTTAGTTGCATTTTCCATAACATGTTGTTGGGGATTTTAAGTACTGAGATTACACACAGCAACTAAGGTTATTAATTTTTTATTGATTTACTGGGGCGATTTTCTTTTAATTTATAGTTTTTTTATATTTAGGGTCTCATTTTAGAACTCTAATCAAAACACAAACTGTTATTTTGAGGAGTTATGCCATGAAGAAATTTGACCTTAAAAAGCGATAGTGGTTTCTGCTTATTCAAAACCAACTATAACTTTGCAACAGATCATTCCTGAAACTAAATCTGTTGATATGTAGCCGATATTGAAAAGTTTAACAACATATTTTCGAAGAGAAATAGCATAAATACATACGATTTACATCTAAGACAACACTTTGACATAATGATTTTGTTTCTGTTTAGAAAGCCCAATATTTTTGACAACATGTTAGCCATAATGGAAAAGTACGCCTGCAATTTGGAGGGCCTCGTGCAGGAACGAACCAACCAACTGACAGAGGAGAAAAAGAAGACTGACGCTTTGCTCAACCGAATGCTCCCTAAGTAAGTAAACCCAGTTTTACTTAGTTTTTTTTTTCGTTTTACTTTTTACTTTTGGTGAGCTAACATTACACACCATCTTGCTTCATTATGTGTTAAATTTTATAACCTCTCTTCTTGAGCTTGGAGTTCTAATTTACCTATGTATGTCTACATCAAGATTATTTAAATTCAACTGTAAAACAGTCGAATGGTTTCTTAAAGAATCATTCCACATATTAGGGTTATATGTATATTATACTCAGAAAGCATAAAAAGTTAGCTTTTCAATTAGCCTATAGTTTGAAGTTTTATTAAACTTATCAACAGATTGAAACATAAATTGCGTTTTGAAATATCCTAGTATCGTGTAGATTTGAATATAAAAATATATTATAAAGCATCAGACTAGAATGTAATAACCGTAGAAAGTTTTGTTGGCGCACAATAATTGGCAAGAGTTCAAACCATTAATGCCCTCATTCAATGTTTACGCTTGCTAGAGCCTTTGTGTCTAATTTAACTCTTTTTTTATCGACTTCAAATCTAATCGTTAGCATTACTAAATCATAAAATAATACAATATAAAATATGTTTTTCAACTGCACATTAAAATCATTCAAGTTCACTACACCAATTTCCTAGTAGCAAAAATGTGGAGCGTTATATTAGGAGTCAAACGAGCACTGACCTAATTAACATTGGTAATTAACATTCCAATCATGGGTGTTCGTTAGTGTTGCATTAGTGCTTTACTATATTTAGTGGCATAACACATTACACCTTGCTGTTGTTTACCTCTCTAAACTATTAATAGTATTTTCTGATTTTTATTCCCAGCGTACAGACTACTAAAATAATTTGTCGCATTTGGAATAAAATTAAAAATATTTCTCTCTAGAAATGTGGAATATTTTAAGAATATCCAATCAACTGAATTCTCCTTACCTAAGTTTCATATAATCTGCTATTAAACTTGTGTGCTTGAAACGTTTTTGATCACAAACAATGTGACTGTTTCGTTAACGAGCTGGTTAATTACGTTACAGTTTTAAAGTTGTACCCCGTAATGGCAAAGGATTCTGGGAACATAACCTGTTAAGGGAGAGCAATGCTGTTTAACAATGCAATACTAACCGCTAGATAGCGTAATTTTATTTATTTATTTATTTTTAAAATACCATTACAGGTCATGCTCAATTATATTGTAGCATTAATTACAATCAATATCATTTAACCAATAAATCTATATAGGATTCAGTCCATTAAAAAGTTCAAAATCTTGATAAATTGCACAAGCAAAATCATCTCCCAGCAGCCTAATCGTATATATACTTCATGAATTACAATAAATAAAATAATGTCGGTAATGTCTTGGCTTTTTACAATGTAACAAAGTAATATAATTAGGAATGGAACGCAATGACTCTGTTTTTCTTCAAAAAATGTAATATCGGCAAAGTTACTACGGCTGGGAAATTTTAGCATATTTGCATGTACAGCCAACACCAAAAAATTGTTTTTGTCTATTGTATCCTAACCATCGTCAATTTTTGTTTTTTTTACAATAGAAAATTTAAAATTTCTCAGTTGTTTATATTGCGGCCCGAATAAATTTGCAAATTTTTTTATGAAATTAAATTTTCCAGCTTTTTGTGTCTTAACAATTCTTTATAAACTTACTAAGCTTTTAATTTTTTTATATTCCGTCAAGAAAAATATAAACGGCCACCATTTTAGGTTTATACGAAGTTTAAAATTGATATTCAGCGAAAAGATGGTCCTAATTAAACATAGCTATTTTAAATGATATTTTACCTATCCGTAGCTTTTATGTTGTGTTTGAATATTGCTACTTGAGTTTTATTGCACTGCTTGCACGCATGTTATATTGTATACCAAATCGTGTCAAATCAGTTTATAGCCTACATGTATATTTCCGTTTTTATTGTCTTAGTCTCTGCAAGTTTTCTTGTGAAACTAAGGGACCCTGTAATCAAATAAATAAATAAATAAATAAATAAATACGTAAATAATTTTTTGTACCTAGTGTCAATTTCACTCCTCAAAGAATTTAAAGGTTAGGGCAAATTATAATTACTATCCCATAGACGGATAGTATACAGTATACAACAAAACGTAGCGAAAACGTTATTTTATATTTTAAACTTATATTCTTTGATTACTATCCGGTTCTACCTAGAATTATACACATTTTTCAAGCACCCTGAAGAACCCCAGCAAAAAAGTTCAACCTTAAAGACATTTACTTCAGATATGCAAACCAGATTAAATTCACCATAAAAGAAGGGTTACAAGAACATCCTTCCACTCTCTCCAAAATGGATATTGATATTATTCACATGGAAAAAAGTTTAAATTTTAGTTCACACCGTTGAATAATTCAACTGTGTAAATTATTTTGAGCTTAATTATTAAGCTCAAAAGCAATAACGGTTAATGTGAATCATCGCTCTCTGTACATCGGTTACCGGGATATTGTGAATGGAATATGCAGTACGTTGTTCCCAATGTTATGGGAAATAAAAATATCATAAATATTCCTATTCCTGAATTTATATCTTTATTAAACATTTTATGGCTTTCTCTAAGTGTGTAATATAATGGATACGCCTAAATATTATCTAATTTTCATTAAGATTGCAGCTAACTGGCATGCTCATTCCTCATGTACTTCTTTTGGACAATACAAAAATCGTCACATTTATGTTGGAATAAAATATGATTCTAAGCATTATTAGATCTCTGCGTATGCAAGAATGATATTAATTTAAAGCCCATTTGATCCAGTGAAAAAGCTAATTTTTGTAATGATTTTAAATAGCGATTTCTGTGTTCAAGTGATCTCTCTTGAAACTCCCAAGATAGTAACCCTGTCCAAAGCTCTCCCATTTACACGTAAGCAGGGAGCTTACCAGCCACTTTGGTCGATTTCTCCCTTTTATTTATAGAAATGTCCTAAACCATTTCAAAATGTTTACAATAAAAAGTCATTTTCGCTACAATACTATGAAATCACCTGTTTTTGTTGTACATTGTTTCCTAAGGAAAACAAGCAACACAAAAAAACAAGCAAAAAACAAATGTTTGCTTTTGTTTCACCAACTAACTGTGTAGTGAAAAGTATAGTTCAAAACACGAGTGAAAGCGGTTTACATATTTTCGACCTTATGAAGTGCACTTTCAATATGTGGATGGCCTCGAATATGCAATAGCCCATATTCCACACTTGACTTGTTATGAAATGCAATCAATTTACTCTAATTATAAATTATCATTGATTTAAAAAAAAGGTCGGTGATTCCATAGTTTTTTTTATGAATTGAGTTACCTTCATGTCTGAAGTATAAACAAGATGTCCTTCTACACACCACTCACTATTGACATTTTAATTGATTTACTGATGTAAATAAAAGACGTCTATTTCGAAATAGATCGCCATTTTCCATCTTTTATGTATATTTACCGTCTTGTTCGAACGAAGTGAGTTATACTCGACTTGAAAATCACTCTTTGTGAACTAACTCCTCTTTTATTATTTGATGAAAATTCGTGAAATTTGAACTACATCATATTTATACCTTGAAGATTGTTTTAATCTGTAAATGAGTAGTTAATTATAACTTTAAATATTTATTTTTTTAGTTCCTTTAATTTTACCGCATTTTGTTCGACCTATACGCGACATAGGAGCGTACTCTTAGTATATGAATACATTATAAGTGTAAATATATCCTAAGTGTTGTAAGACGTCTTTCATTAATATCCAGTATATAAAAGAACATGTATCATGCTAATAAAGAAGTTATTAATTGATTCACACAGAAACTTTATTTAATTTAGGAATCTTTGCCTATTTTATTTTTGGAAATTTAAATTAGCTAAATATAAATTAGCTCATAGAACATAAAACATAAGTACGTTGCACAATTTAACACATGCTGCTCCTAAAATATCTGAAGTATAATTCTTCCTAAAATTCTTTCTTCCTAAAGTATCTAAATATAAATTAGCTCATAGAAATACCGGAGGAAATACCATTCTAATTTTTACGGGTGAGTTTATATTGCAACAATCTTGTTTACTCCTCACAATGATGTGTATGATTATTTTTGATTGAGAATGTCTTCCAGTTAAATTGTCGACCTCTTGTGTCTGCTCCAGGACGGTGGCGGAGGCGCTGAAGCGAGGGGACCCCGTGGAGGCCGAGAGCTTCCAGTGCGTGACGATCTACTTCAGCGACATCGTCGGCTTCACCGAGCTGTCGGCCGTCAGCACGCCGCTGCAGGTCCTCACTGGCTCAAAACATTTCATAATTATAATAGAACAATCTGTCATGCCCATTCATTTAACAGTCTCAATCTATAAGACAACTGCAACGAGTATTATCATGCAGTTATTAGATATTCGACTGGCTTTGAACGAATTAGAAAGCCCCGAGTTCCGTAAATGGTGTTGGAAATTTGCGAAAGGGTCTCATAGATGGTCCTGAACGTAACTTTAACTATATCAGCGGCTAAGGGAGACTAAATCAGACGCGTAAATGGACTCGGAAGCTGCCACTACACACAATTATTAGACTTTGTTTTGTAAGAGGGTACGCCCTCAAAGTGTGTCGATTACATTTACAATCAAATAATTTAAAGAGTTAAAATAAAAATTTATCTATGTAATAATATAATATAATCATCATAAATATATTATTTATTAAAAAGTTTAAATGTAGTATATTTATTGATATCCTAGAGTAAAACTAAATAATTAACTTAAAATTACTTGCTCTTGGTAAACATTTAAAACATTCACTGTTATAAAAGCAGAGGGGATATATGAGAGAACAAAATAAATAAAAAGCAAAATGGTTCAATGTTATTAGTGAACTCTGGTGGCTTTCTGCGGCAAAAGAAGATCATGTATTGATTTATAATTTAAATGCGTACCTAAATGCGTTACCTTTGGCCTTCATCATTCGACGAATTGTAGTGAAATGGCTGGGCTATACAAAAAGTAAGGCTGTGCGTCATGTTTAGCAAAATGTAAATAGTTTAACTAAACATGGAGTGTATTTAGTCGAGCATACATTTTAATCGTTTATTTCAGAAACAGCATAACCAACTTTTTTTTAAAATTTTAGGGAGATAAAAAAACTATTGTTTTTAAGTAACAACCATTTTAATTTAGTATTTTTACTATCGAAATTTTTAAAGTCCTGGATGTTGGTCTTAATTATCAATGTTGATTGACATACTACTGAAAAAATATAAAAAATTTTCACTTATGTTGTTTCTGCAATAAACGCTGCTTTCAAAAATAATTATATTGGTTTACGAATTTTCTGACAGAATTGCAGGTTTGGACTTATTAAAAAAAAACTAAAATATAAATAAAACACTTTATTTAATGATGGAAATTATTAACAAACGCTAATGTCATTGTTTGGTATTATTTTGAAACATTTATTACAAATATTTGTCCCTAACATTTGTTTAGTATTGTAACTTAAATTGTTAGTCTAAATTTTCAAAAGACATCGTGAAACTATTTGTATGGTGGAATTATTCAGTATTTTCAGAAAAAAAACTCATTATAGTCAAGTGCATACAATGGAAACTCTCAGTTTATGCTTTTCGTATTATGGATGAATGTCGATTAATTGATTGATGTCATATGATAGTAACATATGTTAACTATTATTTTTAATTTGTTTAGATTATTGTGATCATTAAAGGTTAAAGTTTGTTGAATACGGTGGGCTATTTTCGTATACAGAGTGATGAAAACACTTTTTATCAACAAATAATTTAAAAGCGATCCGGATTGTTAGAAGTAAATTGAGTAACTGGAAATACAGTGTAAATTAGTATTGCAGGCCTATAACTTATATTTGTAATAAAATCTTTTCAACACCGTTGAGTGTTAAAACATGAAATGCTCTTGTAGTCCCTGAATGTCTCTAGAGTTAGAACTGATCCAATTGTGATTGCTGAATTACTCTCGGACATTTGAACGAAATAGATTAAACGTGATTTTGCTTTTACTCCACTTGAAATAAATAGGGTTATGATACAAAGAAAAGTCATTCATTTGGTCTGAAATAAAACTGGAGCTCTTAAAAAGTTATAAATAGCATTTTGGGCGAAGAATTATATTTATTAGATTAATTAAACAATTAATTTTATCCTAATGACTGAATGCAGTCGACAACAGATTTTACATATGTTTTGTTAATCGCTGAGACCTGGTTGTTTAATTTAATTTTATAAATAGGAGTCACACTAATAAATAATTATTTATTTCTGTTGAAATTGATACTAAAAGTTAGGTTTGACAATGAGATATGCTGACATAATTATTTTACTGTCTATTAGAATTAAATTTTAAGTATTTTTTCTGAATAGTTTTCTGGAAGAAGTTGGCTAACATTTCATTCACTTCCAGGTCGTCGACCTGCTGAACGATTTGTATACGTGCTGTGATTCCATCATATCGCATTACGATGTCTACAAGGTAATATTTTTGATATTACAGGCTGAATCCCAACCATCCAATTGATTGAGAGTTATGTGCTGTATTATTTTCCAGTTTTGATTTAATATTTTCTATGTCGCTGCCTCGCTGTACGCGTTCTTTTCCTGGGTTAATGTTGGAAGGTAAATAGTAATATTGTTGATATGGTATGCTAAATTGAGACTATATCCAACGGAGTACTTAATTTTATGTTTACTTTTCAGTTTTATTTTGGTAGGCCTGTATAATATGTTCAGTTACAGTATTCGTTATTCGAAAAGGGTTTGACTAAAATATATTATTAATCATTGGCCTTTTGCATTTTAGTTAGCTTGACACACCTGGTTCTGCTTCTGAACTTCTAACCGTAAAATTGAAAAATTTAAAGCTAATTGTAAATAAATATTCAGCCATTTCCATTCTCTTAAAAAACAATTATTTTAGTCTTGAACATCCACACAGCGTACGTAGCCTGAAATGGTGTTCCCCACATTCATGATCTACCTTTGAGTAGAATTTTAAACACCATCGAACCAGTAGCTTTTACGTTTACTTGGAAAGAAAAACAGATATACTAATGCGTTTTCAGACATCTCCTAAATTTCATGATATTATAGATAATCAAACAAAACTGCCACTGAAAAAGCAAATTATTTTGAAGCTTACTTAATGAGCGATGCTTTCATTAATCTAAACATTACTTGGTATATTATTCATACGTCGTCGGTGGTATAGTCTTTAATAGTATTAAGAAGAGGTTGTGTCTATCTGATGTTCCGGGTAAATAAAAAATATACTGAACCGATAAAAATGAATTGTTTCAAAAGTAGGTTATGGTTCACGCCAACATATAGACCAACTCAGTTCATAAAATCCCCTCGGGCTTCACTCCGTGGGCTACTGTTGTAGAATGGGTACAACAGCTAATAGTGTATTTAAGTATAGGATACATATAATTTTAACATGTTTTTCATTTTTAATTTGGTAAACACGGAATTTAAAAATAATTTATGGAAATAATAATGATTTTTCTCTAGATATTGGACGGCCTCTTTTCTTAATACTGCTTAAATAGTGGGACTAAGTGAAGTATTTTTAAGATATCATGAAATTCGTGGGGAGCCAAACGGTCAAGAGTCAGTCGTGGTTCCGTATGCACTTTTATGTTTATTTTAGCGTGTAAAATCCATAAGTTAAGTTAATGGTGTCAGTAGGAACTCATCCTGAACACGTTGGTGAGTTAACCTCCAGTGTAAAGAGTATCGCTTGGTTTGAAATTTAATATTTCTAATGATATGCATTAAGAGACAAGAAATTGTCCTCTTGCTGCAAATGTTTACTTTGCACCAACTATTTCTCTCCATCCTTGCTGGTTTTAGTCTTTACTGCTGACCAGAGCAAAATCATCACGTCATGATGTTGACGATAAATACAGCAGGACTGATTCTGAAGAATATCTATCTCCGTGATCATTTTGTGCAGGTGGAGACGATAGGGGACGCGTACATGGTGGTGAGCGGCCTGCCGGTCCGCAACGGCGACAGACACGCGGGGGAGATCGCCTCCATGGCGCTGCACATGCTCAGCGAGATACAGCGGTTCGAGATCAGGCACCGACCCGGCGAGCCACTCAGGCTCAGGATCGGCATACACTCAGGTATGTAGATGCCGGTCCGCAACGGCGACAGACACGCGGGGGAGATCGCCTCCATGGCGCTGCACATGCTCAGCGAGATACAGCGGTTCGAGATCAGGCACCGACCTGGCGAGCCGCTCAGGCTCAGGATCGGCATACACTCAGGTATGTAGATGCCGGTCCGCAACGGCGACAGACACGCGGGGGAGATCGCCTCCATGGCGCTGCACATGCTCAGCGAGATACAGCGGTTCGAGATCAGGCACCGACCCGGCGAGCCGCTCAGGCTCAGGATCGGCATACACTCAGGTATGTAGATGCCGGTCCGCAACGGCGACAGACATACGGGGGAGATCGCCTCCATGGCGCTGCACATGCTCAGCGAGATACAGCGGTTCGAGATCAGGCACCGACCCGGCGAGCCGCTCAGGCTCAGGATCGGCATACACTCAGGTATGTAGATGCCGGTCCGCAACGGCGACAGACACGCGGGGGAGATCGCCTCCATGGCGCTGCACATGCTCAGCGAGATACAGCGGTTCGAGATCAGGCACCGACCCGGCGAGCCACTCAGGCTCAGGATCGGCATACACTCAGGTATGTAGATGCCGGTCCGCAACGGCGACAGACACGCGGGGGAGATCGCCTCCATGGCGCTGCACATGCTCAGCGAGATACAGCGGTTCGAGATCAGGCACCGACCCGGCGAGCCGCTCAGGCTCAGGATCGGCATACACTCAGGTATGTAGATGCCGGTCCGCAACGGCGACAGACACGCGGGGGAGATCGCCTCCATGGCGCTGCACATGCTCAGCGAGATACAGCGGTTCGAGATCAGGCACCGACCCGGCGAGCCGCTCAGGCTCAGGATCGGCATACACTCAGGTATGTAGATGCCGGTCCGCAACGGCGACAGACACGCGGGGGAGATCGCCTCCATGGTGCTGCACATGCTCAGCGAGATACAGCGGTTCGAGATCAGGCACCGACCCGGCGAGCCGCTCAGGCTCAGGATCGGCATACACTCAGGTATGTAGATGCCGGTCCGCAACGGCGACAGACACGCGGGGGAGATCGCCTCCATGGCGCTGCACATGCTCAGCGAGATACAGCGGTTCGAGATCAGGCACCGACCCGGCGAGCCGCTCAGGCTCAGGATCGGCATACACTCAGGTATGTAGATGCCGGTCCGCAACGGCGACAGACACGCGGGGGAGATCGCCTCCATGGCGCTGCACATGCTCAGCGAGATACAGCGGTTCGAGATCAGGCACCGACCCGGCGAGCCGCTCAGGCTCAGGATCGGCATACACTCAGGTATGTAGATGCCGGTCCGCAACGGCGACAGACACGCGGGGGAGATCGCCTCCATGGTGCTGCACATGCTCAGCGAGATACAGCGGTTCGAGATCAGGCACCGACCCGGCGAGCCGCTCAGGCTCAGGATCGGCATACACTCAGGTATGTAGATGCCGGTCCGCAACGGCGACAGACACGCGGGGGAGATCGCCTCCATGGCGCTGCACATGCTCAGCGAGATACAGCGGTTCGAGATCAGGCACCGACCCGGCGAGCCGCTCAGGCTCAGGATCGGCATACACTCAGGTATGTAGATGCCGGTCCGCAACGGCGACAGACACGCGGGGAGATCGCCTCCATGGCGCTGCACATGCTCAGCGAGATACAGCGGTTCGAGATCAGGCACCGACCCGGCGAGCCGCTCAGGCTCAGGATCGGCATACACTCAGGTATGTAGATGCCGGTCCGCAACGGCGACAGACACGCGGGGGAGATCGCCTCCATGGCGCTGCACATGCTCAGCGAGATACAGCGGTTCGAGATCAGGCACCGACCTGGCGAGCCGCTCAGGCTCAGGATCGGCATACACTCAGCTATGTAGATATAGAGATAAAAAAGTACGAAAAATTCGAGAAGTTTTCCCGGATCCCATATAGAAAATGTTCTCGAATCTGTAATGAAAAATTGATTTTGTTCGATAAAGCTCCTAATGAACTTTTATAATCGGGAAGTATTTTTCATTCCTAGATCTTTTAGAGCTGGATGACAAACCTTCATGGTTATAGTCTTCAGATAATGCTGGAGGAGCTCCGTGAGTCCCTCCAAGCTCCAATAAGCTGTGAGGATCTCAAAGAAAGGTTTCCTGGATCGAAGGTCTAGAGAATAATGGTTGCTACTAATTTAGCCATGCCTAAAAGTGACCCTTTTTTCTTCTTTGCGGCAGCACCACAATGTTTTAAAGAAAGTCTTGCCGAGAAGGTAGACTTATAAGTCTCCAGATCTGACACTGCTGCTCGGTCTGTGTCGTGTAGGCCACTGCGTGGCGGGCGTGGTGGGGCTGAAGATGCCGCGCTACTGCCTGTTCGGCGACACGGTCAACACGGCCAGCCGCATGGAGAGCACGGGCGAGCCGTTCCGCATCCACATCTCGCACACCACCACGGAGCTGCTGCAGCGCCTGGGCGGCTACGTCATCGAGGAGCGCGGCCTCACCATGATCAAGGCGAATATATCATATCAAATATATTTATACGCGATTCAATGTCTGAGTTCTCAGTGTCTATTGAACCGACCTCCAAGATTTATGTATCCAATTAAAGAGCATATATTTATGCCGGTTAAAATTGGTTAATCGAATTTTCTCAGGATTCACGTTTTTTTTAAGTGCTATACCTTATAGCCCTCCATATGTCGAGTCGATACATTACTTAGGGAAGAATAAATTTTTAAGTAAATAGAGCGACATTGGAACAGTAACTTATAATGTAATATTTACTTTCATATTTTATGGAGCTAATTGGCAGTGCGCCTTTTGAGGAGTTATTCGAGGTATAATCTGTGAAAAACAGTACAGAAAAACGTTTTGTAGAGTCTGCGTAATTAAAATGTATTTTCATCAAAAATTTAAGATCAAAGTGATTGTGGGAGTTTTTAATATGCTAATCTCCTATGTAAAATTAGCTGGGCTCTTGCGCATTTTTATATGGTAAGTTAATGTTCAACTGTTACTATTCTTCTTAACTCCAAACCTATAAATGATACAATGTTATCGCTAAAACATAAAGATATATAAATTCAGCCAAAAGATGTATGAATAAACAATTTTGAACTCACTTAAAGCCACTTACAACCCACAAACAATATTTTTTTTTTCTACAGGGCAAGGGAGAGATGATGACGTATTGGCTGGTGGGCGAGGACCCGACCAAGCGGCTGGAGCGACTGCAAGCAGTATTGGCTAGCTGCATCAGCAATGAACGTACGCCATAACTCAGCAGTCATCATGTAACTCTGTTGTTTTATTTATTTTTATAGTTTTTCCTCATAACAGCTAGTTTATTTACAAGCGTAAGTTGTTTTCGTAATGATTAGCCAATTCAGCCATTCCATGACAAAATGAGCCTCAGTGTCAAAATTATTTTTGCTAATTTAACAGAAATTTTTTTATAAGTAAAATATCTTAACTTTCATTAACTGAAAGAGTTATTTTGATGTTTTATTTCTTTCTTCGGTTTCTTATTTTTCTTTTCTTTTTTCGGTTTTATTATTAGGATAGGGCCTCCCAAGGCTTTTACAGTAACTCCGCAAATGCTCCCCTTAAGTTATATTTTTTGTAAGTTAATTTAAGTTTTTTGATGTAACGAAAATTTCTATGCAATATAGAAGTGTTAACAAATCATGTTGTTGTATTTTTTATCTCCAAAACTCATTATCTTGGGAAATATACGTGGTTTTTTCACACGCGTAACACCCGTTACTATTACTGTAACACCCGTTACCAGAAATATTTGCTCATAAATCTGGGAATAATGTTTGAATTAAATATTTTTATACATCAATTTAAAGCCTGGAATTTAAAATTGTTATGTATTTTTTTCAAAATTCTACCTTATTTCAATTCACAGAGTTTTGAAGAGAATCACTGACACCTCAAATAGCAGGGTCATTTACTGTAACACCCGTTACCCTATTTTTTGCACTATTTTTCATGGTTAGTTTGCTAGTAACAATCTTACTCTATGATACTCTTAAAGAGTTAGATATTAAGTATCCTCAGGCATGATTGATACATAAAAAAGATTTCTTGATTTTTACTTGAATTTTTTGTTGTCTGGTGTAACACCCGTTACTCGTGGAATGGCTGAATTGTTGTTTAAGTGAAGTTTTGTGAAAATTTGTCTTTAAAGCAACGAAGATTTGTTAGAGAAATGTTAGACTAAGTTACTGTATCATCAGTAATTTATTGTCCGTAATCATATAATATTTCACTAGTGTATTGCGAGTACCAAAGGCGTTATTACGTCGTTTTCCACTAAAGTGGGATGAATAATAGGTGATACAATTTTTGAAAGTATGGTCACACTCTCCACACACAATTGAGTGTGGCACTTTAAATCTGACTAAAGTAATTCGGAGAGGTAAATTCGCTTAACATAAGCTTAGTTAGTGAAGCTTTGAGCTTTTCTGGGATAGATGCAACATTATGAAGCCTATAGTTAAACCACTGTCGTCATACTTGACCACATGGAAGCAGTGGTGGCTGGTGATTTAAATATCAGGGTTCACTCGTAGTAGATTGCAATAATGTAACCCTGTTGCGCATTCATGATTGCATTGTATGTTTCAATAGGCAAGGCAAGGTAGAGAGATATGCAAACATAAAATCAAAACAAGTATTAGCGGACGCGGCATGCTAGGTTTTTGTTTGTCGTGGCATGGCTATTATAAGCTCTAATAATGCTCTTCACAAGCATCACTGGCTTATAACACTTTCAATTATAGACAGAACTTATATTTAAGTTGATAATTTCTAAAAAAAAAGTAGCTGCCTCAATCGACATGTTTATTAATTAGTGGTTTTAT